>CM064580.1:9017702-9085535 GCA_032716605.1 Paralithodes platypus
AACCTAGCTAGGCGAGTTAAAAGTGACAGTAGGGAGATTCAGGTGAAACAGTGTGTTAGGAAACATAATGGGAAGATTGTGTATGCAGTGATGAATCAGAGAAGCAGGAAGGCACACTATGAACGATTGCTAAATGTAGGAGTTGAATGAGGATAAGGAACCAAGGCCTTAGTATCGAAACAAAAACCAATCTCTGGACAGACTAGACCCACTCCTTTGAGAGCAGCAGCTGTCGTGAGCCGACGCAATTCAATAAAAATGGAGGACGGTAAAGCTCCAGGGTGCTCTGACATTGCGCTGAGATGATAAAAGCCTCAGGGGGAGCCTGGTGTCAGCTTAGTCACTAACGATAATAAACACCATTATTAAAAGATGAAAAAAATCCCCGGAGGATTGGCACAATAGTGTAATAGTCAATATTTACAAAAGGAAAAAAGGGGGATGCGCTGAGATAGAGGTACTTATAAGGGCCTGGAAATGCTTGACCAAATCATGAAGGTCTGTGAGAGAGGATGTCTTTGCGGGTTTGATCAGGCACTGCATCTCTATTGATGATATGCAGTTGGGTTGATATGCCTGGACGTTCGGTTACAACCGACAGCTATCTTCATAGTCAGGCCAGATACAGGAATAGACACTTAATCTAAAAGGCAAGGATCTGTACCTAGTGTTTGTAGAACTGGAGAAGGCCTTTGGCAGGGTGCCTAGACTAGAGATGTTGTGCAGTGGGCTATGAGGAAACTAGGGAGTGGAAAAGAGTGGCTGCGTGCGTGTGATAATGAAGATTGGATGAGGATTCGTGAAAACTTGGCGGTCGAGGGTGAAAGGTTGTACTGAGTGAGGGAGTTCACAGTCCGTGTTGGAGTTCATCTGGGTTCACGTGTTAAGCCCCCTACCTCTTTATTATGGTCCTGGAGGCACTGTCTAGAGATTTAGATCAGGAACTCCCGTGGGGAACAAAACTTTGTTTTATGGCAGACGATTTAGTCCTAAATAGCTGACAATGTGGAAGATGCTTTTGTGAGGCCAAATTCAGAAGATGGAGAGAGGGCATGGCGAGCAAGAGTTTAAGAGTCAATATTAACAAAACCAAGGTTATGCATTGTAGTTTGAGACGAGGCAATGTGGAAAAGAGCGGTGCATACCGACGTGCAGTGTGTGGAAAGGGTGGGGGCGCTAACTCGATTCGGTGTAGCATCTGTCCATGTTGGGTGCACCATGGGAGTAAGCGCTGTAATAGAAAAAAAGGATCCCTGCCGAAGGATGAGTCAGAAATCGAGAAATTTGAGTGCGTAGTGTGCGAAGGAGAGCTTGTGTTAAATGATGATCCTGTGGCTGTGAATTTTGGAAATGAGTCATTGGAGCTGGGGTTTTTATTTTGTTCTATGTGAGTGAGGGAGGCAAAAGGCAGAACTGCCTATAACGAGTGCCTCCCCAAAGTTGAAAGAGTGACAGGGCCAAAATCAAGGGACGTTCGAACCAAAATGCCTGGACACACAGAGTTTGAAGCAATTTAAGTCATAGGCAGAGGGAAAGACTGATTCTGGGAGAGAGTTCCAGAGCTCAGCTGTTGAATAGAAGAAAGACTGAGTAATGTTTCACTCTTGGGTTGGAGAGTTGCACAGAGAAGGTGTGGGATTGTGTTGCAAGACGGGTACCACGTGCCCTACGTAATAGGTGGTATACACTGGGAAACCTCTGAGGAACACTGAATTTATAGTAGCGATAGAATAGCGAGAGAGATGCAACATTGCGGCGAAGAGAGAGAGAGATTGCAGAGAGTTGGTAAGTGGACGGGAGTTAATGATACGAAAGGCCTTCCTTTTAATTTTGTCTAGGAGAGCAGTTGAGAGGAACCTCCCCACATATGTGAACAATATTCAATACAAGGGCGCACTATGCCCCTGTACAGAGCAAGAAGCTGTGCAGGGGTAAAGAACCCCCTAAGGCGGTTGAGCACACCCAGCTTCTTGGAGGCTGCCTTAGCAAGACTGGTAATATGGTCCTTCCAACTGAGAGCAAAAGAAAAAGAGACACCAAGAATATTGAGAGAAGATGAAGGTTTGATGTTTGTATTGTTGAAGAATAAGGGATAGTCCGCAGGGAGTACCTTACGGGTAGATAGATGGAGAAATTGGGTTTTGGAAGCATTAAAGGTAACAAGGTTTTCTCTGACCCAATTGGAGATAGAAGTTACATCAGAATTTAAGTGTTCTATGGCTTCATTACGTTTGTCGTTGAGGAATTGCTGGCTTGGGCATTCTGAAAAACTAATGGACTAGTGTAAGGTTGAGTCGTCTGCGTATGAATGGATGGGAGTTGAGGTACAGTTGAGAAGTTCATTTATAAAAATTAGAAAGAGAATAGGAGATAGGACAGAGCCCTGAGGAACACCGTGTTTATAGGGTGAGGAAGTGAGCGATGGCTGTCCACAACCGAAGCAATGGAACGGCCGGAAAGGAAATTAGAGACAAAAGCACAGATAGAGGGATAGAAACAGAAGGACGGTAGTTTGAAAATTAGAGATTGTGACAGACTCTATCGAAGTCTTTCAATATGTCTAGTGCAATAGAAAAAGTCTCACCGAAGTCCCGAAGGGAGGATGACCAAGAGTTAGGAGGATGACCAAGAGTTAGTAAGAAATGAAAGAAGATCACCAGTAGAGCGTCCTTTAAGGAAATCATACTGGCGATCTGAGAGCAGATTATGAGAAGAGAAATGCTTAAGAAATTTGGAAGCAAGAATAGTTTCAAAAACTTTAGAAATACAAGAGATGAGAGCAATTGGACGATAGTTGGAGGGTTGAGAGCGGTCACCCTTCTTTGGGACAGGTTGAATGAGAGCAAACTTCCAGCATGAAGGGAAGACGTTAGAGGATAGACAGAGACGAAAGAGTTTTCCTAGGCAGGGAGTCAGCACGGAAGCACAGTTTTTGAGTATAACAGGAGGAACACCGTCTGGACCGTACGCCTTATAGACCAGTCAAAGTAGGGCTGGACTTAGAACAAATTGCAATAGAAGGTTTTTTGGCTTTAACTTGTTTATTAGGTCCCTCTGATGAACATATAAAAAGTCTCCAACTTTTGGACACCGGGAAAGTGGTTAATTTGCATAAATTCAAGATGGCCGCCGTCCAAAGCTTCAATTTACAGATAACTTTTTTCCGGTTGCTCCTAGACCCTATAAATGTATTACAAACAACGTTTTTTGCCTTTAACTTGTTTATTAGGTCCCTCTGATGAACATATAAAAAGTCTCCAACTTTTGGACACCTGGAAAGTGGTTAATTTACAGCCAAAAAACCTTACAGCCAAAAAACCTTCTATTGCAATTTGTTCTAGGTCAAGCCATACCTTTACTGCACATTATTGTCTATTACATTTTGCCTAGGCCTATACTAATCCCATCATCTTGTTTCTTGTTTCAACAGATTGGTGCGACATCTACCGAAGCCATGGAAGAAGAGGTGGTGCATAATCCCTGCGGCATTTGCTCAAACACGTTAGACGAAGGAGAAACAGTCAAGCTGAGGGCGAAGGGAGCAGATACTATCAACAAGGCCAGTACTGAACGTGGAACGCCATCAATTACCGTGTCCGAGGGCCAAACGGTGCACATTGATTGCCGAAAGAAGCATGTCAATACGAAGCCAAATAGAATTCCTGGGAAGCAGAAGAAACGTCCTGAAAAACCTGCTCTTCGTTCTCAGACACCAGACTTTTGTTTTACAGAGAACTGCTTTTTTTGTGGTACAAAAATCTATTTGGACACAAAGCATGATTCAGAAGAAGTGTATCCAGTACGCCCCTTCAACTTTCAAAAGACAATACTTTCTGCATGTGGTGCCCGGGGTGATGAGTGGGCCGACACTGTTAGAGGCCGAAATTAACTTTGCACGCGATCTTCCAGCAGCTGACGCAATATATCACAAGCAGTGCAGCTCAAATTTCCAGACACATAGGCAGATCCCCTCCAAATATCGTGATTCCGCAGACAGTGAACCTCCTCGCAAGGGTCGCAAAGTAGATGCCTCACGAGAGGAAGCATTTCTACTCGCAATCGAGGACCTAGTCAGTGGCAATGATGATGAACAGACTACAGTGGTTGATCTCGTTGATAGAATGTCCCAGTTGTGCCCTGATGTTGAAGCGTATAGTGTAAAATACATGAAACAGAAACTTATTTCATATTTTGGGGATGAACTGGTTATTAGTAACGTGCATGGACGCAGCGATGTTGTAGTCAGCCCATGTGTACATTCAAGACATGATTGAACTTGAGCAGCTCAACCCAGACATGTTCTGTCAATTGAACTCCGGTCTATTTGTGATCCGCCGAAGTGATCGGCTGTGGGCAGGACTGCCAAGCGACTTGGTTATAGAGCAGGTTTTGATGCGCTCTTTGAAAACGAATGGTGGATTGACACGTGGTAGGGGCATGGAGGAAACGCAACGCCTGCGCTGGTTACTTGCTATGCCAGCCTGCGCTGAGGTGAGTGGAAGTTATGCAAGAACTGACAGGGAAGCATTTCCACACTCTGAGCAGCACAAAGAAATGACTGAAGCAAGGCGTGAACGAGATAGGAAGGACACAGAGAAGGTTCTCGCATTCTTCAAGGATTATGATCCATTTCAAGAATCAAATGAACTCAGGAATATTGCCAACGGTTGTGACAGGACCAGCCTCGGCCAATCCTCATTTACTGTATGAGGTTGGTATGAACATTGTGCAGAAGATGGAAGGTAGCAATGCTTTTGACTTTTCATTTAGGAAGAAAGATCAAGTTGAGTCGTTGGGTGCAAAGGTTACAATCAGTGCTGAAAAAGTACCAATCGACCCACAGCTCCTTTTCCAGAGGCTCCTCATCTTTGCTAATAACAGGGACTTAGGTGTTGAAGAGGTCTTTGCGTATGACGTTGTCTAGCTACCCTACTGCTCTGTTCGATAAGTGGGGGAGGCTCAGGGAAGCCAATAAACCCAGCTAGGAGAGGAGATAGCTGCTGTTGTTCCCAAGTCGTCATTGGAATCATTTGAGGAAGAAAGGACTGTGACCCATGTTCTGGATGGTGGTTCCTTATTGCAAAGGATTCCATGGAAAAAGGGTGACACATTTGAGGACATTGCAAGCATGTACATGAAGCATGTTTCCAAAAACTTTCTCAACCCGGTGGTTGTATTCGACGGTTATAAATCAGGACCTACTACCAAGGACATGACACACAATCGACGATCAAAAGGAGTCTTTGGTCAAAAGGTGATGTTCACTCCAACCATGCCCCTTCGGTCAAAAAAAAGGAAAAACTCTTGTCAAACTCGGACAATAAGCAAAACTTCATTGACTTATTGTATGAAACATCAAGGCAAATGGAATTGACTGTGTCAATGCGCCAGCAGATGCAGATGTCATGATTGCGAAGAAGGGAATTGAGCATGCAAGGGAAACCGTGACATATGTGATAGGTGAGGACACAGACTTGTTGGTGCTGTTGTGTCATTATGCGGAACGAGGGATGAATGATTTTGTACTTCAAGTCGAGCAAGGAAGGTGGGAAATGTTTGGCATATTAACTCAGTAGCAGAAGCTCTCGGTGAAAGCATCTGTCGTGTCCTGCCAGTTGTCCATGCACTCTGTGGATTGTGACACAACCTCACGACTGTAGGGTATTGGTAAAGGGGCTGCCTTGAGGAAAGTGAGGGAAGACAACGGTTTCTTGAAATGTATAGAAGCATTCTGTTGCCAAAGTGGAAGTAAAGACGCGATATCATCAGCTGGTGAAAAGGCCTTGGTTTATTTGTACGGGGTAAAAGGAAATGACACCCTTGACGGACTGCGAAAGACAAAGGTTTTGCAACAAGGTGGCAAAAAGTTCAACTACCGTTGAAGTTCACAGCCTTCCCCCAACAAACGATGCAGCCAAATACCACTCGTTCCGAGTTTATTGTCAGGTCCAGGAATGGTTGGGGAAGTGTGTGGACCCCGAGAAATGGGGCTGGTGTCTGCGGAAGGGACAGCTTGAACCGAAGACGATGGATTCGCCAGTGGCTCCTGATTCACTACTGAAATTGGTCAGATGTCAGTGTAAGGGCAACTGTGACACTCAACGCTTTGTAGTTGCAAACGGAATGAGCTTGAAATGTTCCAGTGCATGTGGTCAATGTAAAGGGACTCTGTCAAAATAGCAACTTTGATGCAAGCACCGATGATCCAAGTGAATACGAACTCCTATCATGAATTACATAATTGGCTCTGAATGACGTCATACTACGTCATGTTTTTTTGTTTTGTTTTTTATAAAAAAGAGGGACAACAGGTCAAAAAACCCATACAAGCACAAAGTGCCTGTGTCACCCCTTGTGAAAGAGACAGTTCAGCCTTGTCTGTAAGGTTTTTCGGCTGTAAATTAACCACTTTCCAGGTGTCCAAAAGTTGGAGACTTTTTATATGTTCATCAGAGGGACCTAATAAACAAGTTAAAGCCAAAAAACGTTGTTTGTAATACATTTATAGGGTCTAGGAGCAACCAGAAAAAAGTTATCTGTAAATTGAAGCTTTGGACGGTGGCCATCTTGAATTTATGCAAATTAACCACTTTCCCAGTGTCCAAAAGTTGGAGACTTTTTATATGTTCATCAGAGGGACCTAATAAACAAGTTAAAGCCAAAAAACCTTCTATTGCAATTTGTTCTAGGTCCAGTTAAATGATTGCTAGATTTACTGGACTATTATTAGTATTAAGCCCAGAGAGGGTAGAAAGTACATCTTTAGAAGAGATGGTAGAAAAGTTTTGTTACCTAGGAGATACCATCTCTGACAATGGTGGGGCCGAGGCTGCCACTTTCGCTAGAATTAGATGAGGGAAAGGTGTATGCCTCATGTGTTCGAATTGCATTGACGTATGCCTCAGAAACAGGGGCTGTTAAAGTAGAGGATGTCAACAGAATGGAACATAATGATATGAGAATGGTGAGATGGATGTGCGGGGCCAGGCTGCAGGATAGAACAACAAATGATGAGCTGAGGAGACATTTAGGTATAAAGAGTATTAGCGAGGAGATGCGTACAAGTAGACTGGGATGGTATGGGCATGTGGAGAGAATGGATGAACAAAATTGGGTGAAAAGATGCAGGTCTGTGGTTGGGGAGGGAGCTGCACCAATGGGTGGACTAAGGAAGACCTGGGATCGGACTATACATGCCGATCTCAAATCCAAAAACTTGACAAGTAAAGTAGCCCTTAACAGGGTTGCCTGGAACGCCGCCATTAGGACAAGAGACCGAAACTGCTTGTTTTTTTGTTTTTGTTTTTTGTCTATGTAAATGAGTGAGACAAAAGGCAGAACTTCCTGCAGCGAGTGCCTCCCCCAGAGTTAACAGAGTGACAGGGCCAAAATCAAGGAGTGTTCGAGCTAAAATGCCTGGACATACAGAGTTTGAAGCAATTTAAGTCATAGACAGAGGGAAAGACTGATTCTGGGAGAAAGTTCCAGAGCTCAGCAGTTGAATAGAAGAAAGTCTGAGAATAGCGTTTCACTCTTGAGTTGGAGAGTTGCACATAGTAGGGGTGGGATTTTGTTGTAAGACAGGTACTACGTACCCTACGTAGAGGAGGTGGTATACACTGGGAAAGATCCGAGGAACACTGATTATTGTCATAGCGATAGAATAGCGAGAGAGATGCAGCATTGCAGCGAAGAGAGAGAGATTGCAGAGAGTTGGTGAGTGGAAGAGAGTTAATGATACGAAAAGTTTTCCTTTCAATTTTGTCTAGGAGTGCCGTGTGAGAGGATCCTACCCACACATGTAAACAATACTCAATACAAGGACGCACTGTACAGAGCAAGAAGCTGTGCAGGGGTAAAGAACCCCTTGAGCACACCCAGCTTCTGGGAGGCTGCCTTAGCAAGACTGGTAATATGGTCCTTCCAAGTGAGAGCAGAAGAAAAAGATGTGTGGAGCATTCAGTCTTAAAATTGTATATATGTACAGTATGTATGTAATACAGAATGGATTGATGACATACAAAAGAAACACAAGAAAATATATAATGGAATACAAAGGATATAAAGGAATTAAAAGATAAAGAGAGGGGAAAGTTACCATAATATTATGAATTAACAACTCAAAAATGGAGGGAGACAAAAGAAGAATAAACACTAAAGATAGAGATGGGATACAAATGCTGCACAAGGGATTTGGGGGACAAGGAAATGCGTACAAAATAAACACCTATAATATGTTAAAACAAATATATATATATATATATATATATATATATATATATATACTGTATATATATTTTAATCATGCAGAATATTAAAACTACTGAAAGAAGAAGCGCAATACGATAAGGCTAATGGGTAAAAGGGAATACACGATAACAGGAAGGTGGGCAGAGAAGGATCAGAGAGGAGATGAAAGAGGAAGACATAGAGGGGTTAGAGCTGAATATATAAGAGGGAGCTTTGAGGAAAAACTTGAGAGAGAAAGAGAAAACAAAATATTCAGATGCTATATTGGACTAAAACGACCACAATATAATTAGCATACTTTATATGACCATTAATAAAGGCAAGTGATGGTACGTAATAATTGGAAGGCACGTACCGGCACCTGGATGTAAAGACCACACACAAAGTGCCCTGTATTATCGGTAATGACCAACTATTTTAAAGGGTTTGGTTTTGGATAATAATATGAGTTGGTGAAATACTGTTTTACTGTAACGAGTAAATATAAAAAAACAAAAAGTGTGTGACCAATTATAGTGTTAGTGGGGGTTTATAGAAGGTAACCTGAGATGGGTGGTGGGTGTGTTAACATTATGAGAGAAGAGAGAGAGAGAGAGAGAGAGAGAGAGAGAGAGAGAGAGAGAGAGAGAGAGAGAAAGATTGAAATCATGGTGGTTTTATACCCGTGGTGGTTTTACTAAAGTGAATTCCGTTCGTATAAACAAAAGTATTGGAACTTTGCTTGCTGTGTAGGTATGTGTATACCTGTTTTTAAGTCATGTTGCGTTATTTATAATTGTAAATTTCTCTATAGGTGATTGTACGGTAAATATGTATGTGTACTGTATGTTTTACTATCTATTAAATTAAGTTTCTGTAATTTTGAACCATTGTTACGAGAGGAATATCTGTCGTTGGATAGATTTTCTCTCTCACTCACTCATTCACTCACTCACTCACTCACTCACACACACACTCACTCATTCACTCATTCTCACACTATCTCTTACTCATATTATACAGACCTCTTCACTCTCCCTCATGGTAATTTAACTATAATCTGTCAACCCTTCTATTCCCCTTCCCTCTCTTCACTTCTGTCCATATAATCATACCCTACACAGACAACAGTAATTGATCAAACAACTTACATTGTTGTTTGGTTGACAATGTAAGTCTGGTCACGAGTTTGAGAGCAAGTATTAATTACCTTCTAATGAGATGGAATATTTTGTTGGACCTTAACAGTTGTCAATATATCCACCATTATATACTAGTTGGTCATCAATTATTGTTATGGTCCCATCACGTGAGTTTCGAAGTGACTCCATGGAAATACCTAAACTGAAAATAGTATATATACAGAATTATAGAAACAAGAACACGACAAGGGACGACGGAATAAAAAAACAAACAAATAAGTGGAAAACAATACATATATAAGAAAAACAAAATTAAGGAAACGATATAAAGTTTCAGGATGAACAGCAAACAATAATAAAAGGAGGGAAAATTAGAGTGGTAGAGAGGACTAAGGCACCGGAGAAATAATGGAGGAAAGAAAGAGAATGAGTTGTGAGAACGAGAAGAAGCAAGTAGGAGGAGAGAGAGAGAGGAGAGGATGAGAGGACGCGAGAGAGAGAAGTGAAGAGAAGAGAGAGAAAGAGGAAGCTGAGAAGGTGGAGGTTTTAGGATGGCAAGGTCAGTGACAAATGGGGAATATCGGACACAAGTTGAGAGAGAAAGAGAGAGAGAAGGGGTATGGGGGAAGAAGTGAAATATGTATCAAAAGGATACAAATAGTAAATAGGGCAGTATAATAAGAAAACAGTAATAATGCGCACATTAATGATAAATAGAGGAACAGTAAGCAGAGCAGCATAGATCCATTATACACACTGACGAACTAAAGAACATGAATTATTCTTAAAAGCTACACATAATTTATTTAAAGTAAGAACTGCAAAACAAATACATTATATATATAACACAACCTTAAATTAATGACCATGTAACTGAAAAGAAAAATGGTTCGGATTCAAATCTGAGACAAGCACGATAAGATAGCAGTAAGGAGGCTACTTGGGGAGGAGTGCCAGAGCGAGACAGGATAGCAGTAAGGAGGCAAGCTGGGGAGGAGTGCCAGATCGACGCAGGATAGCAGTAAGGAGGCTACTTGGGAGGAGTGCCAGAGCGAGACAGCATAGCAGTAAGGAGGCTACTTGGGGAGGAGTGCCAGAGCGAGGCAGGATAGCAGTAAGGAGGCTACTTGGGGAGGAGTGCCAGAGCGAGGCAGGATAGCAGTAAGGAGGCTACTTGGGGAGGAGTGCCAGAGCGAGACAGGATAGCAGTAAGGAGGCTACTTGGGGAGGAGTGCCAGAGCGAGGCAGGATAGCAGTAAGGAGGCTACTTGGGGAGGAGTGCCAGAGCGAGACAGGATACCAGTAAGGAGGCTACTTGGGGAGGAGTGCCAGAGAGAGACAGGATAGCAGTAAGGAGGCTACTTGGGGAGGGGTGCCAGAGCGAGACAGGATACCAGTAAGGAGGCTACTTGGGGAGGAGTGCCAGAGCGAGACAGGATAGCAGTAAGGAGGCTACTTGGGGAGGAGTGCCAGAGCTAGACAGGATAGCAGTAAGGAGGCTACTTGGGGAGGAGTGCCAGAGCTAGACAGGATAGCAGTAAGGAGGCTACTTGGGGAGGAGTGCCAGAGCTAGACAGGATAGCAGTAAGGAGGCTACTTGGGGAGGAGTGCCAGAGCGAGACAGGCAACGGATATAGCCAACGTTCGAAGAGAAGGAAGGAGCAAGACATACAAAGGAGAAGTGGATAAGAAGTGGAAAAAAACCCAACATACTACATAAGGTTATCAAAGAGGGAATATATATAATAAGAATAACAGAGACTCCCAACACATCCCCTCGTCATATGTTTCATATATCTCACCCTTCCATTCACACCATCTTCTGTCCGGCCAGAATCAAAAGCTGTAACATTTGTAAACAGAAATGACATAAGTAACAAATGTCACCTGCTTCTGTGACAAGGAAACTATTATTCTATGGGAGCGATGTATCATTAAAGCTCAGTGTTCTTGTTAACAGATATAATAGATTAACGTGTGTAGCTTGCAACCATTGTGATAATAATATAAATAACAGTATGCTCTCTCGGGGCTGTTCGGCCAGGCAGCCTAGGAAACGTTCCGATTAATTGACTGGAGGCTCGAAAGGTAATCACAGTTGTGACAACAATCATAAGTGAAAAGCAGCAATTAATGTGAATATCAATAGTAAACAAGTACAAAACAACAATTACAGACAAATTGAGGACAATTTCACGTTTTGCGAATAATAAGAAAAGGGAATTATATGAATTGAAACGCTGAACATGAGAAATGAGTAGGCTAGACCAGGTATTGAAGCCCCGCTCCACTACCTTTGATGTAGCCAGAAAGACATCGATCAGCTTAATTAACACTGGCTCAGGCCGTCTTAAGTTTCAAGGTTGCCTGCTTCGTACTGACCTAAAGTGCATATGATTACTATTTATTATATAGTAAGTTTTTGAGGCAAGTAAATTGTTCCATAAATTTAATCTTTTTAGGGTCAATTATTGTGACTATTCTAAAATTTGACATCAATAATTTTAATCAAGCATTTTTAACTTGAAGTTTCTTGTATAACCTCTGCTTACTTTTTGTCTGTATTTATTGTTTTTTGTCTGTATTTATTGTTTATCTTTTTCTTTTTCTATTATTAATATTGATGATTTTTTAAATTTATTCTATCTATCTATCTATTGCCTGACGCCGTGATCCCCGAAGGGGTGGCCACGAACGAACCGCCCCCATGCACCTCTGTCCTCAGTCAGTCGACGACTCCCCCACCCAGCACCCTTCGTTCATGTACTTTCTCACTCCATCCTTCCACCTCATATTCGGTCTACCTCTCCCCCTCTGTCCCTCCACCTCGCTCTCATACACCCTCTTAGTCATTCTCTCGCTTTCCATACGTTCCATATGGCCGAACAATCTCAAGTTGTTCCTTTTCACACTTTCCAGCACATCTACCTCCAAACCACACCTCCTTTACTTCCTCATTAGTCTGTCTATCCCTCCATGTAACTCACACGCACTCCTTAAGTAATTCATTTCCACTGCTCTCACTCTTGGTCTGAGTCTCTCAACCAACGTCCATGCTTCGCTTCCGTAAGTCAGTGTCGGGATTACCACACTGTCATGCAAGGACTTCTTCACTTCCATACTGACCACCCTATTTCTTGTTACTGCTTTTAGCGTTCCTACAACCTCTTCCCCTGTTGTACCCTCTCCCGCACCTCTTCCTCCATAGTCCCATCTTTACTCAACACACTGCCCAGATACTTAAAAGAGTTGACGATCTCCATAGCCTGACCGTTCAGCTTCACCTCACACTCTGTGACTTCACCCCTTTCGAAGACCATAACCTTGCTCTTCCCCGTATTGACCTTCAAATTCCGTTTTTCGCACACTGTTCCAAACTCATTTACCAGACCCTGCAACTCCCATTCATTATCATCAGAACTGTATCATCCGGAAACAGCAGTATAGGTAGCTTCCACTCAATTCCCTCCCTTTTCAGCGATACACCAACATCCACTGCTCTTGATAGTATTTCTTTCATAACTCCATCCATATATACAGTAAACAACCACGGGGACATCACACACCCTGTTTCAAACCAACATTCAGGTCAAAGAACTCGCTCTGCTCACTCTCCACACGTACTGCCGCCTTTGCACCCTCATACATGCTCTTCACTGCTTTCAGCAACTTGCCCTCTACTCCGTATTCTAAGTACTTTCCACAAACCTTCTCTATCCACTCTGTCATAGGCCTTCTCCAAGTCCATAAAGGCAACATACACCTTTTGTTTCTTCTCCAGATACTTCTCCACAACACAATTCAGGGTAAAAATCTGATCTACACATCCTCTTCCCTTCCTAAAACCTCCCTGCTCGTCGCCTATCCATTTCTCCGTTCACACTCTCACTCTCTCAATCACTACCCTACTGTATACCTTCCCTACTACGCTTAGCAGACATATTCCTCGGTGGTTACCACACACTCCTCTTTCCCCTTTGCCCTTATATAGGGGGACTATTATGCCAGTCTTCCAGTCATCGGGTGCACTCCCCTTCTCCCATGCTAAATTTATTGTTCTTGTTAAAAGAGTACTCTTTGTTTAAATCTGTTGTTACTTCATATTTTCAATTATTTGTCTTTATATTATATGTATTCATTGTCGATAGTATCAATTGCTTACTTTTGCGATTTCCTTAGTTTATTTGTGCTATAAATGTAGGTTATTTGTAGGGTAGTTATTAATAGGGGTCACTTGAGGCATGCTATGCTTACAGGTACCTACCCGATAGCACTATCGTTAGTGAGTGCTGTACTGTATTTTATATATTATTTTGTAATAGTATAGATATATTATCAATATTTGTATTTTGTACTATTGTTAATGTCTTGTCATGTTGCAAATTTGATTTTAAATAATATTTTGACATTTAACATTTAGTTTCTTTATTCATGCAGAGTTTAGTAAAATTTGCCAGAACGTCCCGGACTTCCCAAACTTGACTACTTCCTTCAACGTGACGATAGTGCGTTGTTATATGTGTGATTAGTTTGCTTGGGAAACAGATTAACTTGCTCATGTAGTAATGTACACCCTATGTGGTGGATTGTGTTCTTTTATTTAATAATTTTCATTTTAGTAAGCGTTGTTTCCACATAGCGATTTTGATAATTTAATTTGACTTTATATTGTCCTTGTCCCAATTTTGGTTTGTTTAGTTTGCAAGTTTTACATTTTAATATTTATAATACTTACTGAAAACTAATGGTGTTGAAACATATAATACTAGAGAAGCATGACACATTTTTTGGACTAATAATTCACCGGTTCGTTATAATGCGACTATATTGACAATCAAGCCTCGGTGTTATTAATCAACACTTAATACACTCCTACGATACTAACCTTACGGATTATCACCACCTTCACCAACAATCTTCACTCACAATGACCCAAGCACCGCACACGATAAATACAAATGTATAATGGGTACAATTGTATTAATCCCGAGATAAGGAAAGCAGCCACACAAAGCGAATGTGAGCAATGTGAGCACTTGTTCACGGCACAGAAGTGCATAACTAAATGACCAGAAGCAGTGTGGTTTCTCCCCCCCCCACCCCGTTCCCCCATTCCCCCATTCTCCGAACTACCTCGAACAGACTCATTTCCCACCCAACCTTTCACCTACATCCCCCCCCCCCCTCTTCCCTCCCTATCTCTCCCATATCCGCTCTTTCCAAATCTAAAGAGTAATAATAGATAGAGTTGAAAGCGTGATGTCACAAATCTAAAGAGTAATAATAGATAGAGTTGAAAGCGTGATGTCACAAATCTAAAGAGTAATAATAAATAGAGTTGAAAGCGTGATGTCACAAATCTAAAGAGTAATAATAGATAGAGTTGAAAGCGTGATGTCACAAATCTAAAGAGTAATAATAGATAGAGTTGAAAGCGTGATGTCACAAATCTAAAGAGTAATAATAGATAGAGTTGAAAGCGTGATGTCACAAATCTAAAGAGTAATAATAGATAGAGTTGAAAGCGTGATGTCACAAATCTAAAGAGTAATAATAGATAGAGTTAAAAGCGTGATGTCACAAATCTGAAAATAGTGATCCGCGCGTTCGAGAGATGGGAGCACAATCGTAAAAGAAAATGGGAGAGTCCATATTAATTTGTAATAATCCCTACCTGGTACTAATAATACTATTAATAATCAAGTTCAATAGGCATAAGTAAAGGCTACTGTAAAGGCCAGATCATCGTTAAATTGTGGTCATTATGAGGAGATTCACAGGCAAGCCTCCTTCATCCCCTCGCCAATGTTGTTGTGAGATTCGGGAGTTGCCAGGCTGGGACAGAATATCCCTAGATGTCATAAGTATAACCTAAGTAGGTATTTTGTGTAAATGTCCAGGTTTAGTGCAACTTTACAAATTAACATCTACATAACATGTAACAAATAATATAAAACCAAAATTAAATTTGTCATTCTTGTTGTGTTGCTTGGAGGTATACAGCTTGCATCATATATAAGTATTTTTCTATAGTGAATATGTAGCCTATACTTAATGTTGTCCTCTTGCCTTTATATATCTCTTATATTTAAAACAATTACAAGCGTATTTACCAACATAAATTCACTCTTAAAAACGTTCCCTCTTTAATCTAATGCCCCCTCATTATGCGGACTTTCACTAAATGTGGTAACACTCCAGACAAGCCAGGGGCCGGATACTCAAAACTATTTAGTATATCCTATCTCACTTAATGCGCCCCAACTGCTCCAGTAGCCTACGCTTATGACGCTATGCTCAAAACAGTTAAGACGGCATACTCAGAAGCTGTGGGCAGCCATTTTTTGAACAGTCACGATGTCCTGACTAGGGTAGGTCGGGTGCTACTCTAACTCTACTTAAGGCACCCAACAGCGGATTTTTGTTTATTGTGGGAGCCGTTATTTAGAGTGTACCTCCAAACATTGGCCGAGCCTCGGCGTGGAGTAAATATGGCCGGCCTGAAAGCGACTCTAGTCTATTTTAATCGTTATTTAAGGAGGGTATGGAAATAACTGGGGTAATTAATGGTTACAGCGTGACATTTTTTAATGGAACTAGTGGTCTTATTATATACCGGTTTGGTCGCTTTTTAAGGCTTGAGAGAATGTATCTAAACATAGACAAATAAAAGGATACTCTCCAAGCCTATGATTCTGTGATTTTACTTGATTAACCCTTTCAATAATGGAATTACTTACGTAATATGTACTCAATATACTGGATTTGGGGTTTATGATCTTTATGAAGTAGCATAGGCTATTGGTAACTTCACACACTGGGGTTTTGGTCTTTTGGGTGGTGGATATTGAGTTTAGCCTAGGTCAAATTAGGCTAGGCCTATATATATTTCTATTTTACAATTTTTACTTACCTTTTACGATATGAATAATGAGTTAGTTGTTTCATCATGCAATTACATGCATTTTTATCCATTTTCCAAGAATATTAAAATACAACCCCACTATACTTGATTTTTTTCCAGCTGATATTCTAGTATCGTAGATGTGGCACTGCGCGGTAATGTCTCGTGATTGGTTTATGTAAATGTGTTTCATTTCGTAGGTTGCTTGTGATAATAATTAAAATAACTGTTTCATTGTACTTATTTCATATCTACAAAGTATAATAGTGTCTTCTATTCTAAATCTTGTAAATGCCGTTTAGCATTGATATTCTGCAATACAAACAAGCATTAACCAAAACTGCATCTGTACCCTAGTCAACTGATGCCCAAACGACCATTGACATTTCAGTACACGAATTATATGTGAAAATTCAATTACATTAGACTGAACGCTAAAAATAGAACAAGAAGAATACAGAGTATAGCAGACAGAAAAAGTAGCTTAAACAATGGTGTGGAATTAAGACACAGACACACACACAGGAGATACAGTATACTGTAGTCGGGGCAGAAATGAAATTGTGGTTAGCAGAGGTTGGGTTAGAAAGAAACGTTGTGATATTGTCCAAGCATAATATGACCAAGAACACCACCACCGCAGCAAGGGAACATACTACAGTGAGGTATAATTCTCAGTTGCAGTAGGTTATGTCAGATTAATTGTTATATCGTAAGTGTGATGGGTTACTGATAAGGTACAGTTGTTGAAGTAAAGACAAGTGTTGGGGCAGCCTACCTTTATTTTAGTAGCCACCATCAATAAATAATTTAAAGGTTTGTGGTAAACTAAATGTTATAAAAAAGCTTCTGACAACCGGTACAGTAAATATGTAAACTGTTTCGCTTACCATAAAGCTATAAACAAATATGTGACAACATCCTATTTAGTTACAGTTCCACACACTATGAGGCTACTTCATAATTGTGTCTACATCTGTACATATGGAAGTGGTGGGATAAACATGGACAAAGAATATAAAAATGCAATTGGACAAAAACATGCTTCATATCGCTGTCACTTACCGGTATTACATATTTATCCCTCGAGGTATCTCCCCGAGTAAGGTATACAACTATGGGTAGGAAGTTTGTTGGTGTGTAAACAAGGAAGTTTCTATGTAAAACATTTATAATTCAACCTCATTATCATAACTGAAATGGTCGTGGGGAAGTGGTCGTGGGATATCATATTATATTTGAAAACGAACAGCGTAGGGCGAATTATGTTCACACACATACACACACACTCTCAGCAAAACATGGCCTAAAGTATTGTTGTAGTTGTCGTTCCCTAGGCTGCCTGGCCGAACAGCCCAGAGTCCCAAAGGAAGGCCACGGTCACAATCGGGTTTTCCCACAGAGCTCTCACGGAGTGTAGATTATGTTGTTGGCGTAAATGACTGTATAGACTACAGTCTTCTTGTGTCTTAAATAGTATGGGGTGCTGTGTTGCCGATGGAGTTATCATGTCTTTTCTGAGAGCTCAGAAGAGCTGGATGGTGCCCTAGAGTAGTGTTAAAGCTGGTACTGAAGTGTGGATGATAATAATAACCCATCTTCCTTCCTTTAGTGGAAACGGTAAATTCATATTTGTTTTCACCAACCCACCAATTACCTTAAAAATAAACTTAATTAATGAAATCAACGAGAGTTATGAATACATGTGGTAAACACGACAACATCGGGAATATAATTTGTTAATCATTTGCCTGTTAAGTCGTAAGTAAAAGGTGATTTTTGGTTAATGCTAAATTATATTGGGTTTTTGACTCCATCATATTATTATTCTGGAGGACATATTTTATTGAGCGTCATAACTCACGCATTTTATCAAGGGTATCACGTTTTTGTGTGAATTATGAACGTTATTTAAAGCCAGCCAGTTATGAAAGCATCCATTATCCTCCCAATTTGGAACGAATTACTTCCAACCCTACCTTAGTTTGCATTTCAAATTCCGAGACGATAAGAGCGTCTATTGACCCTGAGTGCAAGCCTGTTCAATGTTGTGAATCCTAGTTAAGTGTTTGAAAATAATTATTATAGGAACCAATCCCCCCCCCCCCCACACACACACACACTATCAGATACCTAATTACAATGATAGAGGGAGATAATTGTTTAAAATGGTCCTCTCTCGCTCTAGCTCTTGCTTTCGCTCTCTCTCTCTCTTGCTCTCTCACTCTCTCTCCTCACATGTTGCAGCTCACGAAGCTCCCCAGGAACGACTACAGGATGCAACAAATGGTTCCTATCAAGGTGGGAACGGAGAAGGTAACTTTTGTTCTATATTATTTATGTTGTTAAACTCCAATTAATTTGCTATTAGCCTTTTCATCACATTAACTCATTTATCTGTCTAGTTTGTACACTCTTTGTTATCATGACTACTACTACTCTACGTCGCCAGTTAGGTCATCACTTATATAGTGGGTATATGTTTGTGATTATCAAGTATTCATAGTTATTTGCTTACGTTATTTTCCTCACCATGTACTATATTCTCCATTACAAGTACCGGTATATAGTTGTCTTTAATTCACGATGGCTATTCACACATAATAGCTAACTTCTCAAAACCCACTGTTCTTCACTTGATCAATTCCATCATTTCATCTCGTCCATATTCTTTACCGTATCCTTGATCTGTTTGCAACTTGTCCATTAATTTCATAGGTATTCGCTGTTATATTATACTATGGTTGTATTATTCGCTGTTATATTATACTATGGTTGTATTATTTGCTGTTATATTATACTATGGTTGTATTATTCGCTGTTATATTATACTATGGTTGTATTATTCGCTGTTATATTATACTATGGTTGTATTATTTGCTGTTATATTATACTATGGTGTATTATTCGCTGTTATATTATATTGGTTGTATTATTTGCTGTTATATTATATATACTATGGTTGTATTATTCGCTGTTATATTATACTATGGTTGTATTATTCGCTGTTTATTATACTATGGTTGTATTATTATACTATGGTTGTATTATTTGCTGTTATATTATACTATGGTTGTATTATTCGCTGTTATATTATACTATGGTTGTATTATTTGCTGTTATATTATACTATGGTTGTATTATTTGCTGTTATATTATACTATGGTTGTATTATTCGCTGTTATATTATACTATGGTTGTATTATTCGCTGTTATATTATACTATGGTTGTATTATTCGCTGTTATATTATACTATGGTTGTATTATTCGCTGTTATATTATACTATGGTTGTATTATTCGCTGTTATATTATACTATGGTTGTATTATTCGCTGTTATATTATACTATGGTTGTATTATTCGCTGTTATATTATACTATGGTTGTATTATTCGCTGTTATATTATACTATGGTTGTATTATTTGCTGTTATATTATACTATGGTTGTATTATTTGCTGTTATATTATACTATGGTTGTATTATTCGCTGTTATATTATACTATGGTTGTATTATTCGCTGTTATATTATACTATGGTTGTATTATTCGCTGTTATATTATACTATGGTTGTATTATTCGCTGTTATATTATACTATGGTTGTATTATTCGCTGTTATATTATACTATGGTTGTATTATTCGCTGTTATATTATACTATGGTTGTATTATTCGCTGTTATATTATACTATGGTTGTATTATTCGCTGTTATATTATACTATGGTTGTATTATTTGAGTTGATTCACCTTTCAATTCTACTTAACTCGACTTGTTGTGTTACTGTTATTTTGTCTTTGTACAGTCGGCAGGATTAATTCGTTTCATTTTCCCTGTTAGTAGCAATGCACGGTAGAGAAGTATCCCCGCTATCCCCTTTCCTTGATGGTTCCATACCCCCATTTTCTCTCCGACCCCAGAACTACACCAACTACCCTCCCTTCTCTCGCTCTTACCCAGCTAGGAGCTACTTCTGGCACCTCACCGTTTCACCGTTTACATTTATTCTGAACACCTGATGAAGGAATGAAGTATTTCACACACATCTCTCGACCATCATCTCCTGCACATTAAAAATATGAAATAAACTAAAACCTAACCTGAAGCTGCTAATTACTACCGTTACTAGAAGGGTTAACGTTACTGTGTAGTGTTTATGGATATACCAGGTATGAGGGGTAGATATACACACTTATATAATTATATATAAGGTATAATAATATTATTTGGTTATACACGAAACTGTTATACAGAGTGGTATTGTAGTAGAAGAATTATAGATCAGTTCAATATTATAACTCTTGTAGTTAGTCTGGGATATAATAAATGAGCGTTATATAGTTATTAAGTAATTATTCTTAACAGATGTGAATTCCAATTATCTTGAAAGTTATCCCAAGAGAATAAGCTTGAATAGGCCTGAAGCTTTCAATAGTATTATGTGGAGTAGATACTCTACGTCTTGCCATTACTCAGGGAGTATTTAACACAATTTGCTGTTTCAACCCATATTGCTACATAGCCATAGCGGACGCCCCCCTTAACTTGGTTACAACACAAGATACCTGATAAAAGAGAGTAACCTAATGGCAAGGTGTTAAGGGTAAGGTGACAATGAATAAGTCCTTCCCTAATGTATGGGTGAACGTAAATGATGAAGGAAAGGGCACTTTAAAGTAAGACCCACCCTAATGGATAGATGAGCGTAAGAGTGCCCGAGGAGTAGTTAGTATAAATAGGGCATATATATTGGTTATCAACCCTTCAGGATTATTTAACCTGTTTAAATCAAGTAATATTTTCAAAGCTGGAGCCTCTTTTCAAAAACTACAGTACCTTGCCCGAGGGTAGTTCGTGTCCCGTTTATATAGAGTAGTTTTACATTATGGTCAATTAGGAAAGCAATATGGCGTAATGATTGGGTAGATAGCTATGTTAAGAGTGTTGAATTCACGTAATGCAGTCACATGGTCGACTCACGGGGCAAATTCTTGGCAATAATTCATAGCATGTATTGGCAAATTGACTGTTTTACACTTAATGAGTCCTGAATTGTCTGGAAGCAGTGAGATTTGTGGAGAAAATTATTAAGCAAATGTTTAGTTCTTGTATACGGTGATAATAATTAGTTATATTAGTATTAAATAATTGTATACAAAGAAGTAATTCAAAATAATTGAATGGTTTATTTTGTGTGTTTATTGATGGGAGAGACTCATGGAGGAATTGACTCAGACGGTCCTCGTTGTCTCAAGCTTGTTACGTAGCCGAGCCTGAGCCATTACAACGATGAAAAGGAAATACAACTTCGCGTGGGTTAGTTTGGCAGTTTTATTAGAGTATGATAGTTCAACAGTATTAAACCATCAGTGAATCGGTATGAAGCTTTCAGGTTTCAATGGTAGGCCTAAATGTATCAGTAGGAATCACTCGAATCATATGTAAGGTTTTCGTCGAACATTCTCCCCCCTCCCCCTCTCTCTCTTGCTTTCAAATTTAGTAAAGCTCATACTTAACTCTACCTATGATACATTGCATTCCTTCATTAGTTGTTCAGAATACATGCAATTGGTGAGGTCCAGAAGTAGCTGGGTGAGAGCGAGAGAAGGGAGGGTGGGTGTAGTTCTGGGGTCGGAGAGAAAATGTTTTTTTTTTGGTGGGGGTATGGAACTAACAAGGAAAGGAGGTAGAGGGGATACCCCTCCACCGTGCAGTGCTACTAACGCCTAGTCCAGGGGAAATGAAACGAATTAATCCTGACGACTGTACCTATTACCGTTATTCTGAGCTTTATCTTTGTATTTGTTTTATTTTGTATTAATTCAGTATTCCTTATAATATATCTTTAGTTAGATATACAGTATATGTGTTACCCCTTACTTCCTATAGGTATTCTCCTTCAACTTGTGTTTTTCTCTCCTCCGGGATATAAGACAGATCCCAGAAAGACAAAAGGTTGGATTTATTGCTACACGGAAATTGTGTGTGTGTGAGAGAGAGAGAGAGAGAGAGAGAGAGAGAGAGAGAGAGAGAGAGAGAGAGAGAGAGAGAGAGAGAGAGAGAGAGACGAAATTTAGAGGTTTGAAACAGAAAAGAAAATATAAGTGGACCTAACCTGATGAAGGAAAATACATAATTATGATAACGATTACATGAATGGAAAAAGAAAACAAAACATGTACGAAATAAGGATACAAATAAACTAAAGCATACAGTTGGCGACGAGAGAGGACACAGCGATATAACATGAAGAACGTTCTCACTGCAAAATGGACAAATAAACTGTACTCTATATATTATCAGCTGATGGTAAATTGTCATGTCCTTATCTTGATTACTCAGCTACTATGTTGTTAATCATGAAAACATGGTACTTATATGATGCAGAAGCATAGTAGTTTCATATTGTGTTATTAAGTATACAGAAATCAGCTACTAAGGAATTCAATTCACCGTCAGCTTGAACAAATGACAATAATGTAACATGGACCTGTGGATTCAAAACAAAGTTGAAATGCACGATGTCAACAATACAAAGGTAGGTGTAGCAGTAAAGTGAAAAGAGATTGCAACTTAAAATGAAGGGAGTTAGGAAAACCATAACCTTATCCAAGAATAATAGAGGTAGAACGGAACGGAGAGGAGGATTCTGTGCAAAGGAAGTGACAACGGAGAATGAACATAATATGGTGCAATAGTAATGCATGAATGAACATAATATGGTGCAATAGTAATGCATGAATGAACATAATATGGTGCAATAGTAATGCATGAATGAACATAATATGGTGCAATAGTAATGCATGAATGAACATAATATGGTGCAATAGTAATGCATGAATGAACAAACTCCACATGACAGCACAACAGCAAATATCATTGCCGCCGAATGATTATGTCTAAGATAAACAATACGAAGGCAAGGAGATAAATAGTGTGAGGACAACAAGTACGTTATACAGTTATAACAAGTATGTTTAAGTTACTCAAGGGTCCAAACAATGGCTACCACAAAGGGGAGGGAAGTGAAAGTGTTAGGTAGTCTTTAAAGAAAAATTAAGTCTCAAAGCGATTACAATATAACTCTTACAACCTTTTCTCAAGTTTGAGTTGCCCGCTTAGGACGAGGTTATTTAACTTTGTAATTTCAATTAGGCGAGAGAGAGAGAGAGAGAGATTACAATACACTATGTTATGACACATGAACACAAATCTATGAATTCGAGTTAGATGCAATTAGAAATGTCCTCTTGCTATAAACACCAAATATAATAATTGTGTTGAAGTGCTACAAGGCCACAACCTCTATTTCACAAAAGTTTACATTTTTGGACAAGTAGTAATTGTCCTATTATTATTATACCATTATCATGATACATGTATGGGTAAACTTTGATAAACCGGTAAACAATGCATTAATTTTGTGTTAGTATAATTTGAATTGTTATTCGGGTAATGTTTATCAGTGACTACAACGCAGACTGGAGTCAGCCTACCCATATTTCCACAGCCTCTCCCCACACTTACTTACTGTTACTCGTAACTTAGAATTACTGCCACATACATTATAAACTACATTTACGTAATTTTGGTTCTCGGGCTGTATTGGGTCTAATGCTACCAGGTTATTTAAGCTTAACTTTATTTTTTCCACATATACATTATAGTCTAACTCGTATGGAATAAGACACATTATTGGTAGACCTACTTACGGGTAAGGCATAAACGAAATTTTGAAAATAGTTTATAGACAAAAAGCAATCAAACTATAAGGGTATAAATGAAAACAAACGTCAAAAGAAACGCAAAATAAAGTGAGGAATCTCAGGAGGAGAGAGGAAACCAAAAGGAGGGAACCGAAAAGGACACACAGAGAACAGGTGGTCACGAAAACAAAATATGTAGAACAAGAACATACTGCAGAATATGAAAACTAAGGATTAGGAGCAAACAGTATCGGGAAAGGAGAAAGACTTGTTGTTGCCTCACTACCAACTGGTTGTCCTGGTATTCGGTGTCTGTCGATGATACAGTATATTAGTTTAAGAAAAGTAGTTGCTTTACAAAGAATAAGATATTTCCATTTTTGTTTATATCCATTGCCCATGTTTTGGTTTTATTGTTGCTACTTACTGGGGTTTTATAAACAAACATAAATATACTTTATTCGATTATTGTCATGGCGTTTCATAAAAAATTAACACAATAACTATACAGAACCAATCCGTATTGTAATACAGGAACAGGGAAGAATAACAGCAACATAAGAAAACAGAAAGGGATGATGATGAAAGAAAAGATAATGGAGAAAGAAGGGAAGGATAAAGGCAGAGCACTTATCTCTCTCTCACAAGCACATACTCGCACACATTCTCTCTCTCTTTACCTCTTACCTACGCACACACGCACACACACACACACACGCATATGTACACAATTATTGTATTCAAACTACACAAATTTATGCGCGTATTTTTGCACTGAAGCACAACTCGGTAGTTTGTATCATATTAAATTCACAATAATTATAGTTGTCATACCGGTACATGTTCTTGTTTGCAGAGTCAGATATATCGTGGATCATTCTTAAATATAATACTTATATTAACTAAAAGTTAAACCATTTGTAATCTTAGTTGAATCCTCCCACACATCATCCAGTTATTTCTTTCTAAGGATAACATAATTTGAAATGCACAAAAGATTGTAGATGTCGTGACCAGAGTTTGGGAATTATATTTGGCGCGTGTCCCCTCAAATTATATATACAGTATATATATATATATATATATATATATATATATATATATATATATATATATATATATACAGTATATATATATATATATATATATATATATATATATATATATATATATATATATATATGCATATATATTATATATATATATATATATATATATATATATATATATATACAGTATATTTATTTATATATATATATATATATATATATATATATATATATATATATGTGTGTGTAATGCAATCAAGGGGTGAACTCTGTTTACTGTGAGTTAATATATTTATACTAAATATCAACTTTTGATTGTTTTGTATGACCTTAATCCATTATCCTATTATATATGTTGTGTTTGTCTTTGATACTTTCTCTGTATTTTACTGTTTGCACTTGTGTTGTATTAAGCATTCAGAATGTTTCTCTGTCGTCATGTCAAATTAGTACATTAGAAATATTCAGTTGTAGAAGGCTTGATCTTTATGAGGCTGCTTGTACGTAGTCTACAGTACAGTATGTTACAGGACTAACTAACGTCTTAGTTGACAATTAGCTTGGACATAGGTAGCGCAATCACCAGTGAGTATGGAAACACACATTATATTTGTAGAAAGATGGAACAGATATAAGACTGTATTACATAATAACCTATTCTAATACACGGTACAATACATTAAGAATATCAAGATGCAAATGTCAAATTACAAAAGTTTCTCCAGCCTCACTCACTTACTCACTCACTCACTCTCACTCTCCATGTGAAACTCATATTGATTCCTACTTTTCTGTACCGCACATGTTTAGATCACACATTTAGTATACTATATACTGACAAACACGCACATAACTAATACCTCCCTCTCACCCCCTTCTTAGTCTCACACACACATATAAAGTTGATAAACCCTGCCGTGTGCTACCTGTAAACAAAAGTCTACAAACCTGTAAGTCCTCAGTAGATCCCGTTGTAAACAAAGAGTACTGTGGATACCATCGCTGAGCCTCTACCATCAATACAATCAATACAATACCATCTACAATGCCAGTGGTCTTCGACGAGCTTGAGATCATAAGCCCTCCACACAAATCGAGGAAAATCGTCCGTCTCCAAAAGACACGAATGCTCCAACTCTACAACCAAGAACCAAAGGAATAAGCAAGGTGGTTAGCCGACCATCTTTCATCTCTCCAACTCTTCATACTCACCACTTTACCTTCAACTTCAACCTCTACTTTCTACACTTGTGGGACTCTACCTTACAGTTACCAATTACCAATTACCAATAAATAAGCATCAGGTTATCATTTTCAAATTGATTTAAAACATAGAATGATAAACAATGAATATAAATGATGCGTGTCATTGACAACTATGTTGGGGAACGCTTGTCAATCTTCTGTCAGTAATAAGGCCATGTATACAAGATTGATAACAGGATTTCCAGAAATGTAATATTCCAGCACCTATGTTGGCTGAATTATGTTCGGAAATATATTATTTAGGTCCATTAAGATTTATTGCCTAGCCAATATTATTTCGTGGGAGAATAGCCAAGTAGCCATGAATATCTTCATTGACACTTAATATTTTCCAGTAAATTATGCTATATATATTATGCTATCATATAATATTCCCTAAACTGCACACAATCGTCTTATGATAACCATACTCAAGTGCTAAATCCGTTCTCGAAAACTTAAAGGGTAAAAACTACATGTTATTTTAAATTGCTAGTATGAACTGTTAGTCATAAAGTATATAATTATTTAATAGATTACACAATACACTAAACACTTGCGTAAGTTTAAAACATTATATAATTAAAGATACATAAACCTCCTTAACCCCACTAATCCCGGCAACACACAACAGACCACTTAGACCCTGAGAGTAACACTAATGCCCCAAGGTATAAACTACTTTCCAACAATACACTTAACCTTTCTTGGATAACTTCCAAAAACTGCAGGAAGGGTTTCACTTCTTTATGAACAATATTTTATAGACTGTTTTAATGCAAGTTTAATGGATGTGCTGAACTGAATGTTTTAACCGGTAGTACTTATCCCGACTATGTATTATTAGAGGTATGACTATTTTTACCTATCGTTATAAATCTTATAGAATAATTAACGATGGGTAAGTAACATTACATTACACTAGTAAGAATAATCATATTACACATCTTTAACCTAGCCGATTATGCAACACAATTCAACATGACCATATAAATATGAAAATACTGGACACAATAATGCAACACCCAAAAATGACATGCTATCAAACAAAATAATAACTCATCACTACACTGCATAACTTGAATCTACCTCACCCTATATAACAAGTATACAACATAGTTATTGTAGCACACGTTGTATAACCAACAAACAGCCAACCAAATAACACAGTATGTCCAGCTGATCCACTGTACAACACAATGGACAGAACAAATATGGTAACAGGCACAGCACTTAGGATGACAACAATCACCACAGGGAATTTATGGCTACGTCAGTAGGGTACATAACACTAGTAAGTGGAAGTGGTGGTGGTGGTGGTGATGAAAGTTGAGGGGGTGATGATAGTGATGGTGGTGTTAGTGGTGTTGATTGTGATGATAGTGATAGTAGTGATGGTGGTGATGGTAGTGATGGTGATGATAGTGATGGTGGTATTAGTGGTGTTGATTGTGATGATAGTGATGGTGGCGATGGTAGTGATGGTGATGATAGTGATGGTGGTGTTAGTGGTGTTGATTGTGATGATAGTGATGGTGGTGATGGTAGGGATGGTGGTAATGGTAATTGTGTGTGTTGGGGGGGGGGGGGGGGCTAACATGTACTGTACCTATATTATAAATAAAGCAAACACTATGGCGGTGACTCCCCAGGAAATCCAAAGCTAGAGTTTCTGATATAACAGGCTTGCTTGAGAATAGGACTAAGAGTGTTCCAAGAACTGTTCAAAATTATACTATGTTTCTACTTAAAAGTATATATGTATATATGTACAGTATATATATATACTGTATATGTATTTATATATATATATATATATATATATATATATATATATATATATATATATATATATATATATATATACTTATGCTTAATATCTTAAACTCTTCTAAAGATGTACTTTCTACCCTCTCTGGGCTTAATACTAAGAAGACGTATGGTTCGGACGGTGTTCCTCCTGTTGTACTTAAAAACTGTGCTTCCGTTCTGACCCCCTGCCTAGGCAAACTCTTTCGTTTCTGTCTTTCCTTCTTGCTGGAAGTTTGCTCCCATTCAACCTGTCCCAAAGGGTGACCGCTCTCAACCCTCCAACTATCGTCCAATTGCTCTCATCTCTTGTATCCCTAAAGTTTTTGAAACTATTCTTGCTTCCCAATTTCTTAAGCATTTCTCTTCTCATAATCTGCTCTCAGATCGCCAGAATGGCTTCCTTAAGGGTCGCTCTACCCGTGATCTTCTTTCATATCTTACTAACTTTTGGTCACCAACTTTCGGGACTTCGATGAGACTTTTTCTGTTGCACTAGACATATCGAAGGCCTTCGATAGAGTCTGGCACAAATTTTGAATTTCCAAACTGTCCTCCTTCTGTTTCTGTCACTCCATCTGCGCCTTTGTCTCTAATTTCCTTTCCGGCCATTCCATAGCTGCGGTTGTGGACGGCCATCACTTATTTCCTCACCCTATCAACTCTGGTGTTCCTCAGGTTTCTGTCCTATCTCCTATTCTCTTTTTAATTTTCATAAATTATCTCCTACTGTACATCCAGTCCCATCCTTTCATATGCAGATGACTCTACCTTACACCACTCAATTAGTTTTCCAGAACGCCCCAGCCAGCAGTCCCTCAAAAACAAACGTAATGAAGCCATACAATGCTTATCTTCTGACCTAGCTACTATTTCCAATTGAGGTAGAGAAAACCTTGTTGCATTTAATGCTTCCAAAACTCAATTTATCCATCTTAACACCCGTCAGGAACCTCCAGAGGACTATCCCTTATTCTTCAACAATACAAAAATCAACCCTTCATCTTCTCTCAATGTTCTCTCTCACTTGGAAAGACCATATTACCAGTCTCGCTAAGGCAGCCTCCCAGAAGCTGGGTGTGCTCAACCGCCTCAAGGGGTTCTTTACCCCTGCGCAGCTTCTTGCTCTGTACAGAGGCACAGTGCATCCTTGTATTGAATATTGTTCACATATGTGGGGAGGATCCTCTCACACCGCTCTCCTAGACAAAGTAGAAAGGAAAGCCTTTCGTATCATTAACTCCCGTCCACTCACCAACTCTCTGCAATCTCTCTCTCTGTGCTGCAATGTTGCATCTCTCTCGCTATTCTATCGCTACTACAATAATCAGTGTTCCTCGGAGCTTTCCCAGTGTATACCACCTCCTCTACGTAGGGCACGTAGTACCCGCCTTGCAACACAATCCCACCCCTACTCTGTGCAACTGTCCAACCCAAGAGTGAAGCGCTATTCTCAGACTTTCTTCTATTCAACTGCTGAGCTCTGGAACTCTCTCCCAGAATCAGTTTTTCCCTCTTCCTATGACTTAAGTTGCTTCAAGTTCCGTGTGTCTAACCATCTTAGCTCGAACCATCTTAGCTCGGTGGCCGGGGGAGTGCTGGAGCGATCTTGGTGACCCTGGTCTCTGGGTCTTCTCCTGGGTGACCTAGTGTGAATTTGTGTTATGTCTGTGTTTGTTAGTTGTTTTATGTTGTGTTTTGTGTTTTCCCTGTCCGTGCTCTGTCCCCAAGAAAAGAAACAAATTATAATAAACTAAAATTAAATCGAAAATAAAAAATAAAAATAGGAAAAGTGGGGATTGGGTCTGAGCATACAGATAGATAGATAGAATAACTATAGTGATGATAATATTAATAATACAAACCATGGTGGAAAACAAATAAAATACCAAGATGAAGAGACGGACCAAAGAGGCAGTATCGAAAATTCTTGGAAAAATACTGGAAGGTAAAAGTTAAAACGAGAGAGAGAGAGAGAGAGATGTTACCGGTACTTTAATTCGTTAGACAATTGCGAACATTATGAGTTACCATCAACATCATATTTGATCAAGCAACTGCCAATACATTCAATAAACCTGACTCTTAATGACACACATTCAAGTTGATATATATGACCTCTTCCCAACTTCACTCCTAATTCCGACCTTCTCTATTAATAGTAAGTTCCTACCATAACCGAATTCTCACCTTCATAGAGTTGAGATGGAGGCTGGCAGGTAATCAATGTGGTATATTATACAACAGGAACTCGGTAAATATATTATTTGTAATAAATATGTAAAGTAATAAATGTTTATTGAACTCTTATCCGATTCCCACCATACTCGTTACCTGATATTGTGCCCCCTCCTCTCTCTATCTCTCTCTCGCCCTCTCTCCTTACCTGCGCTGGCGACACACATCACTGTAATTACGTCTCCCTCGAGGTAGTGTGTCAAGGAGCAGGTGGTGAAGGTGAAGGAGGAGGTGTATTGGTGGTGATGATGGTGGTTCTCCTTCCCAGATCCTTTATATCATCCTCTTCATCGTCCTACCTTATGTTCTTGTTCTTCCTTCCATCTTATTCTCTCTTCCCTCTCCTCTCGAAGAGAAAAGTAATTGTTGAAATAACTTCTTTTGGGGAAAATATACATACGTCTGTGTGTCTGTATGCGTGCGCGCTGGCGTGTGTCTGTTTGTGCCTGTGTCTACGTTTCATTGTTTAAATAGACTGCATATTATATTCTAAGCACCTTGAGAAGGTAACTTGATTATCTGCTGCAGGTTAGTGTCCCTTGCTTTATGGTAGTAGTTAGCAAATTATAGAATCTAAATATTTGTAGGTTTAAATTTGCTCGTTCCTGTGTCTCCCTCTTGTATCTCTCTGCCTTTGTAATTATCTGTTTTTCTCGCTCCATAATGCCAGATATGTAGCACGCGTGAATGGCACGAACATCGGCCTAAGTACAATAATATATATGATTTTACGTGCCTTTGAACCATGGACTTCCTCCACAAAAGGACTTTGTGATTCATAATTCTTTAGTAAGTGTGAATGTATTCGGATGAGTGGATCCATATTTGGGTGTTAGTGAGAGCCTGTGTTTTGTTTGAGGGTTCACTGTTTCAAGTAGCTTCGGTACGTGTGAGAACAGTACGAGTGAGCTTGAGAGGGAGTTTCCTTTTCGAGTGTTTGGTGCTTCGAACTATGCTCATGAATTATCTTTTTATCCATAATGAGACAGTTGAAGCTTAATATTAACTTTCTTAATTTCTGTGTGAAGGGCCTACCTGTATCACCACTGGTTGGAGGGCCTGTGTGAAGGGCCTACCATAGCTGCCACTGGACGGAAATTCGTCTGCTAAACGGATGCAGACGATGCACTATGGATATGGCGTCAAAAACGGAAATATTTCCGTAATGAACATTTTCCTCTTATATGATAGAATAACACAGCAATAATAAATAACAACACACATGCATAACAATTGTATTATTTTCCTTATAATATAACCTAATAGTAACATAAGAATCATGGCTGATGACGTACAAAAGCAATATTTGAAGCAGGCATACGGAATTCGTCAGTCTGGCAATGTATTCCTGCCATTTCAGTAAGTGCTGCAGTGATCCACAGTAACACAGGTACGTCCGAGGTTTCCATGTGGTACCTATGTGCCTGTTCCCTGGTAATACTCCCAAATACTGCATTACTTTTGTGCTAAATACTTGTGTTTATGAACATAATATATATGGAGAAGATTCCCACCGCAAGAATTCATTCTCTAAGTAAATAAAAAACGGGATCTGGTAATAAAGGACCAACTTTCTTCTATTAATATGGCTGTAATTCATTCATTTCACCAGCTACTCTTATGTTTTGTTCTAGTTCTGATTGATTGATTCCCATAATGATTGTATAGCACATATATCTTGATCGAAGGGCTTATTTGTGTTTTATATTTATAGACTTTGTGCTGTTATGGAATTATCTTAATATATTTCATTTTATAGATTTGCCAGTGATTCCATAAAACCTCTGATTACAATCCATCAATGTCACATAGGCCTACTTTTCTTTCCTATAATTTATCGAACTATTTGTCACAAGGTGGTTGTCACTGCATGCAGCTGTCGCAAGATTGTTAGAGCAGTGGCAACCGCTGAAGTTATATTTCCAGAGCAAGGTAAATGAGGAGAGACTTGTGGCTGTACAAAAAATCACTGAATCACTAGATGACCCTTCTGTGTGTTGTTACCTGACATTTCTTAATTATATATTGCCCCGTCTAAATAGAATAAACAGGATATTCCAGAGTTCAGGCCCAACACTTCATTTACTGCATGATGCCATTTGCGAACTATACAGGTTACTTATTACCTCCTTTTGTCATCCACATTTAGTGTTCCAACTTCATATACATGAAATAAATTCAACTGATGATTCCCTATATGTTCCAGTAAAGGACATATATTTGGGATCAGCATTACACGAAGTGTTCCAAAGGCCAGAATATCTTTGTTTTGAGACAATGAACAGAGGAAGGAAAAACACAGATAAAACAAAAAGGTCCATGTGCCTAAAGGCATCCTCCATTCATAAATTGTTTGTAACAACTGGATTTAAACATTTGTAGATTGTAAGTTTGTGGAAAGCAACTCGAGGGAAGTGAATTCCAAAGAGTAGTAGTTCTAGGGATAAATGAATTTTGATAAGCAGAAGTTCTGCATTGTGGAGGAGAAAGTGTAAATTCATGAGCGCTCTGAGCTGCCCTAGTTCTACGGGGAAAGATGTGGAGAGGCGGCACAATTGAAGCAAGTTCCTCGGAACAATTGCTGTGAAAATATGCAAGGGATGCAACGTTTCTTCGTATGGATAATGTAGGAAGGTCCTGTGTGATTGCAGGGTTATTGATTAGTCTAATAGCTTTATTTTGAATTTTGTCCAACTGCCTCAATGCAACAGAGGTGAACAGTAATCCATCTGAGAACGCACATGACTTTTATATATTACGCCCAACTGCTCGTCGGTGAAGAATTCTCGAACTCTGTACAGGAGTCCCAGTTTTTTAGAGGCATTCTTAGCAATGCTTCTAACATAATGTGTCCAGCTCAAGTTAGTAGTTAATGTTACACCGAGAATGTCAATACTAGGGGAAGTGGGAATATTTACATAATTAAAAAATATATGGGAGTCAGTGAGATTCTGTCGGTTAGAAAATGTAATGTACTTGGTTTTCTGTGCATTAAAGGAAACTAGATTCTTTTGTCCCCATTCATTAATTATAGAAAGGTCCTGGTTCAGAGAAATTGCAGTGTTTATTTTTGAATTTATATGATCGGGTTGGGTGAAAGAATTGGTAAATGTGAAGGAACTGTGGAGTGTCAAATCATCTGCGTAGGAATGTATTGGATTATGAGTGGTAGATATGAGATCATTGATATGAATGAGGAACAGAGTTGGGGCCAAAACTGATCCCTGGGGAACACCAGCATAGGGCTATTGTTGATAACCTTATCATGATAAGGTTACCATGATCCTTGATATAAATATGAGGCGTAGAATTTTGTTTGTGGTTGTGTGTGTTGAAATAAGGAAAATATTCGATCTAAACAATAAGTTGTGGAGACTGGCGGCATATTTACACCCAAAACGAGTATGTGATCCAGGTTTACGGACAGAAATACCATCATTGTGTGATTTAGTTAAAGAGGTGCCACGGATTAACAGTTATGATAGCCAGGCATTGGATGATCAGTGGAGGGCTATTCCGTGGCACCAATTCCCACAAAATATAAAAGACCCCAAATATGATGTTGTTAAATTATATAACTATATAACTGGGATTGTAAATGACCAAGGAGATGAGGCATACAAGTGTTTTGGACAAATTGCAATGGAAGTGTTATCATTCCCAACAACAAATGCTGATGCTGAGAGAATAGTCTCGAAACTTCATTTAATCAAACGTAAACAAAGAAATTTCCCTAAGGTTGATACCATTAAATCTTCAATTGCCTTGAGCGAAAGTTCACGCGAGAAAGGTGGCTGCACACTATATGAGGCAAATGCCGCATTGCCTGCAAGTGTCTGTGTATAGTGCTGTGTTTATATTTGTTGAACAACGTAGGGCTTACATGTTGAAGTTGACAGTGAAGGTGTGTTATATTGGTAACATAAGTTATATCACAATTACACATGTCTTGTAGTGCTGCTTGGTGTTTTCTATAACATCAGTATGTCTTACATGCTGGAGTTTAATTATAATTATAGTAGATGGTATATTGTTAAAATATGTTTAGATATTTCGCAATTATAAGTGTAGCGGAAATAAGTTTATGAATCTGCATGTATTGTTGGTAAAGGAATTGGGTAAATATGGGGCTATAATAGTTTATGGACAGGAGTATGCTTATCTAATATTGTTTAAATGAGGCACAGTTTGCTGGTACTGATATATTGTATATACCTAGATGTATTAAAATATAATATATAGCCATTGTGTATAATTACTTCCATAATTCAATAACGATTTAAAAGTTATAGGCCTAGGCTATATATTAAAATATATTTTTCCTACGAAATTATGAGGCCTCTATTTTGTGTTCACATTCTTTATTTACCACTCAGTACAAGCCCCAACACTTTGGGGAACGTTGTTGCTGAAGGCCATGCATCATATTATACAATGTTCAGAGTTTATAGTTAATCAAAATATAAGCAGAACTATACAGGAAAGCAACCCCCAATATATGGCCTATGCGTTTTTATATAATTATTACCGTACGGTACAGGGTTAGGGGACCCTAGCTGGTACGGTACAGGGTTAGGGGACCCTAGCTGGTACGGTACACATTGTGAGGACGACAGTTAGGCTGTTCGTCCTCACACATTGTGGTATTCCTACATTTATATAAATACAGTAATGCACATGTGTGACTCCCATGCATGTGTACATGCGTACATGCACGTATATGTCACACCTGTGAACATAGACAAATAGTATGGTACATAACCTTAATATTATTAAAGAAGAAAAGCAGGATGAACACGGAAAATATCTTCTAATATTGTTGGGTGAGTAATGAGATATTTACAAAAGGCATTATACAGATGATCAGGAGGTCGAAAATGTGTTATGGTAGGGCAATAAATTGGCATAAATAGTTCTAGTCACCTATATTAATGACAGCGTTTTCCTTAATCAACTGTCAAGAGAACGGCGGAAATGTGACGTCATTACGTCTACGGAAATATTGCAGCACTGGCCTACCTGTATCACCACTGGTTGGGGGCCTGTGTGAAGGGCCTACCTGTATCACCACTGGTTGGAGGGCCTGTGTGAAGGGCCTACCTGTATCACCACTGGTTGGGGGCCTGTGTGAAGGGCCTACCTGTGTCACCAGTGGTTGGAGGGCCTGTGTGAATGGCCTACCTGAATCACCACTGGTTGGAGGGCCTGTGTGAAGGGCCTACCTGTATCACCACTGGTTGGGGGCCAGTGTGAAGGGCCTACCTGTGTCACCACTGGTTGATGGCCTGTGTGAAGAGCCTACCTGTGTAACCACTGGTTGGAGGGCCTGTGTGAAGGGCCTACCTGTATCACCACTGGTTGGAGGGCCTGTGTGAAGGGCCTACCTGTATCACCACTGGTTGAAGGGCCTGTGTGAAAGGCCTACCTGTATCACCACTGATTGGAGGGCCTGTGTGAAGGGCCTACCTGTATCACCTCTGGTTGGAGGGCCTGTGTGAAGGGCCTACCTGTATCACACCTGGTTGGAGGACCTGTGTGAAGGGCCTACCTGTGTCACTGCTGGTTGGGGGGTCTGTGTGAGGGGCCTGCCTGTATCAAGAGTGTGATGTTTGGACGTGATCTGGAAACGTGCCTGCCTAACCTTTTGACTGGTGTCGTGGTACTAGACTATATCTATTAGTGACCCCTAGCAGGACGTTTCATAGCGGTTGTCAAGATAGTTTTAAACCCATACAATGCAGCTCCTCTAGCGACCCATAATTGTCTTTTGCTTTTATGAGTGAATGTGTAGGTGACTGTGGTAGTTGGGTATGAAAGAGTGATTGGTGTATAAATATGTTATGGTGAACTAAATTATAATTGTATATTCAAGAAATAATATGAATATAATACTATAAAACTACTATTACATTTTACTGATCCCACTATTGATTAAGAGAAGGTATAATATTATTAAGTTATTATTGAGTGCTAAGTCTTTAGTGCTTACCTTACTTTGAAATCACAGTACCTATGTTAATTGAGGTGATTTCACTTCCAAGGACAATTGTTTGGATATTTACATCTGGTTTACTATATAGTCTTCCAACAGTTTGTTATGTGTAGGCTATTCAGGTTTGTACCCATAATAAAACAGGTTATCATAAACAACATGCACTGAAGAACATAGAGGAAAATATAGCAATCAATAATATAAAAGGAGAGAGAACTAATCGCCGTCAACTACCCCACATGTCAAACTGCGTTCTGTCAAACCTTCCGTCCTACCTTGGAAGTCTTCCTCTCATCGCAATCGTCGATGGGAGACCGCTCTACCGTCTTCGGCTCGGCCACACCAGGCTCACGCATGGTCATTTGATGTCCTGTGATGTCCCCACACTCTGTCCTTGCTGCCATATTCCAGTGTCTGTCCAGATCTCCTGATCGACTGTCCGCGTTTCTCCAATGCCGACGGCGGGCATTCCCCTTCATATCCTCCCTTAATCGCCCCTTTGTCTTAGCCGATATGCTTGGAGAGTCCCCCACTTTCTCCCTCCCACATCTTATGCGGTTTCTCCTCCATCCTCCATACCCGTCTCCTTCAGCTTCTTTAATTAGTGTTTCCTAGTCTTCTTATCCTCTACTCCGTATTGCGCCCAGCCCCACAACAACTCCGATGTTTTTTTTCCACAAAGTTTCTTTTGGTGCCACATAGTCTTTTTAGGCTTGGTGCGAATCCCGATTTTAATAATAATAATAACTACCCCACTGATAAAACAAAACCCTAAAACAGATTCCCACTAACATGGGTCATTACATTTTTTTGTTTACGCTCTACAGAATTTACGCGCTATGGTTAATGGTGTGTGTGTGCGTTCGTGTGTGTTTGTGTGTGTGCGAAGGAAACAACGAGGGAGCTGTATTGCATCGAGTCTATTGTATATAACTGAATCGGAATACATATCGAATAAAATGAACTAGTTTATACATTCTACACAGAACAATATTTAACGAGACACCATTCATCCAATTCAAGTATATATTTTTGCATATAATAATCTAGCTGTATGAAATGTTCTACTTAATACTTATAATTGAACTCCTGTATGTTATGTATTCTCTTTCACACCGTTCACATTTACCCAGTTTAGTGTATACATCTTCCAGTACTGTGTGTGTTGGTAATCCTTTCTGTCATGTCTATTTATCAAGGTATCGCACTCTCACATGTTCCCTACCTACCCATTTACAAAATAACTTGATCTCCCAACAGGGCCCAAACCTGCTTATTACAAACGAGATCCAATTGTCTTCTGGACCCGACATACCTGAAGATAGGAACTTTAGCACATTGAATTACTCCATTTACTCGAGACACGGTATTATCCTGAGTTAGCCTATCTAAATGAGTCAAGCTATTACCTCGAATCAGCTTGTTTTCTAGAACCACCTACTACAGGGGAGGTGTGGCAGAGTGGTCTTGCCACTGGACTGGTAATCCAATGGACCCGGGTTCGAATCCCAATATGTCAATGGGAAGATATTATTGGGATGGAATTTGTGCTGTACCTAGTTTCAGTGCATTACCACACCATACCGAAATGCCAAAAAATACCTTCATTGTTCCCTGATTAAATAGCATTGTATGAATATTCCAATATTCAAAATATGTTACAGGGGGCAATGCCTAGTGAGTTAATTGCTCAATAGGTGGCGTTCTGAGAGTGAGGGTCCGAGTGTGGGGGGTGAGACCGTGAAGCGCAGAGGCTAAGCTGCTTCAGAAGATGGAGTTGCTTCGAGCCGGGGTGCTTCGCATGTCTCACTCCCTAGACTGGAACAAGACCTCACGGGCCTCACAGTGTTCAGCGGTGTAGTGTAAAGGCTCTCAACCTATGCCCAAGAGGGAGTAGTTTGAATATAGGAAAAAAACAAAAAACAAAACAAAAACATAGTTTGCATCATATTGACAACACCATCTTGTTTTACCCCAGTGTCAAGAGTAATTATATTTTATGTACTCAACCAAAGACTACAGTAGATCTCCTGTAGTCTATGATTCAACTTATGATATTGGTACTTTGTAATTTGTAGTTATTCTCCATTAAAACATTTTGTTCATAAAAGTCACCCAATTATCATCACTCTTGATCTTGATTCTTGATTTGAGGGCTGTGAGGGCAGAGCCCTATTGACCCTGACACAGTGTTGGCCAAAGCCGCAGCAGCTCCCAGTAAGGAGGATAAAAAAATCAGGGACCCAGGAGGGGCTGCAGACGGGCAACAACACTCAGAGGACTTGAGGATGGAAGGGAAGATGAAGTGATGAACGATGGCACCCGGCAGGAAATAGACATGTCATGAAGGGAAGAGGCGAGGACGGAGGGGCAAACACAAACCCCAGAAGCTGAGGCGTCCCTGGTACCGGCAGAAAGGTGGGGCCCACTAAGGAACCCCGAAGAAAGCCTAGGATTTGCAGATACCATAGCCGACCACCGCGGGTGCTGCGTCCCTCCAGCGGGCAAGCCACGGGCCACAGGTCCAGGGAAGCGCCGGCCCCCACCAACCAGAAATGATTCAAGATGGCGCAGCGAGAAGCCGGCACATTCGGATTATCAGAGGATGACGAAGGCAGAGCAGGGTAGCATGGTGGAAGGCGATGAAGCCGGGGGGAGAGGCCGCTGAACCAAAGACGCTGCAGACAATCACCGGGACTGACTGAAGTTCCCCCAAATAAAGCCACATATTGCGACGGGCACCGGGGATGTCCGACCTTGACTGCGATCCAGCAGAAATCTCAATTATCATCAGTGTTCGTACCCTTATCTTGAACACTACCATTACTGCCAGCCAAATAGTTGTTTTTCTCTTGACCCTAGTCCCAAACTGACGGTAGATTTCAACAGACATCATTGTTGAGCTTTTATACACTGAGTGAATGATAACCAGTGTGTTGCATACTGTGTTCTTTTGGCCTCATTGCTGCACTCATGATAAATTTTGTACAAATCCTGAACTACAGTATTATGAATTACATGTATACACAAACACATATATCCGCAATGTGTATATGATGGCGGCTGGTATATGTTGAATATGTTGATGTTGTCCTGCAGTGTACCAATAGAAGGCTGAGGGTAACAGGTGCGGGAAGTGTTTGATCCTTCCTCTTTCCCCTTAGCTGCTGAAATTACCTGCCTTGGTAGGATATTCCAGGCTATTTCTAGGCTAATTTTGGTACCTTGTAGCCACCAGGAAATGGTTCAATATGCATAATTATTATCTAGTTCAATCTCGATTATACAGTCATTTTCTGCTCTCTCTCTCTCTCTTTCTCATAGTGAAAGTTAATGATCGGTGTTGTTTATTTGAAACTGAAATGAAAGGGAAAATAAGTAGCATAAAGAACACAGCTGAAACAAATTGACCTGGGAACGGCGAGAAGACTCTTAACAACTGGGCTGCGCATAGGGTGTAGTATACACCATTCGCCTGTGCGGAGGTATTTACACTGTTTCCTCACTAAAATCGTTATTTTACCATAAATATCATTAATACTTATCCATATGTGCCTATTTTATGTTTAACATGAAGATAGTAACATGTTACAACAATAAAACAAGTGGGAAAAGTGTTTGGATGGTCAAAATCGCGAATTGAAAGTGAGAGTTACATTCATCAAGAGTGACGCATGTCCAGTGTGAGCATGCTGTACAGAACGCCTAGTCATGCCCCACTCTCGCTAGGATCGTCAGGGCAGGAACTTTGGCTGTAGTCTATGTAGAGTTTCCTAACTTAGTTCATGTGAGCCGTTGTACTATAAGTATTATGAATATGTATTTTGTTTTCATCTGATTCAACGAGTTCTATTTTATATCATTAGTTATAAGTATTGTGTGTAAAACTTATTCGTAATGATGGGAAGAGAAACAGCCACAGTTGGGGGTCAGTGGGTGCGCCAGGCGGGAGGTGGGCCTAACTCACTAGCACTCCCCCCTCCCCCCTCCCCTCAGTGCTAGGGGAGCCTTTGTCTATCCCAGAGGAGAGAGAGAAATTACGTAATGGTTGTCAGTGGGCGGTCCTTAGTAGTTCACGTTGGGCTCACTAGAGGGCCGGGTATAAAAGGGAAGTCTAGCCATTTTTTCATCAGAACTCATTAGGCAGAGCGACTTCTCATTTCCCTTGCTAACTATATATATTCTTCTGACTGGTGTGAACTTTCTCTACTACCTTACATTCTTATCTCCTCTTTTCCCTGCCTGTTTAACTTCCATGGTCCCGTTGGTGCAGAGCTAGTCAGCCAACGTATTATCGCTTGAGTTCTCACGAGATACTTGCCTATTAGATAGCCTATTTTGGAAGGGTTAACTTAGAATAGGATTGATTTATGTTTGTTGCACTTGTATATGCATTTCCCTGTGTGTTATTATTATTATTCCTGTTTTCTACTGGTCAAGGTAATGCTAGAATGTGTTACGAGTTGTTGTTTGATGCAGTGGTTAAGCGATAAACCTGCATACTCGTTTCGGTTCAGTGAAGCCTAGGTTGTCTTCACGGCTGACTGTGTTGTGTTAATAATTTACAGTGCGTGAGGGCAAGAGCCTAACCACCCTGTACTTTATTAACAGTTTTTTTTACTTTGTCAAGGAGCCGGGAGAAAACCAGATACAAGGGATCTGGATTTCTCAAAGTGCACTTGTTAGTTTTAACGTAATACTTTAAACAGTTGTGAGGACTTCGCTAGGCTACGAGCCGTTTTTGCTCAGTCACTGCTACCTTTTGCCCACAGTACCCCAGCTAGACTTTACTCGATTAGTAGATACAGAATAGTATTGAAGCTTTCCTTATGTATGATATTGTTTATGACCTATTGATTTCATGTGTTGCACGCTTGGCTACTTTAGTGATTAGTGGCCCACGAGCACAATCCGAGTAGGCTATTGCCGTTGCATTTGCGGAGTACTTCTTTTTAATGTTTGCCATTTACTATTGCATATTCTTTTAATTATTCTTATGCCAATTTAAACCTTTAATAGTATTTAATTGCCAGTGTTTTTGCTTATTGAATTACTGTTCAAAATCCGATACGTACTTCTTACGAGCATCCGAGAAGCATCTAACTTTTTTCAGAAGATTCCTTGCTCGATGGTTAAGGACTATTAATTAACGTAACGTAATAGTGCCGATCCGAAGTAGAGGGTGGAGGACTTCTTAAGTTCTTAGTCAAGGGTGGATTACTTCAGCTTCGGCCAACACTATTCTTTGGTGTTGTTGTTTCTTACTTCTTTGTTTGATTGTTGACCAGACTACAGAATTCCTGTCTCTTTATTAGTCTGTTGTTGAACACTAGTACCGAGTTCTTGTATACCCCGTTATAGAAGATTGAACTCTGGAGGGTATTGGTGTTTTTTGTTCGGCTGGCAGTACTCAGGGGTTGGGATCGTGTGTTTCCGTTGTGGCAGCGAGCCGTATTAGAGTCCTGATTGAGAGCCCTTGTGTACCCGAGTGCCAGTTCGTAACAAAACCTTGCTTAGGATTTTGTGAACAGTATAAATTTTTGCAGAGTTGTACAACATTTGTTTGTTTGTATTTTAGGGTGCATATTGAAGAATATTTTTTTTGTATGGCAATTAGTAAAGCATTTAAGAGACTCCAGTTAATTTAGTAATTAGTGCTTGCATAGGAAGTTTAACACTTTTGTCTCGAGAATTTTTTTGTGGACTTCAGTATGTCGTGCATTAGCACTGACGATCAGCGAGAGATGTCATTTGAAGGTGTGCCGTTAGTAACCAGTGAGGAGGATGCTAGAGTTTTTGTGAGTAAGCGGTACCACGTGACGGAGGAGAGGCTGATTGGGGTGGATGTTTGTGGCTTGCACCTGATAGCCAAGGTTTTGGGCATTTCCAATGTAGTAGGGATGTCCAAGGGGGAGCTGATTTCCTGGGTGTTGCGTGGGCGACATGGGGTTTCGGAGGAGAGGGCGTTTGGGGGGGTTCCTCCCCAGATCCCCTCTCACTCGACTCCCACAGTGCCGTCCACTCAGTTACTGGAGGTTAGCACTCTCCCACAGAGGGATGAGAATTGGCAGATTGGAGTGCCCTCGGGTGGTGCACATGGTGGTTCCCCAGTTTTTGCCCCCCCTCGTTCAGTAGTGGCAGCTCCCTCTTCCTGCCTGTCTCCAGATATAGTATTTAGACTTGAGCTTGCTAAGATTGAGGCTAGGAAGCAGGAGAATGAGACTAGGAGGCATGAGATTGAGGTTAGGAGGCAAGAGGATGAGACCAGGAGGCATGAGGCTGAGGCTGAGCTTAGGTACGACTCAGAGAAATATTGTGCTAAATTAGATTTAGATAAGACTCGTGCAGAGTCGACAGGGACTCGGATGGGCCGTGAGGGCCAAGTAAGAGAACAGTCCTTAGCCCACTTAGTCAAATTAGTGCCGGTATTTAGTGAAACTGAAGTCACAGAATTTTGTAATCGTTTTGAGAAGAAGTGTAGGGAGCATAATTGGCCTGAAGAGAAGTGGGCAGCTCTAGTCTCCTCAAGACTTACGGGTAAGGGTCTGAAGGCTTATGACACTGCCTTTAGAGTCTTGCATTGACTACCCAGAATTGAAGAGAGCTGTCCTACGGGCATACGAGTTGCAACCGGAAATATATCGATTGAAGTTTCGGGGTGTTACAAAGACTAGGGAGGCGACCTTTCTTGAACATGCCCGGGACTTAAAAGATGCACTTAACCCATAAATGTCGGGGCGCAACATAAGTCGAGTATAATAAATCTGGACTATCTGGCGGCGCTCGACATAGGTCGTGTGGCAATTTCAGCACGTAATGTTGCTGAGAGAGAGAGACAAGTGGTGGCAGGAGAGTAGCGAGCGTATGACTGCTCCAGACCACCGCGGCGAACCTACTGACACGAATCCCACCTCCTCCCTCCCTCTCTCACTCGCTATATACGGAATTGTATGGCGAAAGTGCCGAATTACATGCTTTTTGCACTCGGCGTTGTGCGGTTGTTGCAAGAAAACTAGCCATCATAAAAGGATCGTTATGGTGTCATTGGAAAGCTCTGTTTATGCCCTTTCAGGGATAGAAACTTGTTTTACGCTCTGGGTCTTATTTAGGCATGAAAATGATCACGTAAACAGCCCTATTTTGGCTAAAAACACCCCGCTGGTGGCTACATATTATAAACCGCCTAGGCCGCTCGTAAGGTGTCAAAAACTGGCCACGTTCTGAGAAAGCTGAGACGGCAGAACAGTTGACTGAGCTGTTTCTGCTCGAGCAGTTTTATAAGTGTACTGGTGCAGAAATGACTTTAAATATTAACACCTTACGAGCGGCCTATGCGGTTTATTTATGTGTACCCCACAGCGGGGTGTTTTTAGCCAAAATAGGGCTGTTTACGTGATCATTTTCATGCCTAAATAAGACCCAGAACGTAAAACAAGTACCTATCCCTGAAAGGGCATAAACAGAGCTTTCGAATGACACCATAACGATCCTTGTATGATGGATAGTTTTCTTGCAATAACCGTGCAACGCGAGTGCAAAAAGCAGGTAATTAGGTACTTTCAGTACATAAGTGAGTTTGTAGGGAGTGAGAGATGGAGGAGGGAGCTGAGATTTTGTGTCAGTAGGTTCGCCGCGGTGGTCTGGAGCAGTCATACGCTCGCTAGTCTCCTGCCACCACTTGTCTCTCTCTCTCAGCCACATTACGTGCTGAAATTGCCACTCGAGTTATGTCGAGCGCCGCCACATAGTCCAGCTTTATTTAACTCGACTTATGTTGCTCGCCGCCTAAATAAGGGTTAAAGAAAAGCACCCAAGAACTCTCTAAGAGGCAGATGAGATGGCTTACCTTAGGTTGGCGCTAATCAGGGGATGTGGATCTGTAAAGCGTGTGATGCAGTTCCCAAGGGGCGCGATACTCCAAACCCTCGAGCTCAGGACAATCACTATAGATATAAACCTCAGTTTGAAAGCCAAGATACCAGGACTGAACCAAAGACTACAGCCGTCCCATTACAGAAGGGTCAGAACTCCGCCCCTTATTGGAAGAGACCGATAGGGGAAGTGGAATCTTTTCATTGTAGAAAGAAGGGGCATTATGCAAAATCTTGTCCTGGTAAGCCGCCAACTGCAGCCGTGTCTTTGGTGCGCAGCATAGGTGTGGCTGAAATGTCGTCTGGATTTACCCAGGGTAGTTTGCCAGCGGCAGGGTCACAGGCTATGTATAAGCCCTCAGGAAGGCTCGTCCCTGTCCGTGATGTCTTTTGCGCCCATAGAGGGACCGGTAGGGTAAGTTGGGCGGGTTGCCAGCATAAGGTGGAAGTTTTGCGTGATACTGGAGATTCACAGACACTTTTGAAGAATTGAAGAATTAATGCAGCACGGGTGGTTGTTGTTCAGGGTATTAATGCGACCAGGTCATACCCGTTGGTTCATGTGGAGCTGGAAATTGATGGTGTGATTACGGACTTAGATGTTGGGATCGTTGAGAAATTGCCAGTGGAGGGCGTCGACCTTCTTCTCGGCAACGACTTTGCGGTGCCTACTTTAGAAGTTCCACCCTTAGTCGTTGCCGAGAGGCCGGCCGACGTGAGTAGGGAGGAACAAGAGTGGGTAGTGAGTTGTCAATGCCAACAGATGGCATGTGTGGTAACTCGTTCCCAAGCATTTAAGGTATCACAGCCTATTTCCCAGGCCACAGAACAGCGGAGGAATTAAGGAGAAGCGGAAGGCTGGGAAAAGTTTGAAGAGTTAGAACCAGTGGCTCTCCCAAAAGACCCAATAGCAGGACCTTTGACCGAGTCTGTTGTAACTCCAGTGCCTAACACAGTTGATAAAGTAGTGGAGGAGGCAGAGACTCAGAGACAGCACCGTTACCTGCAGCGAGAAAACCGGATGTCTAAGTTGGATGTTGGGGGAGGGCATGAGTTGTTGACCAAGCAGTTGTTGTTGTTGTTGTTGTTGTTCCCCAAGCTGCCTGGCCGAACAGCCCCAAGGCCCCGAGTAAGGCCAAGGCCATAAACGAGCGACCCCACAGAACCCTCTCTGCCGACCACAATAAAGCCTGGGTGACCGAAGCCACTCCATGGCGGGGGGCTGAGAGGGTGCGTAAACGCCCGGGAAACCAAAGCCCCACCCAGGGCCCTGTGCCCCTCAGCAATTATGAAGAGAAAGTTGAGGGGCAAAGGAATAATGTGACGCTTTAGCTTCCAATCTTGGTAGATTGGGAGGTTAATCCACGGAAGAGACGCCGTCACTCGAGATCTAGAAAATATATAAGTAAAAGGAACAGTCAGAGTAAGCTATGGGTATGGCAGAGATTGCTCAGGTCTCACTCTGATAGACCAGCCCATCACCAGTCCATACCAGACCAAGCAGTTAGACATGTTGGCTCCCACAGACATTCGAAAGTTGCAATTAGAGGATCCAGAGGTTTTGCAGTGTACCAATGGGGATTTGGAGTTAGAAGAAGATAGGGATGCAAAGGCAGGGGATTTTTTTTTCGTTAATGGAATTTTATACCACCGATATCAAGATCCTAAAAGGAACTGGGAGGGCTGACCAGGTACAGTTGACCAGCTGGTCGTGCCAGAGGGCTTCAGGGAAAGTTTGCTTAGGTTGGCTCATGATTCTCCATTATCAGGGCATTTGGGTGCCAAGAAAACGGTGGCGGCTTTGGGGAAATTGTTTTGGTGGCCGGGGATGAAGTCTCATGTGCAGTCATGGATAAACTTGTGTGATATTTGTCAACGTGTCGGGAAACCGAACCAAGTTATTCCTAAGGCTCCGTTACACCCTATTCCTGTGATTGGGCCACCCTTTAGTAAAATTATTGTTGACATGGTTGGTCCACTCCCTCCCACTAAGGCTGGAAATAAATTTTTGTTAACCATAATGGATGTTGCCACTAGATACCCCGATGCATACCCTATGAAAAATGGAATGGCTAAGTCGGTAGTCAGTAACTTGTTGTGGTACTTCTCAAGGTACGGGTACCCGGAGGAGATTCAGTCTGATCAGGGATCTAATTTCACCTCCAACATGTTCAAGCAAACAATGCAACAGCATGGGATACGAGCAGTAGTATCGTCAGCGTATCACCCTGAGAGTCAAGGGGTGCTTGAGCGGTGGCATGCTACACTTAAAAGCATGCTCAGGTGTTATTGTGCTGACAACGGTATGGATTGGGATCTTGTATTGCCTTATGTGCTGTTTGCTGCTCGGGAGGTACCTGGTGAGAGCCTGGGATTTAGTCCAAACGAGCTGATTTTTGGACACCGTGTCAGGGGCCCCCTTAACATGCTGAAAGAAATTTGGGAGGGGACTGTGCAGCCTTGTACATTATTAAAGTATGTGCTTGAAAGCCGTGAGCGCATGCTTAAGAGTCTGGAGATGGCAGGTAGAAATTTGACAGAATCACAAGCTTTGATGAAGGACAGGTATGATCGCAAAGTGAGGCTCGGGAAGTTCACTGTAGGACAAGAGGTATTAATTTTATTGCCTTTGTTTGGTAACCCCCTCTCTGCGAAGCACACTGGACCTTATAAAATTGTAGAACAAATTTCAGAATTAGATTACCTTGTTGCCACTCCAGACAGGAGGAAAAAGAACCAGTTATGTCACGTGAACCTTATTAAAGAGTATGTGAGGCGCCCCTCTGAGCCTCTCACTGTCCCTGTGTTGGCTTGTTGCGGCCGTGGTGGAGAAGGAGAGGGGACAGTCAAGCTTCGGAGGAGGATAGCTGGGATCAACATGTTTCAGCGGATCAGTGGGCGGGGAACTCGAGCCTAAGGGCTGACGAGGCTATAGCTCATTTGCCTGAGCCGCAGTTTGATGCTATCCGTCAGTTGTTCGGTTCATACCCCATTAATTTAAAAAAAAAAAAAAAAAAAAAAAAAATGTATTTGCTGAACACCCAGGCCTCACTATTCAGGCTATGCATGATGTTGACGTGGGGGACCATCTACCCTTTAAGTCAATCCCGTACCGTGTGCCCCCATAAAACTACCAGCTCTGAGGGATGAGTTGGAGTATATGCTCGGTAGAGGGTTGATAGAGAAAGGCACAGTTAAGTGGACTTCCCCGTAACACTGCAGCCTAAGCCAGATGGCAAGGTACGCTTTTGTATTGATTTCCGTAGGTTAAACGGTTTGACTCCAACTAACCCATATCCTCTTCCTCGGGTTGATGGTAGTGTTGACAAAATTGGTAATGCTAGTTTTTTGTCTAAAGTAGATTTAGTAAAAGGTTACTGGCAAGTACCTTTGTCCGAGCGTGCTAAAGAGGTATGTGGTTTTGTTGTGGACGGGAGTACCTACCGGTGCAATGTTATGCCTTACGGACTTAAGAATGCACCATCACAGGTTCAGAACCTGATGAATAAAATTGTAAAGGACATTCCAATTGCACCGTTATATTGGACGATGTAATCATTTATGATGATGACTTTGAGAGCCATTGTGAGCACCTTGAGACCTTGTTCCGGAAACTTAGTGAAGCAGGTCTGGTAGTAAATTTGGAAAAGTGTGACTTCGTAAAAGCCACTGTGAAGTACCTTGGGTTTGTAGTGGGAAGGGGACAGGTGTGCCCTCCTCAGAACAAGGTACAGGCTATCAATAAATTTCCGCACCCAACAACCAAGAAGCAGGTTTATGAGATTCTATGATAGGCTACTACAGACGCTTCATAAAAGGTACTCAACGGTATTGGCACCTCTCACAGATTTGTTATCTAAAGACAAAAAGTTTTTGTGGGCACCTGAGTGTGAAAAGGCTTTCACTTTGGTGAAACATTTGCTAGGTACTCACCCGATACTCAGGGCCCCAGACTTTAACCCTTATTTAGCGGCGAGCAACATAAGTCGAGTTAAATAAAGCTGGACTATGTGGCGGCGCTCGACATAACTCGAGTGGCAATTTCAGCACGTAATGTGGCTGAGAGAGAGAGACAAGTGGTGGCAGGAGACTAGCGAGCGTATGACTGCTCCAGACCACCGCGGCGAACCTACTGACACAAATCTCAGCTCCCTCCTCCCTCTCTCACTCGCTACATACTCAATTATGTACTGAAAGTACCGAATTACCTGCTTTTTTGCACTCGCGTTGCACGGTTATTGCAAGAAAACTATCCATCATACAAGGATCGTTATGGTGTCATTCGAAAGCTCTGTTTTTGCCCTTTCAGGGATAGGTACTTGTTTTACGTTCTGGGTCTTATTTAGGCATGAAAATGATCACGTAAACAGCCCTATTTTGGCTAAAAACACCCCGCTGTGCGGTACACATAAATAAACCGCATAGGCCGCTCGTAAGGTGTTAACAGGCCTTTTCAGCTGGCAACAGATGCTAGTGGTGTAGGGGCTGGTGCCGTCTTGCTACAGACAGACAATGAAGGTGTGGAACACCCAGTAAGTTTCTTTTCTAAGAAGTTCAATGCTGCACAAAAGAACTATTCTACAATAGAAAAGGAATAACTGGCGATTGTGGTGTCTCTCAGGCACTTCGAGGTGTATGTTCCAGCCTATGGCCCAGTCGTGGTTATCTACACTGATCATCACCCTTTGAGATTCCTGAATCAATTTCACAATCGCAATATGAGACTGACCAGGTGGTCTTTGATGTTGCAGGAGTATAACCTGGACATCCGTCATATTGCTGGATGTGACAATGTGATCGCGGATTGTTTATCAAGGGTGGATGATCAGTTGTAGGCTATAACAGGTGTGTGGGTTTGAGTGGAGGAAAATAGGCTGCCCTTATAGGGCAGCCGGGAAAAACATATTAAAATATAAAAATCATATAAAAACTCTTTCTTTTGATATAGGTAATCGTATAAGTTTGTCATAGCCTATAGAGTTTGAGTAGTCCACGAACTATCAAACGGCTGAGCTGCTGTAAGCTCGCTCTGGGAGCATGATATTGTGTCTTTTTAAAATGTGATTTTTTTTTTTTAAATAAGATGTGTTTTGGTGATAAACTCAGCTTTGTTTTAGTGCCATGCGGTCGCTGGGTGTGAGGGGCTTGATGGGGTTCTGTGTTTGTCAGATTTTAGCTCAGGGTTGAGCGAGTAAAATCTTGGGGGAGGTGTGACGCATGTCCACGTGTGAGCATGCTGTACAGAACGCCTAGTCATGCCCCACTCTCGCTAGGATTGTCAGGGCAGGAACTTTGGCTGTAGTCTATGTAGAGTTTCCTAACTTAGTTCATGTGAGCCGTTGTACTATAAGTATTATGAATATGTATTTTGTTTTCATCTGAGTTAACGAGTTCTATTTTTATATCATTAGTTATAAGTATTGTGTGTAAAACTTACTTGTAATGATGGGAAGAGAAACAGCCACAGTTGGGGGTCAGTGGGTGCGCCAGGCGGGAGGTGGGCCTAACTCACTCGCATTCCTCCCTCCCTCAGTGCTAGGGGAGCCTTTGTTTATCCCAGAGGAGAGAGAGAAATTACGTAATGGTTGTCAGTGGGCGGTCCTTAGTAGTTCACGTTGGGCTCACTAGAGGGCCGGGTATAAAAGGGAAGTCTAGCCATTTTTTCATCAGAACTCATTAGGCAGAGCGACTTCTCATTTCCCTTGCTAACTATATATATTCTTCTGACTGATGGGAACTTTCTCTACTACCTTACATTCTTATCTCCTCTTTTCGCTACCCTGTTTAACTTCCATGGTCCCGTTGGTGCAGAGCTAGTCAGCTAACGTATTATCGCTTGAGTTCTCACGAGATACTTGCCTATTAGATAGCCTATTTTGGAATGGTTGACTTAGAATAGGATTGATTTATGTTTGTTGCACTTGTATATGCATTTCCCTGTGTGTTATTATTATTATTCCTGTTTTCTGCTAGTCTAGGTAATGCTAGACTGGGGTAAGGCTTTTCTGTGTTACGAGTTGTTGTTTGATGCAGTGGTTAAGCGATAAACCTGCATACTCGTTTCGGTTCAGTGAAGCCTAGGTTGTCTTCGCGGCTGACTGTGTTGAGTTAATAATTTACAGTGCGTGAGGGCAAGAGCCTAACCACCCTGTATTTTATTAACAGTTTGTTTTTACTTTGTCAAGGAGCCGGGAGAAAACCAGATACAAGGGATCTGGATTTCTCAAAGTGCACTTGTTAGTTTTAACGTAATACTTTAACCCTTCTTTAGTGGCCTATGCGGTTTATTTATATGTACCGCCCAGCGGGGTGTTTTTAGCCAAAATAGGGCTGTTTACGTGATCATTTTCATGCCTAAATAAGACCCAGAACGTAAAACAAGTATCTATCCCTGAAAGGGCATAACAGAGCTTTCGAATGACACCATAACGATCCTTTTATGATGGCTAGTTTTCTTGCAATAACCGTGCAACGCGAGTGCAAAAAGCAGGTAATTAGCCACTTTCCCGATACAATTCCGTATATAGCGAGTGAGAGAGGGAGGAGGGAGCTGAGATTCGTGTCAGTAGGTTCGCCGCGGTGGTCTGGAGCAGTCATACGCTCGCTAGTCTCCTGCCACCACTTGTCTCTCTCTCTCAGCAACATTACGTGCTGAAATTGCCACTCGACCTCTGTCGAGCGCCGCCACATAGTCCAGCTTTATTAAAAACGACTTATGTGGTGAGCCGCTTTTTAAGGGTTAAACAGTCGTGAGGACTTCGCTAGGCTACAAGCCGTTTTTGCTCAGTCACTGCTACCTTTTGCCCACAGTACCCCAGCTAGACTTTACTCGATTAGTAGATACAGAATAGTATTGAAGCTTTCCTTATGTATGATATTGTTTATGCACTATTGATTTCATGTGTTGCAAGCTTGGCTACTTTAGTGATTAGTGGCCCACGAGCACAATCCGAGTAGGCTATTGCCGTTGCATTTGCGGAGTACTTCTTTTTAATGTTTGCCATTTACTATTGCATATTCTTTTAATTATTCTTATGCCAATTTAAACCTTTAATAGTATTTAATTGCCAGTGTTTTTTGCTTATTGAATTACTGTTCAAAATCCGATACATACTTCTTACGAGCATCCGAGAAGCATCTAACTTTTTTCAGAAGATTCCTTGCTCGATGCTTAAGGACTATTAATTAACGTAACGTAATAGTGCCGATCCGAAGTAGAGGGTGGAGGACTTCATAAGTTCATAGTCAAGGGTGGATTACTGTGGCCACGGCCAACACTATTCTTTGGTGTTGTTGTGTCTTACTTCATTGTTTGATTGTTGACCAGACTAGATAATTCCTGTCTCTTTATTAGTCTGTTGTTGAACACTAGTACCGAGTTCTTGTATACCCCATTATAGCAGATTGAACTCTGGAGGGTATTGGTGTTTTTTGTTCGGCTGGCAGTACTCAGAGGTTGGGATCGTGTGTTTCCGTTGTGGCAGTGAGCCGTATTCGAGTCCTGATTGAGAGCCCTTGTTTTACCCGAGTGCCAGTTCGTAACAAGTTCCAAAATAAAAGCCAACGACTGACCAGGTGGAGTTTGTTGCTGCAGGAATACTCCTGGATGTTAAACATATTAAGGGGGTCCAGAACGTGCTAGCCGATTGCCTATCACGTATCTATTAAAGATTACATTTACCGGGTTGGCCTCATACAGCAGTAAGATTAACTTAAATAATAATAATAATAATAATAATAATAATAATATTTATTCAGTCAGCAATTTACAGAGTTGGTACCACATAGTTTGTTACAAAATATGACATGTACCAGCCTTGCATAATTCCAACTAAGGATAGCCCAATAAGGCCGTTAGGCGTATTTCCATTGGGGTCCTTGTGGGATTAGGTTAGCTGGGGAAAAAGGGGAGGATAAAGAAATGGATACTTTAGAAAAAGTATTTCTAGGGGGTTATTTTAAGATACCTTACATCCTATAGTAAATATCAGTACTCCGTAATCAGTAATCATTTCAGTTTGGTTTGTCTATCTCTTATGTCGCATTTAGTAGTAGACATAAGCTTGGTGCTCCCTTCTCGCAGCTGTCCGGTTCAGGTGTTCCTTCAGGCTACGTCTGAAGGAATACAGTGTTCTCTTTTCACGGACTGACTGGGGTAGGTCGTTCCAGTCTTTGATGGCGGTGAAGAAGAATGTTTGCTTACCCTGTCCTTGGATTCTCGGGACCTTAAAATTAAACATCCTGTTTCTTGTATTATGTCCACTCCTCTCATTTGCTTTAACAAAATCATTCTTTAGGTACTCTGGAGCTCTGTCATAGAAAATTTTGAAGGCATTAGTGAGCCTGATTTGTTTGGCCCTGTCAGCGACATTGAGCATACCTAGTGACTGAAGTTGTTCCTGGCCAACATGTGATCTGGGTCCTAGGTTCAGCATGAACCTAACCATTTTATTTTGAGTGACCTGAAGTTTGTGCTGTGCTGATTTAGATGATGCAGAGTACCAGGATGACACAGAATAGTCAAAATGACATTGAACAAGCGCTTGGCAGAGGGTCTTTTTGGTCGCCGCGGGCAAGCATCCCACCTGTCTATACAGGTATTTTATACGTGCTCTACACTTACTCAGGATAGATTCCAAAATTGTTTCACCTGACAAACTCGCGTCCAGTTTTAGTCCGAGATATTTAACTTGTGACACTGTTGTTATAGGAATATCATTACAGTTGACCGAGAAGCCCACAATGTCTTTCAGTTTGCGTTTTGTTCCACATAAGATGGCTTCCGTCTTGCCCAGGTGAAGAGATAGTCTATTGTCCACTAGCCATTCACTACATGATTCTAGTTCTTTGGAAAGTGAAGCGGCAATACTTATTGGGTCTTTTCCTGAAACCAGGAGCACGCTGTCGTCTGCATACAGTAATAATTTACATGAGACGCTCAGTTCCATGTCGTTCACATAACAGAGAAAGAGTAAGGGACCAAGGATGCTTCCCTGCGGGACCCAACAGTTAATTGGCATAGGATCAGATATATTATCATCAATTTTGACTCTTTGGGTTCTACCACTAAGATAAGATTTAAACCAGTTCACAGATCCTATGCCCATTGCTTGTAGTTTATTACATAGGATATCATGGTCTACTGTGTCAAACGCTTTTTGTAGATCAAGAAGAACCATACCGGTGTAGTTACCTTTAGACATTTCTTTACGAATGTGATCCGTTAAGTGGATGAGACAGGAGTCTGTCGAGTACATGCATCTGAAACCTGATTGAAACTTATAGAATAGATCATTTTGTTTGAGGTAGTGTTCAATTTGGGTGTATACCGCTCTTTCAAGGATTTTAGATACAATACACAAAATGCTAACTGGTCTGTAGTTACCAACTTCTAGTTTATTTCCTTTCTTGAATAGAGGGGTTACAATAGCTTCCTTCAGTTCAGCAGGTACAGTGTTGGTGTTAATTGACAAGTTGATGATGTGAGTTAGGGGGCCTGCTATACCAATGGCTCCATCTTGTAGAAATTTGGCACGAATTTTGTCTGGTCCTGTGCTTTTATGTACATTAGGTTAGACAGCTCGTCAAAAGTGTATTTTGGTGTAACATTTTGCAATCCAAATGTGTTTGGGTGTATGTCTTTATCTCTGTAGAAATTTCGAAAGGTGGCCGTTGTTGTCGTGTAATTTATGAGCGGTTGAGGTAGGTTCTGTGCAAGTGTGTTTGCTATGGAGGTGAAGAAGGAGTTGAAGTAGGTTGAAATTTGTCGTTTATCGTGGCAAATCTGATCATTAATGGTGAGAGCAATATTAGTGTTAGACGAATCCCTTGTCTTGTTGCTGTAGCCTGTTGTTTTTAGGTGCCTCCATAGTTTCTTTGGGTTATTCTGATATTCCTCTGCCTTATTGTGAAAATAATTAGTTTTCGCTGATTTTATTTTCCTACTTAGTTTATTCCTGGCCCTGTTGAACTCATGTTTCAGACCTTGATCCTGTCTATGTTTCGCTAGCCTTTTTAACAGATTGTCTCTGTGTTCCAGATGGTGTAGTATGTCATTGTTGATCCATGGGTCTGACCTTGCTTTAATTCGTATGTCTTTCAGAGGAGCTATTTCGTCTAGAATGTTTGTGATGATGGTTCTGAAGCCAACCCTTGCGTCATTAACGTTTGTACTTCCAAACACTGGAGACCAGTCTGTATTCCATAAAATGTCCAGAAATGTTTCTTTATTGTAGTTTCTGAGTGACCTTGTTTTGATAATCTTGTGATTCTCTAGGGTAATTTTTGTGGTTTTCCGTGTGCAATATGTGACGAAGTGATCACTTATCCCAGTCTGTATAACCCCTGATTGGGATATTTTGTCCTCTCTGTTACAGTTTATGTGGTCTATTATTGTGGCAGTGTTCTCAGAGATACGTGTGGGGGTTGTGATGAGTTGTTTGTGATTGTGCATTGTCAGTATATGCCTATATTCTCGTACAAGCCTATCATGTTTGTTTGTAACACAGGTTAAAATCCCCTAGTATGATGGATTCATTCCGAGGGTCTAGCGATGACAACGTTCGTTCAAATTTGGTCAAGAATTGTGTGTCGTCTGGTGGCCTATAGCATACCCCAATTGTGATGGGTCTTGTCCTCGGCAGGTGTAGATCGATCCACAGAGCTTCGTGATTTTCTACATGGAGGTCGGTCCTGGTTGTGTGTGTGAGGTTGTTTTTTACATACAGACATACTCCTCCCCCATGCCTATTGCGATCATTCCTAACCATATTGAAACCTTGAATGTTTATTTCACCATCGTTTATACTTGAATCCAGCCAGGTTTCTGTGATTGCAATTATTGAAGCTTTGGCCTTATTAGCTAACAAGTTTAATTCTGACAATTTATGGTACATTGATCTGAACAGTGTGCTGCTTGCCGCGTGACAGGTAGGGTGCGGCTGGCTGGCTGGTTTGCCACCGCTCTCCCGCCTTAGTACCTCACGTAAGAAAGTTCACTCGTCGGCGTTATTCTGACGTAACCAAACATGCTACAACAATGATTCGGGTGTCATTGGAAAGGGCATGAAATTCTCTACAACTCTACGTTGCCCTTTTTTTTTATTTCTTTCCCATTTCGACACACCACCCCGAGACATTTGTCACCTAATTTGTACCTAATTTTAAATGCCCTCATTCTACAATTAGATACAAAATGGAAAAAGTAAACACGGACAATTGAAACTACACCTATTGTTAGTACCCCCAATGCATTGAAACAATTAAGCAACAACATTTAAATGAGATTTTGATTTTAAACAAAGTCATAAATTTGCACACTAATTCTCACCTAACTCAACAAATAATTGTCCTAAAGAATTACATATTTTTGAAATTTCTTAGTTTTTAGGTCCCCTATACGTGTACCAAATATTTTGAAATACAGACAAAATCCACTGACACGTTCTAGAGTAAAAGCCGGACGCTCCCCTTAAATGGATTTTTTTTAGGCCCAGAAACCTTAAGAGTCTTCCCGCAGTCGCCCGGGGAAACTCTTAAGAGTCTTCCTGCACTTGCCGGGTTAAGGGTCGCTCTACTGGTGATCTTCTTTCATATCTTTATAACTCTTGGTCATCCAACTTTCTGGACTTCGGTGAGACTTTTTCTGTTGCACTAGACATATCGAAGGCCTTCGATAGAGTCTGGCACAAATCTTTAATTTCCAAACTCCCCTCTTTTGGTTTCTGTCCCTCCATCTGTGCCTTTATCTCTAATTTCCCTTCCGGCCATTCCATAGCTGCGGTTGTGGACGGCCATCGCTCATTTCCTCATCCTATCAACTCCGGTGTTCCTCAGGGTTCTGTCCTATCTCCTATTCTCTTTCTAATTTTCATAAATGATCTTCTCAACTTTACATCCAGTCCCATCCATTCATATGCATACGACTCTACCTTACACCACTCAATTAGTTTTCCAGAACGCCCCTGCCAGCAGTCCCTCAAAAGCAAACGTAATGAAGCCATAAAATACTTATCTTCTGATCTAGCTACTATTTCCATTTGGGGTAGAGAAAACGTTGTTACATTTAATGCTTCCAAAATTCAACTTATCCATCTTACTACCCGTCAGGAACCTCCAGAGGACTATCCCTTATTTTTCAACAATACAAAAAACAACCCTTCATCTTCTCTCAATGTCCTCGGTGTCTCTTTTTCTTCTGCTCTCACTTGGAAAGACCATAGTACCAGTCTTGCTAAGGCAGCCTCCCAGAAGCTGCGTGTGCTCAACCGCCTCAAGGGGTTCTTCACCCCTGTGCAGCTTTTTGCATTGTACAAGGGCACAGTACGTCCTTGTATTGAGTATTGTTCACATGTGTGGGAAGGATCCTCTCACACCGCACTCCTAGACAAATTAGAAAGGAAAGCATTTCGTATCATTAACACCCGTCCACTCACCAACTCTCTGCAATCTCTCTCTCTTTGCCACAATGTTGCATATCTCTCGCTATTCTATTGCTACTACAATAATCAGTGTTCCTCAGAGCTTTCCCAGTGTATACCACCTCCTCTACGTAGGGTACGTAGTACCCGCCTTGCAACACAATATCGCCCCTACTCTGTGCAACTATCCAAACCAAGAGTGAAACGCTATTCTCAGACTTTCTTCTATTCAACTGCTGAGCTTTGGAACTCTCTCCCAGAATCAGTTTTTCCCTCTTCCTATGACTTAAATTGCTTCAAACTCCGTCTGTCCATGCATTTTAGCTCGAAATTCCCTTAATTTTGGCCCTGTCTCTCTTTCAAATCTGGGGGAGGCACTCGCTGCAGGCAGTTATGCCTTTTGTCTCGATCATTCACAGAAAGAAAAAAAATATATATATATACAGTATATATATATAAATAGTTTTCTCCACTCAGCGAAAACTTTAAGTGGCATTGAAACAACATGCGGTAAGTTACCCTCTTTGGTCATAGACAGTGATGGAGTTTTTAACGAAACATAAGAGATAGACAGAAAGATAGCTAGACAAGGAGAATGATACATGAATAAATATTATATAGAGAGCAGAGGGTAGTGTACAACTTTATATGTGTGTAATACAGCATTTATATATATCGTATTAAATAAAGGTCAATGTTTGTCTGTCTGTCTGTCAGTTACCCGACCTACCCGACCTTTGTTACTAAACTCCTCCCACAGTTTTGGTGCGAGGTGGGAGTGTGGGGCACCGTTGGAAAGCCCAGGCTTTGGAGATGGTTTTAGGCGAGTTTAGTGGAAATCAGAGACACTTTTGTTTAATAAAATTTTCGGCAGAACTTATGTAGTATACGGGAGCGAAAAAAAAATGCGAAAAAAATGGCCGTTTGGGGCAGAAGGAGGCCTCCGATCGAAAAGGTGTATGGAACGAAAGTTTGTTCGCAGCCCCCCAAAATGGGGGTACGGATGAGGTCACATCCAAAATCGGAGGTCATTTAGCGGCCGAAATCGAGGTCGCCGTTTAATGAGGCACAGGGAGGTCGAGGCCGGTGATTATGGTAGTAGTAGTTTTGTGATGATTGTGGTAGTAGTGATTGATGATGGTGATTATGGTAGTAGTAGTGGTGGTAGTAGTAGTGATGGTGATTATGGTGATTACCCGGGCAACGCCGGGTTCCCCTGCTAGTATATTATATATATATATATATATATATATATATATATATATATATATATATATATATATATCAGTGGTGGGCATCACAAACAATTATCCACTTCCGTAATTGGAGAGTAAGATTGACCTATGTAACCCATTATTTAATCTACTCAAAGTGCTTGGGCAGTTTTCTTGACTTAATTTATTTTTTTTTAATTTCTCGATTCCCTTTTTTCTTTTTTTTTTTTTTTTTTTTTGCGCATCAAATGTTCATAGGGATCCAAGAATTGATAGCGTTGTTATATATTTTTGAGGAAGAGTTCTATTCTCATTCGTATCACTTATGGGATTTATGAAGTTCCAATCTGTTCTGCCAAAAATAGTATGTAGTTTTGAAATTGCTCATACCTTTTTATGACTTGTGTGATTTATTGATTTAGAGATTTAATGTTGACTGTGATCGAACGATGATCACTTAAACTAAAACTCTTCTCCGACTCTCACATGGTTAACGAAGTCGTATTTAGTCACTAAGATTAGATAAAGAACATTGTTGACCTATGTTGAGTTTTGATCATATTGAAATAATGAACTTTGTAGTAGAGGTCCGATCCTTTGTTAGATGTCAGGGATTGGCCCCACAGAGCAATTAGCAAGTTAAAGTCTCCAAAAAAATACAGTATATTCGGTATTGCTTCTTACAGCAGGTACTGCTCACCTGTCTGGTTGTCAGCAGCTGACTGCCATATCAAGTTGCTTGACAGGTCACTAAATTCTATCAGTTTTATTCTACCTCATTTGTCTCTTGATCTGTGTCATCGACGTAAAGTTGGTGCCCTTATTCTTGTATTTAAAGTTTTTAATAACCCTCAGCATCCCTTACATGGGGTTCTGCCTGGGCTCTATGTCCGGGCTAGCGCAACTAAATTCACAAGCAATCTTAATGATCTTGCCATGAGCCGTGTTAATTTGTCTACTACACAGTGTTCACGGTGTGTTGTGCCGGCCATGGTTGACGTGTGGAATAAGTTGCCAAATGAGCTAGTCAATATTCAGCTCATAAATCTCCATTTTTAAGTCTAGAGTTAATGTTTTTTTGCAGCATTAATTATAATTTTTAAATTTATTTTATTTTATTTTATTTTATTTTATTTTATTGTATTATATTTATACTTGATATCCTCCACTGCATAATATTGTAATATTAATTTTATCTGTGTGTAATATATGTATATATACAGTATATATATATATATATTTTTTTTTTTTTTTTTTTTTTTTTTTTCCTAAGTTGGCGTAGTCTCTCTCTAGTGCCTCCCAGTGTTTTGTGTGGATTCATCTTGCTGGTGTTTCTGCACCCTGGTTGGAGACTTCGGCATCTCATATAATAATAATAATAATAATAATAATAATAATGTGGTCAAAGATCTTTATGTCAATGTTTAGCGATTGTCCAAGTGTTATCTTTTCTTGAAGCTTATTTCTCAAAAAAAAATATTTCAACGTTGTCTGTATATAGTTTTGTTACTAGCATTTGATGATGATTTTACTTTATGTACAGCAAAACGCCTCCCACATTATTGTGCATCCGACTGCATCCGAACATTGTATATTCAGGATATTGTATCCTGCTAAATAGTTTCTTTGTTCAGTGTTTTAAATATGCTTTTGTGATCCCTATTTGGTCAAATTTGTCTGTGAAAACTATTTCTTCAAGATCAGAACATTAGCTATGAATAATTTGATCATTATTTTGCAAAAACAAATACTTAACCCCTTCTGTACCAGCGACGTCTGTTATATTATACTCTAGCTATACAGTATTAAACGATTTTATGCAACTTAGGAAGAATATGTGCTAGCTAAAATTATCAAATGAGATAGTATGTAGCCTCTTAATTGGTAGACGTCCTTCCTAAGCAGTGTAAAATCGTTTAATCGTTGCCAAAATTAAATTAAAAACATGTCACCGGTAGAGAAGGAGTTAATAGCCTGGAGATAGTTGTTAAAGCTGGTTGATGAATTTGCTTGATTATCTCGTTTGCCTCACACAAATTATGATTTTCATATTGACAAATGTGAACTGCGTCATTGAAAATCGTTGACCAGCTCTAATACTGGTCAACATTGGCTTGTATATTCACACTCATTCTCGTTCGTTCTATTACTTACAACATATTTTTAACCCTTACTGTACCTGTGACGTCTTATTAATGTAATCATTGTTCTATTTAGTCGATTTTTGTGCAGTTTAAGAAGTATCTATGGTAGTAGAAATGATTAAGTAACATAGTTCGAAGCCGGTTAATTGCTGGAGGCCCTTTTTAAACTAATAAAATAGTTTAATAGTGTCCTGAATATTATGCGAAGGACGTCACTGGTGCTGAATGGGTTAATATATCTTTAGACGGGTAAGATAGTATGGTCATCTTAATTACCCTTTTCATACATACTATTTGACAGTATGAAACAAGAATTATGTGGATTTAATACGGTTTCTTTATATATGTCTCTATTTTGGTGGCTGTTCTATATATTGGAATAGAAGGAAGAGAAACATTATTATGAAAACATTTATTGATTTAATAGCATGATTCATAGTAGCCATTGAAGCACATCTGGGTCATAAATATTAACAATTATGCACACATGTGATGCTAATTATAATATATATATATATATATATATATATATATATATATATAGAGATATATATATATATATATATATATATGTATATATATATAGCGGAGGTGTGGTGGATTGGTCTTGCCACTGGATTTGTAATCCAATGGTCCCGGGTTCGAATCCCGATATATCAATGGGAAGATATTATTGGGATGGAATTTGTGCTGTACCAAGTATCAGTTCATTAACACAAAGCCCACCGCAATGCCAAAAAATACCTTCGTTGTTCCCTGATTAAATAGCACTGTACGAATATTCCCATATTCAAAATATGCTATACGGGGGCAATGCCTAGTGACTTAATTGCTCAATAGGTGGTGTTCTGAGAGTGAGGGTCAGAGTCTAGGGGGTGAGAATGTGAAGCACGAAGGTGAATCAGCTTCAGAGATGGGGCTCCTTCGAGCCGTGAGTGGAACTTTAAGTGCTTCACATGTCTCACTCCCTAGGCTGGAACAAGACCTCACGGGCTTCACCGTATTGGCCGGTTGGATGTACAGGCTCTCAGCCTATGCCTGAGAGGGAGTAGTTGGAATATAGAAGAACAAAATAAAATGTATATATATATATATATATTCATTCCTCTCATTCAACCTGTCCCAAAGAAGAGTGACCGCTCTCAACCCTCCAACTATCGTCCAACTGGCCACTTGCGAGTTTCAGGCTATAAGGAAGTTGGATCTGCAGACATCAATAATAAATATAAATTCAATAATAATTTAGGTTTATGATGGCTAAATGGTATGTTAAAATAGGTTTATGTATATAAAATATACTACGACCGTATTTCAGTTGCAGGCTACATTCTGTTAAATGTCGATGTTTGCAGCTCCAACTTTCCTTATAAAACGAAACTCGCAAGTGGTCAGTTACTCTCAATCTCTTACATCTCTTAAAGTTTTTGAAACTATGTTTACTTCAAAATTTCTTAAGCATTTCTCTTCTCATAACCTACTCAGATTGCCAGTATGGCTTCCTTTGGGGGTGCTCTACTGGTGATCTTTCATATCTTACTAACTCTTAGTCATCCTCTTTTCGGGACTTCGGTGAAACCTTTTCTATTGCACTAGACATTGAAGGCTTTCGATCCAGTCTGGCACAAATCTCTAATTTCTAAATTACCCTCCTTTGGTTTCTATCCATCCATCTGTGTCTTTGTCTCTAATTTCCTTTCCATCCGTTCCATAGCTGCAGTTGTGGACAGCCATTGTTCACTTCCTATCAACTCCGGTGTTCCTCAGGGTTCTGTCCTATCTCCAGTTCTCTTTCTAATCTTCATACATGATCTTTTCAACTGTACCTCCAGTCTTATCCATTCATATGCAGAGGACTCTACCTTACACTATTTAATTAGTTTTCCAGAACGCCCCAGCCTGCAATCCCTCAAAAACAAACGCAATGAAGCCATGCAACACTTTCCTTCTGATCTAACTACCATTTCCAATTGGGGCAGAGAAAATCTTGTTACTTTTAACAATTTTCTTTACCAATTTCCCCATCTATCCCCAGACATTATCAGGCTTCGAACTATCTCACGTCACCCTTTTCACTACCATAGACCCTTCCTGAACTGCACAGAATCATCTAAATATTGCTAGAATTAAATAAAAAAGACATCACTGGTACAGAAGGGGTTTAATGAAAAGTACTCGCAATTATAGCCTCCCGCGATCTTAGGACTGGGCATATTTTTCCCTTAAATGAAACCGACTATGCAGAGCTGAATAATTTCCTGCACTTAGCGTAGTACTCCACTTTGGCTGATACTACCTTTAAAGCCTACCCATCTAGAGGTCATCTGTCATATTACAGTTAATAGTTATTATTTTTATGGAAGTTACACGGCCGAAGTATTATACTGACCTACGGAAGTACGATAAATAGGATATCATTTATGGAAGTTACACGGCCGAAGTATTATACTGACCTATGGAAGTACGATAAATAGGCTATCATTTATGGAAGATACACGGCCGAAGTATTATACTGACCTATGGAAGTACGATAAATAGGATATCATTTATGGAAGTTACACGGCCGAAGTATTATACTGACCTATGGAAGTACGATAAATAGGATATAATTTATGGAAGTTACACGGCCGAAGTATTATACTGACCTATGGAAGTACGATAAATAGGATATAATTTATGGAAGTTACACGGCCGAAGTATTATACTGACCTATGGAAGTACGATAAATAGGATATCATTTATGGAAGTTACACGGCCGAAGTATTATACTGACCTATGGAAGTACGATAAATAGGATATCATTTATGGAAGTTACACGGCCGAAGTATTATACTGACCTATGGAAGTACGATAAATAGATATCATTTATGGAAGTTACACGGCCGAAGTATTATACTGACCTATGGAAGTACGATAAATAGGATATCATTTATGGAAGTTACACGGCCGAAGTATTATACTGACCTATGGAAGTACGATAAATAGGATATCATTTATGGAAGTTACACGGCCGAAGTATTATACTGACCTATGGAAGTACGATAAATAGGATATTCATTTATGGAAGTTACACGGCCGAAGTATTATACTGACCTATGGAAGTACGATAAATAGGATATCATTTATGGCAGTTACACGACCGAAGTATTATACAGACCTATGGAAGTACGATAAATAGGATATCATTTATGGAAGTTACACGACCGAAGTATTATACTGACCTATGGAAGTACGAATAATAGGATATCATTTATGGAAGTTACACGGCCGAAGTATTATACTGACCTATGGAAGTACGATAAATAGGATATCATTTATGGAAGTTACACGGCCGAAGTATTATACTGACCTATGGAAGTACGATAAATTAGGATATCATTTTAGGGAAGTTACACGGCCGAAGTATTATACTGACCTATGGAAGTACGATAAATAGGATATCATTTATGGAAGTTACACGGCCGAAGTATTATACTGACCTATGGAAGTACGATAAATAGATATCATTTATGGAAGTTACACGGCCGAAGTATTATACTGACTTATGGAACTACGATAAATAGGATATCATTTATGGAAGTTACACGGCCGAAGTATTATACTGACCTATGGAAGTACGATAAATAGGATATCATTTATGGAAGTTACACGGCCGAAGTATTATACTGACCTATGGAAGTACGATAAATAGGATATCATTTATGGAAGTCTACACGACCGAAGTATTATACTGACCTATGGAAGTACGATAAATAGGATATCATTTATGGAAGTTACACGGCCGAAGTATTATACTGACCTATGGAAGTACGATAAATAGGATATCATTTATGCACACCATGATGATGTGTGCTTACCCGTGTCAATATAAACAATTAATCCAACCTAGCCACATTATCCAATATATATATTTTGTTCTCACCTGCATCTGAAAGTAGTGAGATTGTTCTGTCATGTGACTAGATATTCGGTCAGTAAGACGAGATAATACACAATTTTGTTATCCTGATAATCTAAATTCTATAATTCTAGACACCCGCGCTATTTGGCAAGTATCGCAAGTTGGTATATTCAGAATAACCCCCAAGCTTCGGCCAGCTGTTTCAGTACCTGCCGTGCACCTTGACTGTCACACTTGTTGACTCATCACTCCTCGGCCAGGATTCATTAAGCCAACTTTAAAATTACGCCGATCTTAAGGTATCATAAACACAAATTGAAGACTTGGAACTGTGGCAAACAGCGCTCCATTATTTGATTTTTAAACGGCAACTTTTATCTTAATTACACAAATGTTGTGAAATAAGACGATTTGTGCTTGTATATTGTAACTGAATATGGTGCCATATGTTATTGAAAAGTCACGAGTGAATAGTAGCATGTATGCAAGTAACAACTCCTAAACTTTAAGAGCACCAAATTATGAGATAAAAGATATCTTCTACTTCAATTAATCTGGGCCTAATTTTACTCCAAATATATTTTCCCTCCACTTTGAATGTCTAATTTTACCCCTATTACGGTTTTATTTGATGGTTATCATTTCCCAACAATTGTATACAATTCCGTGTATTAGCCGAATGGTGAGATGGATGTGTTGGTGCCAAACTGCAAGACAGGATATCAAGGGGAAGAAATATGGAGGAAGGTTAGGTATCCAAGAGTGTCAGTGATGAGATGCCGTCACTAGCAGGCTTGGGGTGGTTTGGACATGTGGAGAGGATGGATGAAAAAAGATGGTTGAAAAGGTTCAGGTCCCATGATTGTGGAGTGAGCTAAACCTAAGGGGCGGACCGGAGAAAGGACGTGGACTCGTACCCTATGTGGTCTGATCTTAAATAAAGAAACCAAACAACGTGAGGGCCAGCTCTTTTCCAGGGTTGCCTTAACACCTTACAGAGCGGCCTAGGCGGTTTAATTAATATAGTACCGCCCACAGAGGGGTGTTTTTTTACGCTAAATAGGGTTGTTTACGTGATCATTTTTCATGACCTACTAAGACCCAGAGCAAATTAAAACAAGTATCTATCCCTGAAAGGGGCCATAAAACAACAGAGGCTTTCCAATGACACCCCAACCATCCTTGTACGCCAAACTTGCTAACGATCGCGACAACACGAGTGCAAAAACCATGTAACTTAGGTACTTCCCCTAACATAATTCCCTGTGTGTAAGCGAAAAAAGTGTGAGGGGGGATGGAAGGGTGGTTTTCACTTCAGTTGGCCCACCGCGGTGTGTGTGCGCGACGGTCATAGCCTTACTACGCTCCTCACACCGCTCAGCTCTCTCTCTCTGCAACATTACGTGCTGAAAAATGGCACCCGACATAAGTTGTGAACCGCCACTTAGTCCAAATTTCTTTCACCACGACATAAGTTGCGCGCCGCCAATAAAGGGTTAAGTGGCCACCATTAGGATGTGAGACTGGAGACCTCCACTTCGTGTGGAGGCCACTAGGTCTGGAAGGTGTGTGTATGTATGTAATGAATACTGGGAGGACTGGATCGAAACACTTGTCCAGAAGTGTCACACACCTGACTGACACACAATCGTACAGGTTAAAATCAATAATGTTGCTCATAAAACTGTGGTAAATACAAGTTCCTATCACTTCTCCTATGGACAGTCATCATTGTGTTTTCTAATAGCCCATAAGTAAATACTCTGTATATCTATTCAGTCTCTGTCTCGAGTCAGAACCACCCCCAGCTATGGATTATGTGCTTGAGTATATACATACATAAGACTGTCGAGCTTAAAAAAAAAATCATCAAAATTTCGCAGACATTGTCTTCAAGGATTTCGGGTGATATATTGAGTCTCCTGCTGTACACAACCACGCTTCCTAACCCAACCGCTATGATGGATACCACTTGAAACTGGATGTAGAAGATGTAGCCGAAGATCTATGCACTTCTGAACATATGAATTCAAATAATCTACATAATTCTGACCAGGGTTCAAAGTGTCTGTGGGTAATTTCAACCTAGAAAGATATAACATTTACGACTAACCTCTTTGTTTTATTCTCATACATTCTAATTGTCAGCTTTAAAATCTATAACGAAAATCCAAAGTCGGGGGTTAAAAGTAGATTCATTTTGTGGTCAAGCTTACGAGTATAATTATATAGATGATTTAAGCTTAAAATGTTGTTTTTATTCTATAAAAAAATATCTCGGAATCTCAATTATGTAAGAAATACTATAGGTTTTCTATAAATGTCCTCCCCGCCCCACTGTAATGGTCTCTTTCATGTCAAAACAAGTTTGCAACAAAGCCACTGTGAAACACAATGTCTCTAATCCCAATTTGTGAACAGATACAATGGTTAAAACCTTAACCCTAATATGGCAAACACTATACACATTGCGGTACCGCATTGAGTGGCTCTTCTACAGCTGGGCCGCTGTATGAGAAATAACAGTACATGGACCAAAAAAAAAAACCATCTTTATAATGCATTATAAAGTGTAAAGTTTGAGGATTCAGAACTGTTCATCTGACAAATGTTAGGCTTTAGAGTTATTTCTATAACCTAAGCCCGCGTTGTGGCGCACCTATTTTGGGGAAACCTCATTGGGAGGTGTTTGATAGTGGGAGTTAAATAACTTAGGCCCCCAAATTTTGACTATATCTATTCGATATATATATATATAATATATATATATTCTGACATACGGAGCCCTGTATGTTAATTCAAGAGTTAGAATTAGAGTTGAAAGGAGCCCACTACCACAAAACGGTGTTTGAAGCAGACTAGCGAACGAATTGCGTAGTGGGCAAACAATGTCGCCCCATACCAGCATTGCTAGCCTTCACACCCTCGATGGGGACCGATGCTATGACGTATGATCGACGCCAGGAGCTGTGAATGGACCACGCACCTGTTATGTGATTCCAGGAGCTATGATTGGAGCGCCGGCACCACCCGCCGCCTCCTGATTCGTTCCGACACCATCAGTGTTTGGTATATAAGACTTCGAGTTGTGGGCAGTCAAATCAGTCTCATTTGGAGTTGGGGAAGGTGACACTTGCAGCTGGAGGAAGACGGGTGTTGAAGTATTATAATGGGATTGTGCCTGTCAGTCAGATTATATAACTGTGTGATAACTGTGTTCGGTGTAAACACTTATGTTATGTTGGTTAGTGAGATATGTTGATTGGGAAATTAACCCGGGGAACACTATTATTAGGTGTTTACCTATTTAATTGGGAATTAACGTGAACACTATTATTATGTGTTTAACTATTTAAGGGGAATTAACGTGAACGCTTACTATTATGTGTTTAACTATTTAATTGGGCACTTAACGTGAACACTACTATTATGTGTTTAACTATGTAATTGGGAAATTACGTTAACGCTATTATTATGTACTTAACTATTGAGTTGACTAACTTGTGGACTAAAGCAACTCTTTAAGTAATTGGGTTATTGATGAAAGTAAATCTATTGTTTTATATTACTACTTACGAGTTCTTTCATTTTCTTTTAATTAAGCTTACATTGCTTAATGGTGCTTAGTACCGGTGATTGCTATTGTCTCATATTAGTAATATCGGCCTTAGAATAAAATGGCTGTGTTAATATAACTTCTAGTGATTTTCTAAGATGAAGAAAAATTCGTTTGCTTCAAAATATTATATTTTGCTTGACATATTATTTGAGTGAGACCTGAATCGAATCGATGAACCGATCCTGTAACTTTATTTTACTCATAATCAAACCTCAAGGTTACGTGGTTAAGAAAGAAAAATTTCAATAATTATTAAATATATATCTAACTTTTTATGTCGACATTTGATATGGACTCCTGATGATAATAATAATATAATACTATTAAACGTAAGGACAGGAAACCAAGAATAATTA
>CM064580.1:9085635-9110625 GCA_032716605.1 Paralithodes platypus
GAGAAGTCTCGGGTGGAGTCGACAGGGCAGCGTCTCGGTTCTGGGAATCGAGGTCTTGAGCAGTCTTTATCGCACCTTCCATGCATTTGAAGAGTCGGGTGTCACCGAGTTTTTCCTGCATTTTGAGAAGAAGTGCCGGGAGCACCAATGGCCCGAGGTTAAGTGGGCAGCCCTTGTTTCCTCTTGGTTGGCTGGCAATGGACTCAAGGCATATGATGCGTTGCCCTTGGAGTCTTGCATCGATTATGAGGTACTGAAGGAAGCTGTTCTGCGGGCGTACAAGTTACAACCAGAGACATATAGGTTGAAGTTTCGGGGTGTTACGAAGGGTCGTGAGTGCACTTTTCTAGAACATGCCCGAGAACTGTCTGATGCATTGAGAAATTGGCTGAGGTCAGAGAAGGTGACGACGTTCGAGGAGCTTGAGCAATTAGTCCTTCTAGAGCAATTTTTCAAGTGCACAGGTGGTGACCTGACTTTGAACCTCAAAGAGAAACAGCCTAAAACTCTACGAAAGGCAGCTGAGTTGGCTAACCTGAGAATGTCACTGATTCGTGGGTGCTGGTCTGCACAACGGACCGATGCAGTTAACAAGGGGCGCAACACTCCCCCCCCCCGAGTCAGTGATGCACAATTTAACAACGAGAGTAAGAGCAATGATACCAATTTTGATCACAAACCTAAAACCGTCCCGTTTAAGAAAGGTCAGGGCCCTTCCCCACCTCAGGGGAAGTCCAAGGGTGAAGTAGAGTGTTTTAAGTGTCATAACAAGAGGCATTCCGCACGTTCCTGCCCTAGTAACCAACCTACAGCAGTCGTGTCTTTGGCTAGCAACATTGGGGTGTCTCTAAGGTCTTCTGCATTTACCCGGGGTGATATGTCAGATGCGGGGGCACAGCCAGTGAAGAAGTGTCCGGAAGGCTCGAAACCATGTCCGCGATGCTTTTTGCGACCATAGAGGGCGTGGCTGCGTGAGTTGGGCTGGTTGCAAGCATGGGTTGGAATTGTTGCGTGATACAAGTGCATCCCAGACTCTGATGAAAAACTTTACAGGCCAACCTATAAATGTGGCACGGGTGGTTGTGGTGCAGGGTATTAATGCTACAAGGTCATACCCGTTGGTTCGAGTAGAGCTGGAGGTTGAAGGTGTGACACGAGAGTTGGATGTCGGAATCGTGGAGAAACTGCCAGTAGAGGACGTCGATCTTCTTCTCGGCAACGACTTTGCGGTGCCTACATTCTGAGGTTCCACCCTTAGTCGTTACCGAGAGGGCGGCCGACGTGAGTAGGGAGGGGCAGGAGTTGGTCGAGAGGTGTTAATTACAGCAGATGGCATGTGTTGACACCCGATCTCGTGCATCTAAGGTGTCACAACCTATTCCTCAGTCTCTAGACCAGCGGAGGAACGGTCGGAAGGAGAAAGCTAAAGTTGGGAGTTTTGAGAGTTTTGATCCAGCGGCTCTTCTTAGCGACTTAGTACTTGACCCAGAGGTGAGCTCCGTAGTGGCCCCAGAACCTGTCACCCCTAGTGACATGGTTGGGCGTGATGGTACTCCGCGACTTAGTAGTTCCCAGGTGGAGGAGAGTTGTGGGAACGGGGCTATTGAACACGAGGACGGGGAAACATGTCATGTGAACCTGTTAAAGGAGTTTGTGAGGCAACCACCTGAGCAGCCTACTGTCCCTGCGTTGGTCTGCAGCGGCCATGGTGGAGAAGGAGAGGGGGGCAGTGGGGCACAGGTGGAGGAGAGTTGGGATTGTCATGTCTCGGCGGAGCAGTGGGCGAGGGACACGAGTCTAGTGGCTGTGGAAGCGCTAGAGGACCTGCCTGAGCAGCAGTGTGCAGCGCTCCAGCACCAGCTCGGTTCATACCCCACTGGTCGTGCCGAGCACCCAAGCCTCACAACTCATGCGGTGCACGATATTCCGCTGCCAGGTCACTTGAGTGTTAATAGACCGTTGGCCTCGTTGTTTCGGTGGTTCAAGATGGGCGACAAGGCTTTGGCATGGTTGTCAGGTCAGGGTCGACCCATGGCTGCCAAGGGTGGTGGTCAGAATGAGGACATTGAGCAGATTGGTGAGGTGGGCTGTGGAGTGGATGTGCGCGGTCGTCGCATAGCCTCCCAATGCTGCTCTAGTCGAATGCAACAGCCCTACCATAGAATGACTGTATCTGGCCATGTCGCTAAGGGCGGTGATGCTGCGCAGGCAGATGTAGTTGCAATGAATGCGGGGGTGCGCATGTACGGTATCGGCGGGGTAGCCTTAGCAATTATGAACTATGGGAGTGACTGCACAGGTGGTATTGATTGTCCCTCTCATGACCTGGCTGTTCTAGGGACGAAGGTGGAGAAGGAGGGAGACTTTAGTTTAGAAGCTGCGGTCTCGGCTGGGTTGTGGGAGGGCACTAGGCATGTTGTTCTGCGAGATAAGTTGCAACCTCTTGGTCCTGAGTGACAAGAGGAGTTGTTTACTAGGCTGTGGCAGTACATCCGCATGTTTGTTGCTTCTCCAGGCCTGATGTACGGGGTAGAATCCGACATGGAGGCTGGAGACAGTGCAAGGCTCAAGTTAGTTCCCTACCGTATAAATCCTGCTCAACAGCCTGTCGTGGAAACAGAGCTAGACGACATGTGGTAAAAGGGTCTCAGGGATAAGGGATATCGTGAGTGGTCGTTGCCAGTGAGTTTGCAACCTGAGTTGAGTGGCAAGATCCGTGTGTATGGTGATTGCAAGAGTGTGGAAGCATTATCCCTGACAGACGCCTATCCATTACCTAGAGTTGACGACACCATAGACCGCATCGAGGCTGCCTCGCTCATCACGAAGGTAGAACTAGTGAAAGGTTATTGGCAGGCCCTGTTGCCGGAGAGAGCAAAGAGAAGTGCCAGTTTTGTGATGAACTGGGCAGTTTATCAGTGTCAGGTGTTGTTTTGCTGCCGGGACACAAGTTGGATGTGTGGCATGTTAAGGGCACTGATAAGGTTTTGGCTGATTGTTTGTCACGGGAGGGTATGTTTGCAGGAGAACCCTCGCCGTTCAGTCAGCGTGTGTTGAGAGTGGAGAAAAATCAGGCTTGCCCCTGTAGAGCAGCCGTCAAAAACAACATTAAATTTAAATACAAAAAATCACATAAAAACTTTCTTTTGATAGTTAATTGTAAGTTGCCAATGTTATAGCTAAAGTCCTAAGTTGAACCTGTCTTTCACTTAGTAGGCTGGGCTCTGTGAAGCTCGCTCTGGGAGCATAGCAGGCTAAAATTATACTATTATGTTTGGGAGGGGTTATAAGATTTTCTCTATGCTAAAATGTTGTTTTATTTAAGATTGAGCTTTGCATTTCATTTCTGGTGGAGTGGCTAGTTGTGGCGGGTCTTGTCGGCATTCTGCCTTGTCAGATATGGTGCTCGCCTAATGTTGAGCGTCCCATATCTTGGGCGGGGTGTGACGCCTACCAGCGTTGGCAGAATCGCCTCTCGGTAGCCACTAGCGTCCGCCAGGGACATCGAAATGGGCTACAGTTATCAGAGAATGTTGTTCTTTCTTTCATAGTACTCACATTGTCACAGACAGTCCAGTGGTGGTCTTTATTTTCGTCTGTGACAACGGGAAGTATTTTATATCATTAGTAGAATATAAGATGCATTGTGTAGAGTTGAAGAGGGAGAGAGAGACGAGAGCGTGGTGGTAATATGTGCGTGTGTATGTATGTGCTACCTCGCTCGGAGGAGTTTTCCCGCCCGCGCAGGCTTTCCCTCGCCTTTGATTGTCTGGTGGCTGCTGGCGCGGCCTAGGGGCCTGCTGCCTTGTGACGTCTCGGCCCGTGATTGGCCGACCATCGCGCCCTTGTGGGCTCCTGTGTAACTAGCCTCCTCCATGAGGGTTCCCGGGAGCTGCCTTCCTCAGGACAGGCTTGGCGTGCATGCTTCTAACATCCCTTTGCATACTCTCTCCCGATCACCCCCTTTACCACTGTCTCTCTCTCTGACCTTCTTCTTTTCCATTGCTCCTCACCTTTATTCAATTACTTATCCCCTTGGGTTCTGCATACGGTTTCCATAGCCGGTCCATTGTATTGCATGCACCGTCCTCTGAGATATTTACATGTACTTATAATAGGTTTGAGGGTTCTTAGTTAGTAGAGGTTAAGAACTCTGTGTGTGTCTCCATTATTGATTTAGTGTTCTGCTTTTTTATTTAATGCTAAACTGGGATAAGGTTACTGTAGTCGTTGTCTCCGATGTGTGTATGGTTTGTTTATACCTACACGACTTCGACCGGTCCTGTGGTAGCCTAGGTTGTCTTTTCGGCTGCGTCTTTTTGCGAGTGCAGCATTGTGTTGACTGAGGGCTTTGGCCTGTTCCAGTTCCACACTTTGCTTGTCTTTTGAGGGTCGCCAGGATAGAACCAGATACTTGTGATCTGGATCTATCAAGAGAGCACCCCAGTCAATTAACGTAACTTAAAGGATGCAGTCTTAAGGACATCGCTAGACTACGAGCCTGTCTTGCTCAGCCCCAGTTCCTTACCTAGAGTATCCCAGCTAGACATTATTAATTGAGTAGACACTTATTAGTATTTAATATAAGCTCTTTGATATGTATGCATTATTATTCACAGCATTTATTAGTCTAGGTTGTTGCTGAGCCGCACAACCATAGCAGACTGTTTCGTTGATGAGGAAGTACTTCTTTTAGTGTCGAGCATTACTACCGTTGTGCATTTATAGTATTCTCGTGTCAGTTAACATTATATGTCCTATCTTTTAGTGTATTTCAGTCTACACATGTTGTGTCCTGCCTCCTGCCTTTATATAATTTAAGATACGAGCATCTTATGAGCATCAGACTTTCTTCAGAAGTTTCCAGGTCTATGCTGTAGGACTATACTTCACTTTCTTTCAGATAGGAGTGACGAGTTTATTGTTGTTTAGAGTAACTGTATTGAAGCATCTTTTTATTGTATTAAATCTTGCAGTGATTTAATTGATCTTTCCATAGCTTCCCTTTTATGCATTTTTACGTAACTTGCATCTTGTTTGTTATCAGGCTATACCAGTGTGGGTTAGCCTGAAGTAGAGTACATTTATGCCCAGTTAAGGATACCCCATTATTGCAGATTAAGTCTGGAGGGTATAGGTGTTTTTGTTCGCCGGCATATAAGTTCGAGGGTTTGGATCTAGCGTACCGTTGTTGCATAGTGCCCTATTACTAGTCCAATCATTAAGTGCCCTTGTTTTATTCGTAACCCCGGTCGTAATATGGTATATGTGTCGTCAGAGAAGATAACCTTTTATTAATTATTTGTTTCTTGTAAATAGTCTGTATTCGTTATTATTTGCTTCCCTCTCACTTGTTTATCGTTTAGCTGTCTTTCTGTTGTTTATTCCCTGTCTTCCAACAATGGTTGTGTACTCTACCTGATCTGCTCATGAACTCCTCCCTCCACCTCCTTCCTCTTAACCCCTTATTGGCGGCCTAGGTGGTCTATTTGACCGTACCGCCCAGCGTTCTTTTTTTACCCTAAATAGGGTTGTTCCGTGCTCATTTTCATGGTTAAATAGGACCCAGCGCATAAAACAAGTATCTATCCTGAAAGGGCGTAAACAGAGCTTTCCAATGACACCCGAACCATCCTTGTACGACCACTGGTTCTCTTGCAACGATCGTGCAACACAAGTGCAAAAACCCTAAAATAAGGTAATTTCCTTACATAATTCCCTGTGTAGCGAGTGAGAAAAGGGGGAGGAAAGTAGAATACAGTTCAGTATGTCCACGGTGGTCATGGGGAGCGGTCATAAGGTTACTATGCTCGTCCCACCACTCAGCTCTCTCTCTCTGCAACATTACGTGCTGAAAATGGCGGTCGACAGATGACGTGCACCGCCACATAGTCCAAATTTATTTCACTCGACATATGTCGTGCGCTGCCAATTAAGGGTTAAAGTGACCTCTTTATTCCTCCTCCTTTCCCCTTGCTCCTCTGAGAGATGAAACCGATGCAATTGTACTGGCTTCTGCTGGTCGTCATCGCTTTCATCTGTGTTTGCGTTTCATCAGTTTCTTTATAATATTTTCCATATCATAATTGTTTTGTTTTAAGTTTGTATGGTGGATATGTTTCTGTTTTAATGGCATTTATGTTTATTGCCCTTCATGTCTTTCCTCTTCTTTTAATGTTCTTCCCCTCTCCTCTTCCTCTCCCTTGTTTCCGTTCAGTGATAACGGTCCCTCACCGAGATTATTTTAAAACATTGCCCTCTTGGGAGACAAGGCCATCTTATTATCTCCGAGTGTTGGGGATATTATGCGATCATGGATGCGTGTCTGTTACAAACTTAACCCTTGCGCTATCCTGTGGACGCAGAAATAAAGTTATCTCATTCTGATAATTACCTCTCCAAAATTTGTGATTTGACCACAGCTAACTTTAAGACAAATGCAGAGGTTGATGTAACTAAACTAAAGGATTCCAAACACCCCTGATGGTCACAAAGGTTTTAAAGTGTCCCTGAATAGGCTCAAATCATATCCTGTGCATGACAGAGTTAAGAATGATTTTGGTTAGCATTTGATTATCATACTCATTAACGCCTTACGAGCGGGCCCGTCAGTAACTTCTACTACCCGCCAAGCGGGTGGTTTTACCCTAAACGATCTTGTTTCCGTGCTCTTTTTCATGCATTGTGACGCACCCCAGTGCTGGGCAACGCAACCTGATTGTACTCCTTGGTACTCCACTGTACCGCCCGTGATCTGGCTACCGTCAGCCGCTATGTATATTGAGTGTGACAACTTATAACTATGTTCTTTGTATCTCTGCAAAGGTCTCGTCATGTGCTAACCAGTGGTGGGTTTTGTTTTAAGCCATGTCGAGACCTTCCATTTAATATGTAGTATCAATAGAGAAGTTGATAGATAAGACAATGAGAGTTCAGAGAGAGAGAGTGAGTTAGGCTTCAGAGCAAGAGGGTAGCAACGCGCCGCGCTGCCGGCCGGGTGGTTGCCAGACGTATGGACTGGTTGGCAGCCTTGCCCTTATAGCTAGGCGCGATAGGGTTGGTAGTCCATTGTTGCCTGCCTGGGCTGGGCCCATGTTGTCGTACAGCACACTGCCTGGAGGTTGGCTGCGTGTTCTATGATCAGGTTGCCTAGAACCTTTGAGATTCTAACATCCCTTGCTCTCTCTCCCCACTTCTCACGGTTGCACTCTTTCTCTCTGACGACATTACTCTCATTTCATTCTTCTCTCTATTTAAATGCATAACCTTCCCTTGAGGTCCTAAAGGAGTTTCAGCACTCACCTCTCGTATTACTCTTAGGACAAGCATATATTTACATGTATTAGATTTAAGGGGTTAATGTGAACAGCGATCTTCTTGATGAGGATAGTTGGTGAACGTTCTACATGTTCACGAGTTATATGCCCTGCTCATCATCCCATTTGTGACTAGACTGGTGCCATGTGTAAGAGCCCGACCATGCCCAGGAGTTGTCTGTAGAGGGACGAGGACTTAGCCTTGATTTGCATACCGAGCCAGGAGCGAGTGTAGCACCCGAGACTACAGCTCGCTCGTAGTGCCGGTATAGTAGAGTAACGTAATTTATCTGTCCTTGTGTTCTCTACAGTCTTCTCCTGGGTTCTCGCTTTCGGTGCTGGGACTCGTTGTTCCTGTGACTTGGCCTGCTAGCTAGAACACATGGGGATGATGAGTGGGATATATCTTTATTTTACTATGCATTGCAGCTCTCTTTAAATATATATCTATAACACTTTACAATACACATTACTCACACACAAGACAACACTATTAATACTTTCATGTATCAATTAACTGCACTGTCGTTTTGCTGCTGTGTCCGGAGTTCTGTTGCGTAGGGCGCATACGGACTCGGAGGGGAGACAGAGTGAGAGAAGCGAAGTAGCCTATGCGGTAGTAGGCTACCGGCGCAGTACTGTTGCCTGCAACCTTTTAGTTATTCCAAGTATAGATTCATTATTATAATAAGTGACTACTGTTTATGTTCCTCCCATGTGTATTATTAGGTATCTACTGGATCATGAACATCTTGTATGCTACATGCTAGTGCATGTTAGTAGGGGACAGTTAGTGTAGTGCACGCGCTTTCAAGTAGGCGTGTACATTTGTCATTTAGCATTTCACTGTCATACCTTTAGCCTGCTTCTATTCTACATTATTAGAGGCTTAATATTAACGTCGTTTCTTGAGTATTGCATTTCTTTAGTAATAACGTAACCTATAAATGTCTGAGGGAGTTTAGCCTCATAGCCTACCCCTGTTGTACACTTTCGCCAAGTTAAGGTACCTCGTTACCGTAGACGATAACTCTGTAGGGCGTTGGTGCTTTTGTTGTCTGGAGCATATAGTATTTGGGACTGGAATCGAGCGTGTCGTTGTCACTTAAGCCATTTCTGTCCTACGATCAAGAATCCCGAATATGTATTGCCGATCCAGCCGTAACAAAATGGCGACCTTGCACAAGATTCAGTAGTATCCTATCACATGTTTTTTGGAGAACTATTCTATGCTACCTAGTAGAGCTGGCTAGAATTTTCTTGCATATTGGAGGAATTTTTATTGTGTCATTATTGTATTGGTGGACTTGCAGATTGTTTCGTTAGGTGTCTAGAGTAGAGTCATTCAAGCATCTTTAACATTTTGTGAGTCGAGACTGCAATTAGTAATAAACACTTTTTTTTTTTAACAGCAATTGTATAACCAGCACTATGTCTAATGACTCATCATTTACGGGGGAGGATAACACGGTACAGCCTAGTGACCAGCAAGTACAGCAGATATTTAGGGAGGGGAGTGTTATAAGTGGAGAGAGGGATGCCCGGGCATTTTTGCAGACACCTTTGACCGAACAGCGCCTGCAGGCTATTGATTGTTACGGTCTTCGCTGTTTAGCCACGGTTTTGGGGCGGGACTGTCCTGACAGTTGGCCCAAGAAGAATTTGGTGGCATGTTTGTTGGGTGATGGCGATGGGGCGGTGGGTGGAGTGGGGTCTTGGGGGGTTCCCTCCAAGCCTCCATTCCACTCTACCCCTGAGCTGGGCCCTCAGCCAGCGAGTCTTAGCACGATGCAGCAGGAGGGTTCTCAATGGCAAGCTGGCTTACCCGTAAACACGTCTCGGTGTGGATCCCCCATTTTGTGCTCTCCCCCCCCAGGCCTGTCTCCTGAGATGTTATTTCAGCTAGAACTAGCTAAGCTTAAGTTGCGAGAGAGTCAACAGGCTAGTATAGAACGGATTAAGCTGCAGGAGACTCAGATACAACAGGCTAGTATAGAACGGATTAAGCTGCAGGAGACTCGGATACAACAGGCTAGTATAGAACGCATAGAGGTTGCTAGAATCCAAGCCAATCAGGATGCAACCAGGTACCAGGCTGAAATGGATGTCGAGAAGTCTAGAGTAGAGACCACGGGGCGTCATCTCGGTGGTGGGCACCGGGTTACAGACTCACTTTCGCATTTAATTAACACCTTACGAGCGGCCTATGCGGTTTATTTATGTGTACCGCACAGCGGGGTGTTTTTAGCCAAAATAGGGCTGTTTACGTGATCATTTTCATGCCTAAATAAGACCCAGAACGTAAAACAAGTACCTATCCCTGAAAGGGCATAAACAGAGCTTTCGAATGACACCATAACGATCCTTGTATGATGGATAGTTTTCTTGCAATAACCGTGCAACGCGAGTGCAAAAAGCAGGTAATTCGGTACTTTCAGTACATAATTGAGTATGTAGCGAGTGAGAGAGGGAGGAGGGAGCTGAGATTTGTGTCAGTAGGTTCGCCGCGGTGGTCTGGAGCAGTCATACGCTCGCTAGTCTCCTGCCACCACTTGTCTCTCTCTCTCAGCCACATTACGTGCTGAAATTGCCACTCGAGTTATGTCGAGCGCCGCCACATAGTCCAGCTTTTTTTAACTCGACTTATGTTGCTCGCCGCTAATTAAGGGTTAAGTTAGTACCCGCATTTGATGAGACAGCAGTGACTGAGTTTTTTGCTCGTTTCGAAAAGAAGTGTCGTGAGTATGACTGGCCGGAGGTTAAATGGGCAGCATTAGTTTCATCACGTCTAGTGGGTAAGGGTTGAAAGCCTACGATGCACTGTCACTGGACGAGAGTGTCGTGTATGGACTGGTGAAGGAGGCTGTGCTCCGGGCCTACGAACTGCAACCCGAAACTTATAGATTGAAGTTCCGTGGCGTGAATAAGAAGAGCGACGTCAGTTTTATGGAGCACGCACGGGACTTAACAGATGCATGTAATAACTGGTTTCGGTCCGAGCACGCAGAGTCGGCTGAGGAAATTAAGCAACTTTTCTATCTGGAACAGTTTTACAAATGTACTGGAACCGATCTAACGCTGAACATTAAGGAAAAATGTCCCAAGACAGTAGAGGAGGCTGCCAAGATGGCAGACCTCAGATTATCATTGATTCGTGGTTGTGGTGCCGCTCAGAGGGCTGAGTCAGGGCAGAAGGGGCGCTATACCCCACCCACCAGAGTTTTCGATAATAACAAATCCTATGACACACATAACCACACTAAAAGCATTGCACCTAGTAACACCTACAAACACAAGCCTCTCCCGTTTACTAAAGGTCAGGCCCCTTCTTCGCCCGCACAAGGGAAGAAGCCCATTGGGGATGTGAAATGTTACAAATGTCAGAAGCTAGGCCATTATTCACGTGAGTGCCCTAGTAACACTCCCGCTAAGCCGGTGTCATTGGTTCACAGTATCGGTGTGTCTCTGAAGGCTGCAGCAACTGCCCAGGGTAGGTTGTCAGCAGCTGAGGCACACGCGGTAAAGAAGTGTACGGAAGGCTCGACACCTGTCCGGGACACTTTCTGTAGCCATCGGGGACACGGGTTTGTGAGCTGGGGGAGTGAACTACGGAGGGTTGACTTGTTGAGGGATACGGGGGCTTCGCAAACTTTGTTGAGGAACTTCACAGGGAAACCGATAAATGCGGCCAGAGTTGTTGTGGTGCAGGGTATAAATGCTACGAGGTCATACCCACTTGTGAGGATGGAGTTGAGAGTGGGAGAGGTGTGCAGGGAGCTGGATGTAGGGATCGTTGAGTGTTTGCCAGTTGAGGGCGTCGACCTTCTTCTCGGCAACGACTTTGCGGTGCCCACTTCCGGGACTCCACCCTTAGTCGTTGCCGAGAGGGCGGCCGACGTGGATGGTGAGAATCGGGAATGGGTTGGGAGGTGCCAACAGGATGAGATGGCCTGTGTGGTAACCCGATCTCGCTCTGCGGCTCCTGCACAGCCTAGCACTCAACCTCGGGGACAGTGGAGGAAGGATCAGGAGAAGGTTGCTAAGGGCAGGAAAAGGGACATTGATTCTGCTGCACTTCTCGGTGATTCGGTACTTGGACCTATAATAAACACGGGAGTTGACTCTGGCCCAGAGATGGTGTGTAACAAGGCAGAGTTGGGTAAGACTTCGCGTGAGGCAAGAGCTGTAGCGAGAGCCACTAAGGCAGTAGAGCCTACTAGCCGGGGTAATGTCTTATTACAAAACCATCTTGATGCATTGACGCCCGGGGACATAAGTGAGCAGCAGCTGCAAGACGCTAGCCTAGCTCGTTATAGCAATGGTGCCATAGAGTTGGAGGAAGATGGGGATGCGAAGCCGGGAGATTTCTTTAGGCTCAACAGGATATTGTACCGCAGATTTCTAGACCCCAAATCGAAGTGGGAGGGCGGTGCGAGGGTAGTAGACCAGGTGGTTGTTCCAAATAAGTATAGAGAGTCCTTATTGTGTCTGGCGCATGATGTGCCAGTGGCGGGTCATTTGGGGGTAACAAAAACATTGGCGGCATTGGGCAGGTTTTTTCTGGTGGCCTGGGGTCAAGGCTGATGTCTGTGCATGGGTGGCTTGGTGTGCGACCTGCCAGACAACGGGGAAGCCTAACCAGACAATCCCGAAGGCACCTTTGTTTCCCATACCTGTCACCGGGCCTCCGTTCAGCAAAGTTGTAGTAGATTTGGTTGGCCCTTTCCTGCCTACTAGTAGTGGCAATAAATTCCTGTTGACAATCATGGATGTGGCTACGAGATACCCGGACGCATACCCCATGAGAAACGGCTCGGCAAAGGCAGTTGTTAAAAACTTATTATTGTTCTGTTCCCGTTATGGATTTCCACGTGAGGTGCAGTCAGACCAGGGGAGCAATTTTACATCCAAATTGTTCAAGCAAACCCTTCAGTTGCACGGTATATGTTCTGTAGTGTCGTCAGCCTACCATCCCGAGAGTCAGGGAGTCTTGGAGCGGTGGCACTCGACCCTGAAGAGTATGCTACGCTGTTACTGTGCAGAACATGACACTGATTGGGATTTGGGTCTGCCGTATGTTCTGTTCGCTGCACGTGAAGTCCCAGGAGAGAGCCTGGGGTTCAGTCCAAATCAACTAGTCTTTGGCCATAATGTGAGAGGACCTTTAAGTATGGTGAAAGAGATCTGGGAGGGCGAAGAGAAGCCGGGGTCTGTACTTAAATATGTCCTTGAGAGCCGGGAGAGACTTATAGGTTGCATGGCAGCGGCAGGTAATAACTTGGTTAATGCACAGGCGGTCATGAAGCACCAGTATGACGCCAAGGTGAAGCTTCGGGAGTTTTCGGTGGGTCAGGAGGTAATGTTGCTTTTACCTTTGCCTGGACACCCCCTTTCTGCCAAGTTCATTGGGCCGTATGTGGTGGCTAAGAAACTGTCCGACCTTGATTATCTCGTTGCAACACCTGACCGTAGGAAAAAACATCAGTTATGTCATGTTAACCTCATGAAAGAGTATGTGAGACGCCCCTCAGAGCCTCTCACTGTCCCTGTGCTGGCCTGCAGCGGCCAGGGTGGAGAAGGAGGTGGAGACAGTCATGCTGCTGCTGAGGAGGATAGCTGGGACTGTGTCATTTCCGCGGAACAGTGGGCGGGGAATACTGAACAAGAGGCTAGGCAAGCTGTAAGTCACCTGCCTGAGCACCAGGGTGCTGCTGTCCTAGGCCTGTTCAGGTCATACCCCTCTGTTTTCGCCGAACACCCAGGTCTCACTACTCAGGTAACGCACGACGTGGACGTCGGTGATAATGTGCCCTTCAAGTCAGTGCCCTACCGTGTGCCCCCGGTAAAGTTGCCAGCTTTACGGGAGGAGTTAAAGTACATGGTTGAGAGAGGGATGATCACTGAAGGTTATGTGAAGTGGACATCACCCGTCACGTTGCAGCCAAAACCTGACGGCAAGGTGCGGTTCTGCATAGATTTTCGTAGGCTAAATGGCTGGACCACTACCAACCCTTACCCTTTGCCTCGAGTTGACGACAGCGTGGACAAGATAGGGAATGCAAAGTACCTTACTAAAATTGATCTTGTAAAAGGCTACTGGCAAGTACCCCTGTCGGACCGAGCTAAGCAAGTTTGTGGTTTTGTGGTAGATGGCAAGACCTACCAATGTAACGTAATGCCTTATGGGCTTAAGAACGCACCTGCCACGTTTCAGAACCTGATGAACGATATTTGTGACGAAATCCCTAACTGCACGGTCTACCTTGATGACGTGATAGTATATGATGACGATTTTGAAAATCACCTAAGGCACTTAGAGACCCTGTTTAGGAAGTTGCACGATGCTGGGCTGGTGGTGAACCTGAGGAAGTGCGAGTTTGTAAAGGCTACTGTGCAGTATCTTGGCTTTGTGGTCGGGTTAGGCCGGGTGTGCCCCCCCCTGAGCAAGATACAGGCTATCAATATGTTTCCCAGGCCCACCACTAAGCGCCAGGTCATGCGGTTCCTAGGTATGATAGGCTATTATAGGCGCTTCATCCGGGGATACTCTACTGTCTTAGCACCGTTAACTGATCTACTGTCGAAGTCAGTGAAGTTCTGTTGGGCTGCGGAGTGTCAGAGGGCTTTCGACCTAGTCAAGCACCTGCTGTGTACACATTCGATTTTGAGGGCCCCAGACTTCTCCAGGAGTTTTCAGCTGGCGACTGATGCCAGCGGTGTGGGTGCCGGGGCAGTGTTACTGCAGACTGATTCCGAGGGCTTGGAACACCCAGTGAGCTTCTTTTCTCGCAAGTTTAATTCGGCACAAAGGAATTACTCGACTATAGAAAAGGAGCTTCTGGCTATCGTTTTGTCGCTCAAACATTTCGAAGTTTATGTTCCAGCCTACGGCCCGGTAGTGACGATTTATACGGACCATCATCCCTTGAAATTCCTAAATCAGTTTCACAATCGGAATATGCGGTTGACCAGGTGGTCCCTAATGCTCCAAGAGTATAATCTCAACATTCAGCATATTGCCGGGAGTGAGAACGTGATAGCAGATTGTCTATCAAGGGTTGATGATCCAAGATAGTCGTGCACGGTGTGTGGGTTGAGCAGGAGTAAAATTAGGCTATCATAACGCCGTCCAAAAAGATTATAAAACAATAAAATAAACGAGAAAACTCTTTCTTTTTTTTAGTTTTGTAACTCTTTATTGTTGTAGCATGATGCATGCGATATTGTGTTTTATGTATAATTCACACTTCAGTTGTTGTGCACCTTTTGCAATTAGTGGCAGCTAAGGGTAGCAGGTCGGTTGGTTGCCTGTCAGATTTTGATAATGCTTCTAAGGTCGATTATCTAAAATCTTGGGGGGGCTGTGACGCACCCCAGTGCTGGGCAACGCAACCTGATTGTACTCCTTGGTACTCCACTGTACCGCCCGTGATCTGGCTACCGTCAGCCGCTATGTATATTGAGTGTGACAACTTATAACTATGTTCTTTGTATCTCTGCAAAGGTCTCGTCATGTGCTAACCAGTGGTGGGTTTTGTTTTAAGCCATGTCGAGACCTTCCATTTAGTATGTAGTATCAATAGAGAAGTTGATAGATAAGACAATGAGAGTTCAGAGAGAGAGAGTGAGTTAGGCTTCAGAGCAAGAGGGTAGCAACTCGCCGCGCTGCCGGCCGGGTGGTTGCCAGACGTATGGACTGGTTGGCAGCCTTGCCCTTATAGCTAGGCGCGATAGGGTTGGTAGTCCATTGTTGCCTGCCTGGGCTGGGCCCATGTTGTCGTACAGCACACTGCCTGGAGGTTGGCTGCGTGTTCTATGATCAGGTTGCCTAGAACCTTTGAGATTCTAACATCCCTTGCTCTCTCTCCCCACTTCTCACGGTTGCACTCTTTCTCTCTGACGACATTACTCTCATTTCATTCTTCTCTCTATTTAAATGCATAACCTTCCCTTGAGGTCCTAAAGGAGTTTCAGCACTCACCTCTCGTATTACTCTTAGGACAAGCATATATTTACATGTATTAGATTTAAGGGGTTAATGTGAACAGCGATCTTCTTGATGAGGATAGTTGGTGAACGTTCTACATGTTCACGAGTTATATGCCCTGCTCATCATCCCATTTGTGACTAGACTGGTGCCATGTGTAAGAGCCCGACCATGCCCAGGAGTTGTCTGTAGAGGGACGAGGACTTAGCCTTGATTTGCATACCGAGCCAGGAGCGAGTGTAGCACCCGAGACTACAGCTCGCTCGTAGTGCCGGTATAGTAGAGTAACGTAATTTATCTGTCCTTGTGTTCTCTACAGTCTTCTCCTGGGTTCTCGCTTTCGGTGCTGGGACTCGTTGTTCCTGTGACTTGGCCTGCTAGCTAGAACACATGGGGATGATGAGTGGGATATATCTTTATTTTACTATGCATTGCAGCTCTCTTTAAATATATATCTATAACACTTTACAATACACATTACTCACACACAAGACAACACTATTAATACTTTCATGTATCAATTAACTGCACTGTCGTTTTGCTGCTGTGTCCGGAGTTCTGTTGCGTAGGGCGCATACGGACTCGGAGGAGAGACAGAGTGAGAGAAGCGAAGTAGCCTATGCGGTAGTAGGCTACCGGCGCAGTACTGTTGCCTGCAACCTTTTAGTTATTCCAAGTATAGATTCATTATTATAATAAGTGACTACTGTTTATGTTCCTCCCATGTGTATTATTAGGTATCTACTGGATCATGAACATCTTGTATGCTACATGCTAGTGCATGTTAGTAGGGGACAGTTAGTGTAGTGCACGCGCTTTCAAGTAGGCGTGTACATTTGTCATTTAGCATTTCACTGTCATACCTTTAGCCTGCTTCTATTCTACATTATTAGAGGCTTAATATTAACGTAGTTTCTTGAGTATTGCATTTCTTTAGTAATAACGTAACCTATAAATGTCTGAGGGAGTTTAGCCTCATAGCCTACCCCTGTTGTACACTTTCGCCGAGTTAAGGTACCTCGTTACCGTAGACGATAACTCTGTAGGGCGTTGGTGCTTTTGTTGTCTGGAGCATATAGTATTTGGGACTGGAATCGAGCGTGTCGTTGTCACTTAAGCCATTTCTGTCCTACGATCAAGAATCCCGAATATGTATTGCCGATCCAGCCGTAACAGCATAAACAAGAGCCAGAGCGTAATACAATTATGTATCCCTGAAAGAGCAATAATTGAGCTTTCCAATGACACCAGAACCATCCTTCTACGACCACACATTCTCTTGCAACGATCATGCAAGACGAAGGAAAAGTCCCTAAAACATGGTAATTTCCTTACATAATTCCCTGTGTAGCGAGGTAGTGAGTGTGGATGTGTGTGGAGGGGATGTCAGTTGCCGCGCGGGACCCATGCCGAACAGTCAGAGCCGACCTACGCTCCTCCCACTGCTCGTCTCTCTCTCAGAGCCAATTATTGCCCAAAATTGCACACCGTCTTAAGTCGGTCCCCGCCACATAGTCCTTTCTTCTCTAGACCGACTTAATTCCGGTCCCGCCAGTTAAGGGTTAATATTGTAGATACAGTTGCCCACATAAGTTGTCTTCCTCTCTGTGATCTTATATGTGGAAATATAATGCACATGATTCAATTACAAGTGTAGCTTCTTATGCAGTGTTTAATTCATCTGATTAGTTAACTGATAATCAAAAGAAACCATATTCGCAATGCATTCATACTATTTTACTTTCATTGAAAGATCATGACGAGGAACAACTTATGTGGGCAACTGTACATAGTAATATTCAACTGTTGGTTAGTTATTTTGCAATACAGCCTTACCATTAATCTCCTGTGTCTGTGGAAAGTAAGACTTACAATATTGTATTAGTTTATATATTTTTGTCATTATTATAGAAAACAATATGTGCTTAGCATTATAAGTAGGTACAGGATAGGAATAGGTTAGGGAGAGAAAGACAGAAGAAGAAGAGGAAACTAAGTTGGAGGACACATTAGGAAGAGAAAGTTGAAGCTAAGGAAAATAAAAGTGGTTAGGATTAATATACAACATAAAATTAAAATAACAAACCATTAAAGGAGCAAGATAAACAATGCGAAGTATAACTAAACGTATGGGAATGAGGGACAGTACGAGGAGAAGGGAGGAGGAAGGAACGACGAAATTAAATAAACAAAGCGACAAGACTAGGAAGAGGGGAAGAAGTATAGCGAGAGGAGAGGACAGCCTTGAGATCAAATATGACCAGCGAAGGGGAAAGAAAAATAGATAAGAAATAATGGGATGGCAGAAGTAAAACTAGGACAACAAATAGGTGTAGAGTTGAAATGTTGGAATAACAATAGAAAATGCAAACTAGTGAAGAATAACAAAACAGGAATAAAAGAAGAAAATTGGATGAGGAACCAGGGCAGGAGAATGTCTGAACACGAAGGAGAGGAAGGAAGGAAGATCTGCAGCCACAAGAAGACATAATGGTTAGGTCAGAGAGGGAGAGAGGAGGGGCGGTGGCTGACAGGTTGTAAGAAACTATAATGGAAGGGACCTGCAGTTGGCAGAAATGATTCTGTAAGAAAACCTGGATGGAGTAAAATAAGCTTGGGGACAAACCAGGTTTGTGGAAAGTGGAGTGGAGGACAATATTGGAGCTTGTAGATGTATAGTTAACTGGAGGTAGGTCAAGTCAATGTAAAATATAATGCAGAGAGAAAGAGGTTTTCACACTGTATATACCTTTAACTCTCAGGTCATTGCCCCCATATTCCACACACGACCAAATACCTCTCTGGCATAATTATATCCAGGGTGACAGTCAACACCTGCTGTAAAATGATATATTAAATATACCCTCCAGTACCAGCCTTGTTGCCTAAAGTGACGAAACAACACAAAGAGTTGGTGGGTGACTGACTCAGGTGGCCTGGGGTAGCTGAGGAGGAGCATGAAAAGTGTTGCCAACTCCTCACAGCAGTGCCTCCCAAGTCATGTTAGCAGCCCCCGCTTGATATTAGCAGGAACAAGGATCGTATATTACTGACGACCAGAGCCGTTGCTGCTACTGGCGCATAATTTTTGTACTGATGGACGGCAGACGTCGCTGGTACTGGATAGGTTTTGGTCCACGTTGTGAGAGTACTGTGTTACGCTGGCCAGCTTGCCAGAATGTACTCGTAACTCGCTAGCACTCGCCGCGGCAGTGAAATGGGCTATAATAATCGTAGAACGATATCTTTCTTTCTTAGTATTCGTGTTGTCACAGACAGATCAGTGTTTGCCTTTATTCTTGTCTGTGACACTTAGAAGTATTTTATATCCATAGTAGTGATTATAACATGCAGCGCGTGAGCGAGAAAATGAGAGAGAGAGGGGAGAGCGAGGCGGTAGTGTGTGTGCGTATGTACGTGTGCATTCCTCGCTCGGGGAGCTCGCTCGCTCGCTATTGGACGGCGGGCCTGGCGTGATCTATGACGTCTGCTTTTCTGGTGACGTAGTGGCCAGTGGTTGGTCGCCGCCCTCCTTTGCCTAGTGGTGGGGCTCCTACCCTCTCCTCTCCTCAGAGCATGGCATTGTGCGTTTGGTCCTAGACGTCTCTCGCATTCTGTCTCCAATCTAACCCCCTTTACTGCTGTTCCTCTCTCTGAACTCCTTCTTTCCAATACTTCTTATCTTTATTCAATTACCCATCCCTTCTGGTTCTCGCATACGACTTCCATAGTCGGCCAGTCGTATTACCAGCGCCTGTTCTCACATATATGTTTTGCATTAGCTTTAGAGGTTATTAGAATCATAGTCATATGGATTCATATTGTTGGGTGATTCTAATTATTTGGTTGTTCTTTATTACTATTTAATGCTAGACAGTGGAGGGTATCTTTGGTCGTTGTCTGAGTTATGTACATGGCAAGTCAGAGCCTGTACGACTTCGACGGAGCTAGGTAGCCTGTAGTACACCCTTGTGCATATTTTCCTTTGCGAGCTAAGCAGTATACAAGCGAAGGGCTTTTGCCTACTCTTGTTTGTATGCTTGCTAACTCATTTTGTTGACCTTCGAGGAGCGCCAGGGTAAGACCAGATACTTGAGATCTGGACTAACCAAGAGAGCCTCCTAGTCACTTAACGTAAGATAATGGAAATCTGTTCAGGGGAGACAGTAGGCTGTGAGCATGCTTGACCTCTGCCTAGGCCCCCTGTACCTTTATACCGCTGCTAGACTTTATTAGTAAGAAAGACAGCATTGTGTTTATTAACTTTAACTGCGTATGTTTTAGGAATTATTCAAGTATTGTTTTTGCCTAGGTTGATGCATAGTGCCCAACCCAGTATGGCTGTTACTTTGGCTAAGGAAGTACTTTTTTTGAGTTGCTGTTGTTAGTGCTGTCACAGAGTTGTTGCACTCCCTTGTTTCCATATATATGTATCCTATTTTTAGGTGTATTTAAGATACACGCTTTGGTGTCCTGCCCCTGCATTACTTCTGTTCTATATTCGACGAGCATCTTAGACCATCAGACGTTTTCAGAAGATTCCATATCTGTTTGCTGTAGGACTAGACTTCAAGTGTTTTCATAGAGCATTGAAGAGTTTAGTGTTGAGTTCACACTCACACTAAAGATAACATAAGCATATAACCTTTTATTAAATCTTGTCATACTTTATTTAAGCATTGTTATTACTTGAGAGCTTTTTATTAACGTAATTACTCTTGTTGTGAGTAGGCTTTGCCGTCACCGGAAAGCCTTTGTAGAAGTTCACTTAACCCAGTTAATTGATACCCCGTTATCCAGTAGATTAACTCTGGAGGGTTTTAAGTGTTTTGTTCACCGGCGTAATAGTTCGAGGGTTTGGAATTAGCGTACCGTTGTTGCAGATCTAGCCTATTATGGCGGATTTAAGGAAGATAAGTTTACTCTAGGCTACCTAAGACTGAAAAGGTCCGCTCATAAAATGTAAATAAATAATAATGCCGGGAGTGTAACTCACTTATTTAATCACCATAAAATACAGCTAGGCAAGGTGTAAATGCTGATGGAGGTGCTGATAGATGGTAGGCAAATGGCTGTTATTCAAACACCATTGGATGTTTACATTAAGGTGACCGCATGGATGCACCTGAACTAATAAAGAATGAATAACTAAGGTTGAAGAAAGTTAAATCATGATAATAAGGCTTAGCTGTCAGTCAGACCGACTGACATCTGTAGGATGTAGTTGAGTTTAAGTTTATGATGAGAGCTATATGAAACCGGAACCAGGATCGCGGCGAACTAAAGAGTGGAGGTGTTGCTTGGATGAAGTATAAAAGTGCTCTGACGCGGTGCGCCACAATCCAAGACGTCATCGTCTTACGCTACGAATCTAGCGGCTACTGCTAAGTTAGTAGCGGATATCTAGCGGTAAATATCGCACCGCTTACATAATATTACAGCATGGTTTATATGATAAATCATATATGCATTCCTAAAGACACTTAAATAATATACTTTCGTATAATAGGCCTTATCTAACTTATTAAGCTTACATACTGTACAAACTGTATCTAGGGTATGATACATGGAAAATGTAGGTTATACCACTGACTATCGTGAATCCACGATACACTCCCCCCCCCCCCCCCCAAACACAATACCTGAACCCCACCTTATATCTAGAGTTGCCCAGAAGCAATCTTGTGTCGCCACATATCAACGGCGCCACGAGCTGCGCGTCCGGGTTTAGTCCCGATCCGAGGCGGATCCCCAACGGGTTGTGGTGGATCGGCTACGGCAGCCTCCTCGGATCCAGCATCATCAGGTGGAGCTTCTTCTTGTGTAGAAGAGCCAAGCTCCATAGCGTACAGTCGTGCGACCGGACGAACAGTAGTCCCAGTAGCTGTCTTGAGCAATGCTACTCGCCCTACCGAGCCTTCGCCCTCGTACATTTCCACTACACGGCCCAACCCTCAGTACAATCTAGGGCTATCATCATGGATGAACACTATCTCGCCTACAGAGGGTGCTGATGGTTGACCAGCAGTCTTAGTTGCCCTCTCATGTAGTGCCAATAAGTAGTCATTCATCCATCTCTTTTTAAAATTACCTATAACCCTAGAAATATACTGTTAACGTCGTGATACCGCAGCCTCGGTGAACATCGAAGGGTCCTCTAACTCTGCCTGTGACTGCAGATCAGTAGGAAAGGCAGTCATTGGCTTGCCGTAGTGCAAATGCGCTGGTGTTAGTGGCAGTGGTTCATGCAGGTCGGTATATACGTAAGTGAGAGGACGATCGTTAACAACCGCCTCGACTTCAGTGAGCACAGTTACTAGTTCGCTCCTTTTTAACAAGGCGCGTCCTGCAACCGCCCATAAGCCTGACTTCATGATGCGTACACACCGTTCCCACATTCCACCAAACCACGGCGCTTTGACTGGTATAAACTTCCACTCGCACCTTCACTCTCCCAAGTAAGCAACAACCGTTGGATCGTCGCTCATATCTATCAAGTACCTGGAAGCTTGAAGAAAAGTGGGAGCATTATCGCTAAGAATCAAATGAGGGAAGGAACGACGTGCACAAAATCTCCTGAATGCCAGCATAAACTCTTCACAAGACATATTGTCACAGAGTTCTAAATGTATTGCACGTGAAGTGGCATAGCTACACATAAACCTTGTCCAGTTCCCTAGTTGTCAGTGCGCCGGTATAGTCTAGTCCTGTAACTCTGAAGGGTTCTAGATGATTAACACGACACTCTGGCAAGGGTGGAGCAGGTCCAGTCGTAAATGGTCTTCCCTTTAGTCTACGGCACACCACACATCTTTTGACTACTCGTCGAACTACCTGCCGAACTCTGGGTATCCACCAGTTGAGACGCAATTTAGAAATAACGTGGTGGACCCCGTAGTGCATTACTTCCTTGTGTGTGCGTTGTACCAGTAGATCAGTGACATGGTGTGTTGCGGGCATCAGGATAGGATTGTTGGCACAGTCGTCTACACCTGACAACTTTAGACATCCCTCACATCTAATTAAGTCATTCTTCAGGTGTAGCCTTAGTTGACACACAATGTTAGGCATTTTATTCTTACCAGAACTTCTTATGGATTCTAATTCCATGACTGAAGGATTCCCTTTGAATCCATCTAATTAGTGTTACCTCAGCTGCTTATATTTCTTCTGCATTTAAGCTTTGACCCAGATTGCAGAGTCGTCCTTGTAGCCTGGCCTTTATGTTGGTGATATAACGCAACACCCAAGCTACGACTCTGACTAATTTATTGTACCCACCGATCCTTACCCACACTGTCGGTTGAATGACAGCTGTCACTGTTTCTAATGGCAAAGCTAACTCCACCTCGGCATTCCATATAGCCCAATCCCCTTCGTGGAGCAGACATTTTGGGCCTTGCCACCACAGGTCGGACTTAATCAGTTTGGACGCCGTTACTCCCCTACTTATTAGGTCACTGGGGTTGTCTTTGATTGGTACATAATGATAGAAGGCGTTTGGTAGTAGGGATCGTATTTCATCCACCCTATTGCGCACATAGACGGGCAATGTCCTTTGACTATGCACCCAGCTTAGTGCAATTTGGCTATCGCACCATACGTGTACCGCCCTTAGTTGCAGTTCCTTATCGTATGAAATGCGTACATGATTAACCAAACGTCCCAATAGCAGCATGCAGTTAGTTCCAATTTGGGAATCGTGACCCCCTTTACCGGTGCAACCTTAGCCCGGGCGGTGAGTAAATTAATCCCAAACGAGGTAACACAATAAATAGCTACTCCATACACTGTAGCACTCGCATCACAGAATGCATGTAAAGACATGGGTCCAAATGCGGCCACTTGGCGCGGTAACTCTAATGTACATAGTGTTACGACTGGGGTTCAAATATATCAGGGCTCTTATTCATGGGACTAGTAATGGCATAAATGTTACAACGGAAAGCGCTAGCTCCAACCTCTGATGTATATTCCCAGTGAACAAAGAACACAAATACTCTACAGAGTTCTATATGCAATAATAGGCTATCAAACTCTCAATAAATGTGAGTCTACTCTAGGCTTAATGTTATGTGAAAACAGCCTATTACTACCTATAACCGAAGGTGCTTGGTTATGGTATGCAAAGTAAGGTGGTAAGAGAAGTTACAGCTTACGTTACTTTAATCAATAAATGTCAGGCACTCCTGCATGAAAGAAAGTGCACTAAAGTCCTTCAACACTAACAAGGAATCTTCTTTAAATGTTAGATGCTATAAAGATGCTCGTATCGGAAATGGAACCCAAAAAGGCAGGCAGCGGAACAATGCTCGTGCAGGCTATGCACACAAAAAGGCAGAATATATAATGCCGTCGGAGCCAAGAATATCCTAAACACTACATCAATAATAATAATCGCCACGACAATGCAGTATTCCTATCAACAAAAAGAGCCTAAGTCGTTTGTATCTCCATACATCAAACTAGGCTGCGAAATGCTTGTGTAATCATAAATGGGTATGCATAAAAAGAGTAATTGGTTTGATATACTTAATGTCTACTATGATTGATAAAGTCTAGCTAGAGTCAATGATACGAGATACTGGTGCGCATGGCATGCCGCATAGCCTAGTGCAAATCTCAAGTCTGTGCGTCAAATATTACGTTATAGGGAAGGGTAGCTCTCTTGAGAAACCTTAATACCGAAGTATTAAGCGTTCTCCTGGCGTACCTCAAAGACAAACAATCGAGACTAGAACAGTGCAGAATGGTATAGGCAAAAAGCCCTCATTCGTGCATGCTCTATTCTCAATGGCACACAGACTAGAATTTACTCAATCAACTCCAGTTCTCAGGTATGTCGTGCAGCTTTTAACTAAAGCCAGCACTCATAGGAAACAATACCTTATAATATCAGACTCCCAGTCTAGCATTATCTAATCCAGCAGAACACTAATAATTAAAGGAAGCGGCAATATGAAAGCCAACCAATGCTTCGTGATCTGCTTATCTTAACAACTAACATACATGGGTTATATCAGACCTTAACGCACAATACAACTGGCCAGCATGAAGCTGATTTTGCAGAGTTAACCAGAGGGGATCCAATATTAATAAAAGGTGGTGAAAGATATGAAAAAAGAGAGAGGTAGGCAGAGGAAAAGATTCTCAGGTGCGAGCGGGGTACAGGTAGCAAGGGAGAAAGATGGGTGCGTTCTAGAAACCAGATCTGAGGGAGAGAGTGGCGAGGAACTGTATATATACTCGCACCAGCTCGAGCCGCGTGGGAAAAAAACGGTTACAAGTCCTTTAGCCACTACCAAAGTAGCTAGCAAAACATTACGTCACCAAGCATGGTAAAGAACTCCCTCAACCAATCCCCACGAGGCCAGCCAGCTGTGACGTCATCGAGCGGGGCAAAAACACTACGCGCCCCCTCTCACTCTGTTCTACTCTCTCTCTCTCTGATCTTATCATTACTAGTTAAGGATAAAACATATACTTTACAATTAAATATATAAAGCCTTGACATGGGCGAAAACAAAGAGCCTTTCTGGACTGCCCATGACACAAGCTTTCATATGAAATAAAGCACACTCTAATACACAAACTGTAGCCCCATCCACTGCCCTGACGATCCTAGCGAGTCACTGTAGGACAAGCCATGCGGTTCTAACGGAGTGGTTAACGTCACACCCCCCCCAA
>CM064580.1:9110725-9315285 GCA_032716605.1 Paralithodes platypus
AAGATCTCTGTCTGCACAGTACTTCGTAGCCTCAACCTGAAGCTCAGCCTTGCATATGGCCTTTCTCTCTTCAGCCATAGCCTCTCGCTGCTGTTTCTCGAGCCCAGCCTCATGCTTTCATTGCTCAATCTTAGCCATCTCAAGCTGGAAGATCATATCTGGAGTCAATCCTTGAGGAGGAGGAGATGCAACAATTGGAGACCCACCTCGTGATCCACCCAGGGTCAAACCACGCTGCCAGTGACTATCAGCTTGCGGGAACGTACCTGGCTCCGGAGCCCGAGGGGGCGCCATGGTAGGAGTCGAGTGGAATTGGGGCTGGGCCGAAGGTGCCCCAGCTCCCGCTCCACCCGAAGCCCCACGCACCTCACCGAGCACACAGGCCACCAGGTCACTTCTCGTCATGCTGCTAGTGCCAACATGACCGTGGCCAAACACTGGAGACCATACCGATCAATCCCCGACACCCGGTCAACAGTAATAGGCATCCCCAGAAACTCCCTTGCATCCTCCTCACTAATTACTACTCTAATGCCTTCTAACAAACCCCGCTGCTGCATCTCAGAGTCTGCTTCCCGTACTGTGTCCTCACTGTGCATTGATACGTCGTTCGACATAGTGTCCACCGAAAATTCTCAACGTTTATAAAAAAAAAAATACCTAAACTCTCATGTAGCACTATTCACTCAACAATTTCTTGAAGACAACTCAAATGCTATACTACGTTGCCAAAAAAAAATAATCAACGTGTCCAAAATATTCCTCAAAAACAAATGTCCAAAAATCCAGCAACTAAGATAAGATACTAGGCAAGGTCGCCATTTGTTATGACCGGGGCTACGAATAAAACAAGGGCACTTAATGATTGGACTAGTAATAGGGCACTATGCAACAACAGTACGCTAGATCCAAACCCTCGAACTTATATGCTGGCGAACAAAAACACCTATACACTCCAGAGTTAATCTGCGATAATGGGGTATCCTTAACTGGGTATAAATATACTCTACTTCAGGCTAACCCATACTGGTATAGTCTGATAACAAACAAGATGCAAGTTACGTAAAAATGCATAAAAGGGAAGCTATGGAAAGATCAATTAAATCACTGCAAGATTTAATACAATAAAAAGATGCTTCAATACAGTTACTCTAAACAACAATAAACTCTTCACTCCTATCTGAAAGAAAGTGAAGTATAGTCCTACAGCATAGACCTGGAAACTTCTGAAAAAAGTCTGATGCTCATAAGATGCTCGTATCTTAAATTATATAAAGGCAGGAGGCAGGACACCACATGTGTAGACTGAATACACTAAAAGATAGGACATATAATGTTAACTGACACGAGAAGACTATAAATGCGCAATGGTAGTAATGCTCGACACTAAAAGAAGTACTTCCTCATCAACAAAACAGTCTGCTATGGTTGTGCGGCTCAGCAACAACCTAGACTAATAAATGCTGTGAATAATAATGCGTACATATCAAAGAGCTTATATTAAATACTAATAAGTGTCTACTCAATTAACCCTTTATTAGCGGCGCGCAACTTATGTCGTGTGAAAGAAATTTGGACTAAGTGGCGGTTCACAACTTATGTCGTGTGCAATTTTCAGCACATAATCTTGCTGAGAGAGAGAGATAAGTGGTGGCAGGAGAGTAGCAAGCGTATGGCTGCTCCAGACCACCCGCGGCGGACCTACTGACATGAATCCCACCCTCCCCCACCCTCACGCACTCGCTACACAGGGAATTATGTAGGGAAACTACCTAATTACATGGTTTTTGCACTCGTGTTGCGCGATCATTGCAAGAAAACTAGCGGTCGTACAAGGATGGTTGGGGTGTCATTGGAAAGCTCTGTTTATGCCCTTTCAGGGATAGATACTTGTTTTACGCTCTGGGTTTTATTTAGGCATAAAAATGATCACGTAAACAACCCTATTTAGGGTAAAAACACCCCACTGGGCGGTACATATAAATTACCGCCTAGGCCGCTCGTTAGGTGTTAATAATGTCTAGCTGGGATACTCTAGGTAAGGAACTGGGGTTGAGCAAGACAGGCTCATAGCCTAGCGATGTCCTTAAGACTGCATCCTTTAAGTTACGTTAATTGACTGGGGTGCTCTCTTGATAGATCCAGATCACAAGTATCTGGTTCTATCTTGGCGACCCTCAAAAGACAAGCAAAGAGGCAGCAAAGTGTGGAAGTGGAACAGGCCAAAGCCCTCAGTCAACACAATGCTGCACTCGCAAAAAGATGCAGCCGAAAAGACAACCTAGGCTACCACAGGACCGGTCGAAGTCGTGTAGGTATAAACAAACCATACACACATCGGAGACAACGACTACAGTAACCTTATCCCAGTCTAGCATTAAATAAAAGAGAAGAACACTAAATCAAAAATGGAGATACACACAGAGTTCTTAACCTCTACTAACTAAGAACCCTCAAACCTATTCTAAGTACATGTAAATATCTCAGAGGACGGTGCATGCAATAGAATGGGCCGGCTATGGAAACCGTATGCAGAACCCAAGGGGATAAGTAATTGAATAAAGGTGAGGAGCAATGGAAAAGAAGAAGGTCAGAGAGAGAGACAGTGGTAAAGGGGGTGATCGGGAGAGAGTATGCAAAGGGATGTTAGAAGCATGCACGCCAAGCCTGTCCTGAGGAAGGCAGCTCCCGGGAACCCTCATGAAGGAGGCTAGTTACACAGGAGCCCGCAAGGGCACGATGGTCGGCCAATCATGGGCCGAGACGTCACAAGGCAGCAGGCCCCTAGGCCGCGCCAGGAGCCACCAGCCAATCAAAGGCGACGGAAAGCCCGCGCGGGCGGGAAAACTCCTCCGAGCGAGGTAGCACATACATACACACGCACATATTACCACCACGCTCTCGTCTCTCTCTCTCTCTTCAACTCTACACAATGCATCTTATATTCTACTAATGATATACAATACTTCCCGTTGTCACAGACGAAAATATAGACCACCACTGGACTGTCTGTGACAATGCGAGTACTATGAAAGAAAAAACAACATTCTCTGATAACTGTAGCCCATGTCGATGTCCCTGGCGGACGCTAGTGGCTACCGAGAGGCGATTCTGCCAACGCTGGTAGGCGTCACAACCGGTACTAGTAATGACGTCCCCCTCGAGGTAGTGTTTCAAGGAGAAGGTGGAGGTGGAGGTTATTGGTGGTGGTGGTGGTTCTCTACTTCCCAGCTCCTTTATCTCTTCCTCTTCTTCGTTCTACCTCCTTTATGTGTTCCTCCTTCCATCTTGTCACCTCTCCCCTCTCCTGTAATGATAATAATTTGTAGAAATTACAGTTGTAGGGAAATTGTCTAATTGTGTGTGTGTGTACTTGAGTTCACACGATCAACATTAATTTGCAGTTTAAATTCCCAGCACCCAAACAAGGATTTTATTGTATTTATGAGTCTCAAGTGTCTTACCAGGTTGAGACAATTTGACAAATACGTGATACATATCATGAACCACAAGAAATGTGCATGTAGCATTTGGCTAACTTATGTTTTGGTTAATGGTAGAAAGTCTATCACGTATTAACTATAGATTATAAATAGAAATTATTCAACATCTGGTAGGCGTTACAAAAAGTGCAAAGTTCAGGTTAGCCGTCCGGCTGGCTCAGTTGATAGCGTGCCTGATTCCCATCTTGAAGGTCTTACGTTCAATCCCCGCTCAGATTGAAAAGTTTTTCTGGGATACAGCCGGCGGTTACCATCTCCCCATGAGCAAGGGGGATGGGTAATGGTCTCTGGTAGACTAAAGAAAGCCAAGCGCTTGTGAATCCTCGAAGGAGGAGATACGGGCGCTATATAAGTAACCAGAAGATTATTATTATTATTATTAAAGTTTAGTATAATAATGGTCATATAACGTTTGAATTGATCAAACCACACACACACACATACAATCTAACTATTTCTGATCTAGGACCTGAAGATAATCAGGAAAGGGGAAGAAGAGAACAAATAACATGGGCAGGTCAAACACGGATTTTGTTTTCGCATTTCCTTATGCTTTGGTAAGACATATGCGTAAACACAATTATTAGGAAATACATATAAGTTTCTTGTAAAAAGTACTAGAGTTATAACAAACTAAAAACAAATATGGGAACGCAAAAAATTTGAATCATCATAAAGTTCACTAGTGTGAATTTCAGAGAAGCAGTTGGGCGGGGATGAAGCCACTCAAGGAAGAAGATGGAAGGGAAGAGCCTTGGTGGGAGGCGCCTTTAATACAATACACTGCCCAGTAAAGAGAAAAAAGAGGGTCAGACATGCGGGGCAAGAAAACAAATGTAGACAGTGGAGAACTGGAGCAAAATAAAGGACAGTGGGAGGTGGACTACTGAGAGAGAGAAAAGATCGCCTGTGTGTACAATGTTTAACTGACACCATGAAGGGAGGAACTAGGTAAGAGAGAGAGAGAGTAGAAAAATAACCCAGATAGCTCACACGAGGGTGGGAAGGATACAATTTAAGAAAGAAGGGAGTAATAAGGATGGGCGAAGACGGTAATGAACAATGCAACGGAGAAAGAAGTAATGAACGGTGGCGGACGAAAACTGGATATTGAAAAAGGGAGAAAGAAAACAACTAATGAAAAAGAAGCATGGTAAATAGAGAATATAGAAAAGGGAAGTTGGTTGGATATGATGAAGTTGATTTGTGAAGGAGAGTGTGTGTGTGTGATAATGGTGGTGATACTGATGATGATGAATAGATTGAATGCAAATTGATTTAACATGAACGGAAGGAAGTTATCAAAGGTGAGAACAAAAACTCATTAGACAGACGAGTAGGAAGAAACAAACAATGGGGAAATATGCGAAGGGGTTAATACAAACTTGGTAATAATACAAACTGACGACCAGGAACGACAAACATAAATATAGGAAGAGGTTCATTGCTCTCAAGACAGTTGTCCAATATAATTATGGAAGGTGGACTTGTGAAATAAATATAAATGTTGAAGGAACGTTATGGACAATATAAAAGCTAAAGAGAACGATACATCTGAAAAAAGGAAGAACCTAAACCCGTTTTGAAAAACAAAATTAAAGAGGGTGAGAAGAAGAAATTGAAGAATAAAAGAAGAAAGAGGTGGAGGATAGAAAGAAGCGAAACAGAGATACAATAAACTGTACACTTGTAAGCGGGGATTAAGGTGAATTTGAAGAAATGGGAGAACTGGAGGGTTGAGGCGAGGAAGAGAAGTAACAGGAGAGGTATGGAACAGGAGGAAGGAGTGGAGGGAGTAGTAAGAGGGGAGGGCAATACGATGGAGGAGGAGGAGAGGTGATGCAGGAGAGGAGGGAACAGGAAGAGGTAGGAGAGAAGTTAAATTAACAACATAAAATACTAGTATACCAAGGTTGCTTATGTAAAGATTTGTTGGTCCATGGAAGGATACAAAACGTCTTGAACAACCGAGATGATACATTATTACATCAAGATTAAGACATACATTGGCATTTATTAGCTGTTTCTAATCATTCACTGAATGTTGCTATAGGAAATTAATGTTGATGTTTTCCTCTTTTAATTTTGATCATAGTTTCTTCATAGCTGTTGGGTATCACTTTAATGAGGCTTTATATAAAGGCGAAGTAAATGTCTGAATGTGACATACGTGGAAGGCAAAACAACACAAACTACACATACAGGAGAAGGGTCCGGGAAGTTGAGTAGAGAAGCTCTGAAGCGGTAAATAGACTCTGACACTTTGAAAGGTTCAGTTTGTGTAAGCAAAATTCTGATGCATTGACTCACTGAAGAAGATTGCATTTTTTTGTTTTGTGTGTTTTTTTTTAAGAGACAATGAACGGAGGAAGGAAAAACACAGATAAAACAAAAAGGTCCATGTGCCTAAAGGCATCCTCCATTCATAAAATGTTTGTAACAACTGGATTTAAACATTTGTAGATTGTAAGTTTGTGGAAAGCAATTCGAGGGAAGTGAATTCCAAAGAGTAGTAGCTCTGGGGATAAATGAATTCTGATAAGCAGAAGTTCTGCATTGTGGAGGAGAAAGTGTAAATTCATGGGCGCTCTCAGCTGCCCTAGTTCTACGGGGAAAGATGCGGAGAGGCGGCACAATTGAAGCAAGTTCCTCGGAACAATTGCTGTGATAATATCTGTAGAATAATGCAAGGGATGCAACGTTTCTTCGTATGGATAATGTAGGAAGGTCCTGTGTGATTGCAGGGTTATTGATTAATCTAATAGCTTTATTTTGTCCAACTGCCTCAATGCAACCACTCCACTTCCACCCCACAGAGGTGAACAGTAATCCATCTGAGAACGCACATGACTTTTATATATCACGGCCAACTGCTCGTCAGTGAAGAATTCTCGAACTCTGTACAGGAGTCCCAGTTTTTTAGAGGCATTCTTAGCAATGCTTCTAACATAATGTGTCCAGCTCAAGTTAGTAGATAATGTTACACCGAGAATGTCAATACTAGGGGAAGTGGGAATATTTACATCATTAAAAAATATATGGGAGTCAGTGAGATTCTGTCGGTTAGAAAATTTAATGTATTTGGTTTTCTGTGCATTAAAGGAAACTAGATTCTTTTGTCCCCATCCATTAATTCTAGAAAGGTCCTGGTTCAGAGAAATTGCAGTGTTTATTTTTGAATTTATAAGATCGGGTTGGGTGAAAGAATTGGTAAATGTGAAGGAACTGTGGAGTGTTGAGTCATCTGCGTAGGAATGTATTGGATTATGAGTGGTAGATATGAGATCATTGATATGAATGAGGAACAGAATTGGGGCCAAAACTGATCCCTGGGGAACACCAGCATTATTATTGAGTGAAATTGAGAATAAAGGCCATCTACCATTACACATATTTTTCTGTTATGAAGATAAGAAGAAATTAGTGGAACTAATGATGCAAGGCCGTAGTGTGACATCTTCGACAATAAGGATTGATGCCAGACTCTATCAAATGCCTTTGATATATCCAGTGCTATTGTATGTGTTTCACCATGTTGGTCTGTAGCTTGGTTGATTTGATGCGTAAGAAGGCAAAGCATGTCTGCAGTTGATCGACATCGTCTAAAACCATATTGCCTATCACTGATTAATTTATTATTCTCAAGATGCTTAATTATGTGATTATTTAATATAATTTCAAAGACTTTACCAAGAGTGGAAGTTATAGCTATTGGTCTGTAGTTTGATGGATCTGAAGAGGCACCTTTTTTAGGAACTGGATGGATGTTTGCTTCTTTCCAGGGTACTGGGAAGCATGAAGTATGAGTACACAGACGGAAATTTTTTGCCAATACAGGAGCGAGCACCAAGGAGCAATTCTTAAGTACTATTGGAGGAATTTCATCTGGACCAGGAGCCTTATCTACTGAGAGATTCTGAAAAATAGTTTTGACATGTCTGGTGTGGATCTTAAGTGAGGGAATTTCAGGCGAATTAAAATTAAGTACAGGGACATCTTGATTTATTTCATCTAAGGTTGAGTTGGTGGAGAAAATATCCGCAAGAAGGTTAGCTTTACCTCGTGGGTCACTTACAAGATTGCCAGTCGGAGATTTTAATGGTGGAATGGATGAAGCAGTAGTGAAGTTGGATTTAAATGAGTTAAGAGTAGACCAAAATATTTTGTTATCATTTGGATTATTTAGAAGTTTATTTGCCTGCTTGTGGAAAATGTTTGATTTAGTTAGGTTTAATACAGTTTTGGCATGATTTCTGATGTTTCTAAAGTAATTAAAGGCTTCATGAGTTTACCCTTCATGTCCGTTGATTTACTGTGTTATACTACATATAATAGTTTACAATATATGTAGACCTTTGTATGTATGTGTGTGTCTGTTGAGGTAGTTAGTAACGTCATTGTTAGTTATTGTGGTGGGTTGTGGACGATGATGGAACGTTGTTATGGTGGAGGTACAGTAGTGTATTGTTAGACATAAGTAGTGTCAGGATTACTAAACTTAACCTAACCTATTGCTGTCTAAATTATGAAAATGTAATCTGTATCTACTTGCCATAATGTATAACATACGTATAGATAAACAACAATGTAATCTGTATCTACTTGCCATAATGTATAACATACGTATAGATAAACAACAATGTAGTCTGTATCTACTTGCCATAATGTATAACATACGTATAGATAAACAACAATGTAGTCTGTATCTACTTGCCATAATGTATAACATACGTATAGATAAACAACAATGTATAACATACGTATAGATAAACAACAATGTAATCTGTATCTACTTGCCATAATGTATAACATACGTATAGATAAACAACAATGTATAACATACGTATAGATAAACAACAATGTAATCTGTATCTACTTGCCATAATGTATAACATACGTATAGATAAACAACAATGTATAACATACGTATAGATAAACAACAATGTAATCTGTATCTACTTGCCATAATGTATAACATACGTATAGATAAACAACAATGTATAACATACGTATAGATAAACAACAATGTAATCTGTATCTCTTGCTCTACTTGCCATAATGTATAACATACGTATAGATAAACAACAATGTATAACATACGTATAGATAAACAACAATGTATTCTGTATCTACTTGCCATAATGTATAACATACGTATAGATAAACAACAATGTATAACATACGTATAGATAAACAACAATGTATTCTGTATCTACTTGCCATAATGTATAACATACGTATAGATAAACAACAATGTATAATGTATAACATACGTATAGATAAACAACAATGTAATCTGTATCTACTTGCCATAATGTATAACATACGTATAGATAAACAACAATGTATAACATACGTATAGATAAACAACAATGTAATCTGTATCTACTTGCCATAATGTATAACATACGTATAGATAAACAACAATGTAATCTGTATCTACTTGCCATAATGTATAACATACGTATAGATATAAAACAACAATGTATTCTGTATCTACTTGCCATAATGTATAACATACGTATAGATAAACAACAATGTCAATGTAATCTGTATCTACTTGCCATAATGTATAACATACGTATAGATAAACAACAATGTATAACATACGTATAGATAAACAACAATGTATTCTGTATCTACTTGCCATAATGTATAACATACGTATAGATAAACAACAATGTATAACATACGTATAGATAAACAACAATGTAGTCTGTATCTACTTGCCATAATGTATAACATACGTATAGATAAACAACAATGTAATCTGTATCTACTTGCCATAATGTATAACATACGTATAGATAAACAACAATGTATAACATACGTATAGATAAACAACAATGTAATCTGTATCTACTTGCCATAATGTATAACATACGTATAGATAAACAACAATGTATACATACGTATAGATAAACAACAATGTAATCTGTATCTACTTGCCATAATGTATAACATACGTATAGATAAACAACAATGTATAACATACGTATAGATAAACAACAATGTAATCTGTATCTACTTGCCATAATGTATAACATACGTATAGATAAACAACAATGTATAACATACGTATAGATAAACAACAATGTAATCTGTATCTACTTGCCATAATGTATAACATACGTATAGATAAACAACAATGTAGTACTGTGTGTGAATATAGACTCTCAATGTGCAATCTTCCCCCATATCATAGGAACAATAATTATGATGACAGCATCTGGTGTTACCGAGTTTGTTATAGATAAAGTAAAAGGTAAAGTTCCTCTTATAGACACATCCGATCACTTTTCTCCCAGAAGCTGAAACGAGAAAGGATATAATAGAAAATAAGAAATATAATGATATCTCAAAGAAAAGTATACTAGTTAAAGAAGATATATTGGAAAGTGGAGCAGAACAAACGAGGATGGGAAACTGTAACGGCAGAGGAAAGTGGGCAGGTGCTATAACAAACAGAACATTGGGAGAAAGGTGTATAGCAGCAAAATGAACAAGTGGAGGATTCGATGGAAAAGAGAAACAGAAGAAACAGAAGAATGAACCGAGACAATTAACAAAGGAGCGATAGTAAAGGGAAGCAAGAGTAAAGAAGTCTGGTTATTTTTCATAAAAAAAAACATTCTTGTGCTAAACAAAGGAAAGAAAAGATTATACAAATATAACAAGTGAGGACGACAAGTAGCCTACATTTTAAAGTTATAACACATATTTTAAAGTTACTCAAGAGTCCAAACAATGGCTGACACAAAGGGGAGGGAAGTGAAAGTGTTGGTATTCTTATAAGAAAAAAAAATGTCAGCCCTTATAATTATATTTAAACTTGTGTTCACATTTTAGTTTCCCGCTTAGGATGAGGTTATTAAACTTTGTGATGTTTTTTTATTACGAGAGAGAGAGAGAGAGAGAGAGAGAGAGAGAGAGAGAGAGAGAGAGCTGGTAATGACAGATACACAGTATGCTACAGGTACTATTTTGAACAGAGAGTAAGTTGATAATATTCACTTAGAGCTACAACTCGAATCCTGAGCATAGACTACGAAAGGATAAATCATATATAACTCAGGCGTCTGGTGTTGGCTGAATGGCATGAAAAGATTGACAAAAACATTTCGAAAAATGTGTTACTAGATAATATCTAATAATATTATGCTGAGTCAAGGAAGGCACAACAAGAGGGGGGACCTTTATAAAATATGGATCAAACGAAGATAAAAAGGGAAGAACAAAAACCCCAAGAAATTTGAACTAGGTATGAAGGTGGATCGAGGTAAGACAATAGAAGAAAGTAGAAAGCTAGGAAAGAAGATAACAAAGAAAGGGAAGGAAGGGGTTACACAAGACGGAAAATGGGACAAGAACGCGTACACTGGGAAAGAACAATATGAACACCATGATTAGTGATGGCAAGTAAAAATGAAGTTGAGGGGGTGTTTTATCTGAACCCCCTTCTCCCTTATGCTTAGCTCCATTAGTCTGGAATTCCAATACGTTTGCCCCATTAGTTTGGCAATTTTATGACCATTCGCCCCAGTTATTTGTAAATTTTAGGACCTTTCGTGTCATTTAGGTGTTGATTATTTTCTTGGCGAGCGATATCGACCCTACAATTTATGGGGAACCGGCTAAGAGAGTCTAAAGAGCAAGCTGCGTAAAGTGTTACTTTTACATTAGTCATACATGTGTTGTTGCTACTGCTGTTAAATAACACAAACAACTAAATCTTCCTACTACATACTGGTCGCTGAATCAATCTGTGACGTACGGTAACTCTGAGGGTTCTTGTATAACCTTCCCCTCCTGGTCTTCACCACACCACTACAGTATATAAATCACAACCTTCCAGACTTTGACCTAAGCTGGTATAATCTTCCATCTACTGTACTCTATGCTATATGTACACCAGCCGCTCCTGAGAAACCTCTTACCCCAGGAGGAACAAACCCCTTGTTTATATGTTTCTGTGGCTGTGTTGTTGTTGTTGTTGTTGGGCCGTAGCGTATGGACGCTATGGTAGGTCATAATAAATATGAAAACAAATATATTATCCCATTTTACTTGAACATATGAAATAGCATAATAAAGGAAAATAACACAGGTAGTAAAAGAAGTTAAACCGACTTAAAGTAAGTTTCACTTTTTTTACTGGAGGACAAACAGGGAGAGAACCAAATTAATATGGAAATATAGGGAGGTGAAAGATTACCATGGAAATAAGAGTAAATAAAGGCGCAAATAATTACAAGAGAGAATATAGCGAAGAGTAATGGAAGCCAGATGGAGGAATGGTTAGAACATTATGTAAATACGTAACATTATGGTCTGAATGGGGCAACACGAATTTGCATGCAAATTTACAGAGCTGCTTCTTTACAGTTTACTTAACTCCGATATTTAGAACACGTTTTAGGGATTTCTTCCCGTGTGGCGATGATGTTTGTATTCGAGTGTTTTTCGAAGGAGAGGAAAGGCGAGGAGAGAGAGAATGTTTCTTGGGTATTCAGAACACACACACACACACACACACACACACACACACACACACACACACACACACACACAGTCACACCTGTTAATCACAAATCATATACAATACATTTAAACTACTGACGCGTATACCATTAGCTCTCTCTCTCTCTCTCTCAGGTAAGTAGTCTATAACCCATGGACATACGACAGTCTGTGCTGTTATAAAGGTTTATCCCTCAATACTTTCACCTGAGTTATAATATACACACTGGTAATGCCTGCTGGACGGCTTTTAAACCACACTTTACGACATCCTAACTATGCATTGGAGGGATCTTATGCTGTGATTTGTAATACTAAAGTATGCTTGGTTATCGGTAATACCTTAACCCTTGTCTATCGGGGCCCGACTTAAGTCCGTATCGAAAAATTTGGACTATGTGGCGGGGCCCGACTTAAGTCCGAGTGCAAGTTTGGCGCAATATTGGCTCTGAGAGAGAGACGAGTGACTGGAGGAGCATGGGTTACCTCATGACCGCTCGCCACGGCCGCCGTGGACCTACTGAGATTTACTCCACTTACATCCACCCTCACTCCCTCGCTACATATGTAATTATATAAAGAAATTACCGTATTTTAGCGATTTTGCCCTTCGGTTGCACGATCGTTGCAAGACAACCAGTGATCGTAGAAGGATGGTTCGGGTGTCATTGGAAAGCTCAATTTATGCCCTTTCAGGGATACATACTTGTATTACGCTCTGGATCTTTTTTATGCATGATAATGAGCACGGAAACAACCCCATTTATGGTAAAAAAAAAACGCTGAACGGCACAGTGAAATATACTCCACCACCCGCTCGTAAGGTGTTAAAGTGCACTTACCGTTTATAACTCTTTTATCTGGCACAATATACAAAGAAATGGTTTTGGAAAGGTTTCATCAGATTTCTTAGGATTTCCATTATTGTTATGGATATGATGCATGTGCATAAGTGTGTTGTTGTCTTTGCATATGATTTAGTAGCACAATAATAATACCTAAATACCTATTTGTATCTAATATACAAGGTTTTTGCTGGGGTTAATTGGATTGATTAAGTAGGTTTTTGCTTGACTGGAGAAATTGAATCCACATAAACACATGCACAAAGGTAATAGAGGGTAAACATAACACAGCGTACATTAAAAAAGTGTATTGTTTAGGCACACAGATATTGATTAAGTAAAGGTAATAGGTAAATATAAATATAGTTCATAGACGCACGAACCAGAATCCATAATTACTCTCTCACGATTATGACACTGCCTGTTGATATTGCCTAAGTACTCCCTTTAATAAGGTACGTCACTAGTACTTCTTTGAGGTTACATTATATATTAAGATATTACCTTAAGCACTTCCCTTTAAGGGGAGCGTCCGGGAGCGTCAGGCTTTTACTCTAGAACGTGTCAGTGGATTTTGTCTGTATTTCATAAGATTTTGTACACGTATAGGGGACCTAACAACTAAGAAATTTCCAAAATTTTAATTCTCTAGGACAATTATTTTTTGAGTTAGGTGTGTAAATTTATGACTTTTTGTAAAATCAAAATCTCATTTAAATGTTGTTGCTTGATTGTTTTAATGCATTGGGGGTACTAACAATAGGTGTAGTTTCAATTGTACGTTGATACTTTTTTCCATTTTGTATCTAATTGTAGAATTAGGGCATTTACAATTAGGTACAAATTAGGTGACAAATGTCTCGGGGTGCTGTGTCGAAATGGGAAAGAAATAAAAACAAATGGCGACGTGGAGTTGTAGAGAATTTCATGCCCTTTCCAATGACACCAGAAACATTGTTGTAGCATGTTTGGTTACGTCAGAACTGCGCCGACAAGTGAACTTTCTTACGTGAGGTACTAAGGCACGAGAGCTGTTGCAAGCCAGCCGGCCAGCCGCACCCTACCTCTCTCGCGGCTTGGACCACACTGCTCTTTCTCCTCCACCACCACCACACCCTTCGTTGTTACCCGGGTTGAGTACTGTTAGGCAAAATATCTAAGAACGTCATATTTTCACCAAAAATTCATGGTTTTATTTTTTATTTTTTGCAGATCCGAAACCCATAATGCATTTTCTACGCGTCTGCGCGACCCGCGACCCGCGGAAACTTTAAACTAGCCCAGAAATAACATGCTTCCAGACGGAATATTGCCTCAGAATTTTAACTGAAGACAGAGGGATGGGTGATGATGCCATATATCGGGTTGCGCAATATTGCCGTTTTGAGCACTATTACGTGTATGAGCCGGACGCTCCCCTTAACCTAAGACGTGTGCATGGGGGGTATGAGACACCACACGCCTGTGCGCACGTATTTGAGCTGTTCCCATCACTAACATCATGATTTTACCATAAATAGCATTAATACTTATCCATATGCGCCTATTTTACGTTGATTATAAAGGTATATACCTGTTACAGAAATAAAACAAGTGGAAACAGCGTTTGGATGGTCAAAATCGGCGATACAGGCCGGGAGGTACATAAGGTATGGCTGAGGCAACCTCCCTCCCCTCCACTCCTCCCCACGTCTGGTGAGAGATTGTCGATCGATACTCTCTCTCTCTCTCTCTCTTGTACTCGCTTGGTAACAGTGATGACAACGCCCTGCTTGCAACTCGCTAATATTAGCACGAAAATAGACCACAGAATAAGGGAATAACAGGGAAAATAGGTGAGAACTGAATTAGGGGGGGGAGGGGGGGGGGAAGGAGGGGATGTGGAGGAGTGATATTTGGCATGGCCCAGGGGCAAAAAAAAAAAAAAAAAAAGGGTTCAAGTTTTTTGGGATTTTTTTGTTTTAAATGGATTTTTTTAGGCCCAGGATCTTAAAGAGTCTTCCCGCAGTCGCCCATGGGAAACTCTTAAGAGTCTTCCCGCACTTGCTGGGTTAATATGGTACGTCACTAATACTTCTTTGACATTACACTGTGTATTGATATTATGAAGATATTTCACTGAAGTACTTTCCTTTTATAAGGTACGTCACTAGTACTTCTTTGAGGTTAAAATAGCGTATAATGTATTTATAAATGTTAAGATGATACACTTAAGCACTTCCTTTAATAAGGTGCGTCACTAGTACTTCTTTGGGGTTACACTGTGTCTTTATATTTATATATCACTTAAGTGCTTCCTTTAATAAGGTACGTCACTAGTACTTCTTTCAGGTCACACTGAGTATTATATAACGAGGCACTAATGTAGTCTTCTGATGAGGGTCTTGGCCGTGGTGGTGGTCCTGACGTGGATGTTGGACAGTGGATGGAACTCGATGAAGAACTCTTGGGTGTTGGGTCTTAAATGTTATGTTCCATTATACCAGTGCATACGTAAACATATCATCGAGCGAACGTTGAGAGAAGCTATACCAAAGTTATACTGTCTCTCTAACTACTCTTACCGTTATAAGAGTTTTGATGCAGAACCTTCCAGCATTAATGGGTGTTGGGTCTTAAATGTTATGTTACAATATACCAGTGCATCTGTAACATATTATCGGACTAACGTAAGAGAGCTGATTTGACACAACGTATCTTAACTATCCTGAAAATTATAAGAGTCTTTCGGGGACTGAGTGGATGATGTGATTTTGGGCCTTTTACAGTATAAGTACCCCAGAACAAGTGCCTGGGATTCCGTACTGTTAGGACTCTAGAAACAAAGTGCCGTTATACAAAAGCTATGGTATCTCGCAGAGCCCTACCTTTCAAAAGCCAAGCCAGTGCGTGAACTTTAGAAAAGTTTCAGAGGTTGGTTTACTACCAATAAAACGCTTATCAAAACAGCATTCTTTATTGACAGTAAAGACTAAGTTATCAAGGCAGAAGAACTGATATTAGCTTGTCCCCAGAGGGATCTAATAACGAATTCCTTTGATGAGCCAAGATCTAAAGAATCCTAAATAGATCTTTATAACTAGGGCTATCAGTGTTCTATTTAGGATAAACACAAAACTTCCAGCTGTTATTTACCTTCCAGTGAGGGTAATTAATATATTTCCAACTGTCTAGATCTTAACTTTGCCTGTCATAGTCTTACCTCTTTTGGCGTTTCTCCCTGTGTTCCATCTCCGGGTAAGAAGGACAGGCTTGAATACTGTAGCGTATTAACATCTCCATACAAAGTAGGTGATATAAATGACTTAGAGAGTGTACAAAGAAATTTCACTTCCCATATAAGTTCGATAAAACAGCTACACTATTGGGAGCGTTTAAGAGCACTGAATCTGTACTCACTGGAACGTAGAAGAGAACGTTACCTAATAATATACACGTGGAAAATCGCAGAGGGATTAGTACCAAACCTACATACTCCGAAAGTCATGAAATTCAGTGATAGGAGAGGCTGGGAATGCGAAATCCCCCGGATGAATAACAGGCGTGCTATGGGCTCTCTGCGAGAGGGCTGATTATCACACAGAGGCCCACGTCTTTTCAACAAACTCCAACGGCGAGTAAGAGACATGAGGGATGTCTCATTAGACAACTTCAAGAGAGCCCTCGATGTCAAACTGCAAAAAGTACCAGACGAGCCCATCCTCGCAAGGGAGCAAGCTGTCGCTTCAAACAGTCTACTGCACCAAATCAATACCCATAACGAGGGGCGTCGCGCTCCTTGGTGCGGCGAACACATCAAAAGGTAAGGTGTGCGGGGAGGATGCCCTTAGTTGGTTGGGGTAGCCCCTCTTGGCTTCCCTGTCATGGTGGTGATGCAGCTTGGAGGAAGAAGGGCGTGTGGAGGTATGATGTTTATCCAGCCGTTAGTTGGTCTTCCTTTCCTTTTTACTTTTTCCTTTCTTCATGGCATCAGGGTTATGGATGGTGACTTGGATATCTTTGCCGGGTGTTGGAGGGGGTGCGGGAGTTATTGATGCAACTCTTGCTTATCTTGGTGGTGTGGGGGTTATGGCTTCCTTCCTCAGGGTGTGGTGGTATGCGGGGGAAAACTACTTGGCGGTAGTGTTGTGGTATTTATTTTCCTCGTTATCTTAGTATCTTTACACCATTCTCCACGCACACATACATATACTCACAAATACTCTCAAGTGAACACATACCAACCAACTAACATCCATCCATCCATATATACACACACATAAACATAGTCATTCCAACCCCTAAGTTTTTGTGTATTATGTTTTCTTATTCCTAATTCCAAAATGCAGATCAAAATTAAAAACACACATCTCAATTTCGGTCCAGCATTTTGGCTTTGTTTACCTCCACGTTCCACTCGGTCATTTACATAACCAATTCCATAACGGGTGGGGGGGGGGGGGGGGGGGGGGGAGATTATTTTGAGGTTCCCAGATTTGGGAGAGGTTTTGCATCCACGGGGTCAGTTTTGGTGAGAAGAAGGAACACATATCCATATAGAAAAACACAAATAAGAAGTTAATATGTGAAAAGTAGCGGAAAACGACAACACAAGAAAGATAGAACATTGAAAGCTAAATGGTAAAATTTATATACAAATAAGCACTTAAAACACTTAAAACCTTTGGATGGAGACGATGTATACTTAAGAGACAGAAATACGACATAATGGTAGACGAAAATAATACAATATATGATAAGTGTATTAAAGATCAATTAAAAAGATTCTTCGTAGGAACATAAAGCGAAAAAGGAGAAACAAATATCTATCGTATAAGAGGGAATAACGACCAAGGAGAGATGAAAAGAGAACGATCAGAGAGATGAAAGAACTATGACATGAAAGATTAAGGCTTAAGGAGGTGAGGGTCTGAATGGAAAACAGAGAGAGAGAGAGAGAGAGAGCTAGGTCAATATTTCTACAAACAATGTTCCAACGATAGCTACGTAATGCTAATGAATACAGCCGAACTTAAATATTTGGATGTGGAGACTCATAATTATGTAATGGTTAGGTATGTATTTCTAGCCCGAACTAACTGACAAGCAAAATTGACTAAAAACAAACGAATGCATCTATTCAAACTTGTCAATGCATACACGGTCATTATTACTTTTACCTGAATGCATGTAGACACAGAGAGTAAATTGAAAAACGAGGTAAACTACAACTGGAGAGGGTGAGAAATACGTGGAGAGTGGCAGTGAAATATTAGGAAACAAAACAAAATATAGACAAGAGGGAGCGAGAGGCTGAGGTGTTGGACCAAAATAGTGAGAGAAATGTAGACAGAGGGCGGGCGGTTCTGGATCCCTTCTCCCTCATGTTTAGCTCCATTAATTTTGAAATATTAATATAATCGCCCCCTTAGTTGGGCGATGTTAAGACTTTTCAGGCCATTTAGATGTTGGAGACGGTGAACAATGTTTTGTGGTGAACCAAAAAAGCTTAAGGTCAGGTCAGGTGAAAGTATTGAGGGATAAACCTTTACAACGGCACCTCGTAACTACTTTAAATTTTTCCTATTTTCTGAAGAGTGTAGAGAGAGGAGAATTGGTGTTGGAGAGAAAGGAAGCTGTTGGAGTGGCTTTGTTATGTGTGTTATTTGTCTGTATACGTCGTCGAGGTGTCCCCTGACTAGGTGCGAGCATGTGAAACACGCTAAGGCTTACTACAACACCAACTAAATGTCCGCCTTGGCTGTAATCGAACCCAGGCCAAACAGATTCACACGTGAGCGTGCTCTCCACTCGACCGCCGCGGCTCTTAAGGTAAAATACGACTGAATGAAGATCCAATTAGCAGCCCGTTGACTACAGACACTTTTTGGCCGTGACAGAAAAGTTATGTAGAGGTGTGTTGGTAGTTGCTCGTGTGGTAGTAGTGTATACAATATTTACAAGTATTGTGCACTACACTGGATGTTTTGTTTCAGCTTCATAATTCTCTCTCTCTCTCTCTCTCTCTCTCTCTCTCTCTCTCTCTCTCTCTCTCTCTCTCTCTCTCTAACAATTTTAGAGAAAGCAATCTTTTATCACTTTGGAAATTGAAAATAAGAGGACAGCTGATAGAGTGTTTTAGGACTCTAAAAGGATGCAGTCATATGAATGTCAATACTCTTTTAAAGATAGCCAAAGAGAGGTCTGCAAGAGGAAAATTGTTTACACTAATAAGAAGGAAAGCGAACCTAGATAAATAATAAACTAAAAGTCTTCACCCACTGTATAATTAGTGAGTGCAATATTTACGAGTATTGCATGAAGAGATAGTAGGAGAGTGGGGCAGCAGGAACATTTGTCAACCAGAGTGGACAGAAGGGTGCTGAGCTGGTATGGTCATGTTGAACAAATGGAAGATGAAAGGCTTACAAGGAGATAATGTGAGTCAGATACAAGGGGTTGGTAGAGGGGTAGAAAGACCTCCATTGAGATGGAGAGACTGTGTAAGACAAAAGTTGGAAGATAGAGGAATGACTATAGATCAGGCAAGAGAAGTGGTAATAAATAGGAATGAATGGAGAATGTTAGTGAAGAAATGAGTGTAAATACGGTCGTTTGGGAGAGAGTGTCATGTGCCAGTAGGACTAGATAATAGTCCGTCAGGCGCCTGGCCCGTTCAGGCAGTAATAATGAAGAGTACTCATGGAAGCATGGTGGGTGGCCTTTTGGTGGCGGCCCCGCTGCAGATCTGCCTGCGGAAATCGGAGTCTCTCCGGGAGATCTGGGACCAGGGAATCTAGCTGGGGATCCCAAATGGGCCTGGGTCTCTGGGTATTGTTTCCTGGACGACCCAGATGTGTGGTATTTTGTTTTGTGTTTTGTTTTGTTGTTCCGCTGTGTTGTGATGTCCATGTTTGGGCTCTGTCTCCAGTCACCCGGCCATTCCCCCCCCCCCCCAAAAGAAAAGGACGAAAAACCAAAGGAATAAGTAGGGTAAGTGCCAGAGTACATACATACATACAATAATCTCCCTAATGAAGTTATATACACAGTGGCTAATTCTAAAAAATGTTAGACTCATACCATAGAGAAGTTGGTATGGAGTAGATAATAATTAATAATAAACCACAACCAGGCATGTGGAACTGATGTTCAAACTATGCACAGATAAAGTATTACACAAAACCTTTAATACAAATGGAGCATATTTATGATTATAATTATTTAGTTATTATTTACCTAGCACTGCAGATTTTACTATTACAATAATAATATACAATGAACATAAACACTAAATTTATATATTGTAACTTACACAATATTTAGAAGTGACACATCGAAAATATATCCCATCCCCATAATTCAGTTTAACCCAGGCAATTATTGACCTGTCCATATGATACACATGGAATGTCCTCAATAACAACAATAATGTTTATATACTTCACACAACAACATTATGTTCAGGACAATGGTATATACAGGGTGATTCAGAATGGCATGCATTAGATTGAAGGACGGTCTCTTTGGGTAATTTTAAACATCAATGTATCTGTGGTAAAATGTCGAATTATACATAGTTTGGCTGTTACAGTACATTTACGATGTTGTATTAACCCTTCCTCCCCGGGCTGTCTTAGCTAATGACGGTCGCCCCTACCCGGGTGATATGGCCGAAAAACGTCTAGGCCTAGGCTACCGTATTTATGTTTATTTTCACTGCTAGAACTTTCCCACTCATCTATAATCGTAGTGCGGTTTTCAATCTGTATTTTGGCATTGAGTAGAGCTCTGTAAGTCAACTGGTTCAGTTGTGATGACGATTTCAGTGGAGCCAATATTGCAGAGATGTTGCCAATATGGGGGCTTTTTAGACACTAATTTCGTCATGACGTCAGAACAATAACATTGAGGAGTCTTCTCCTTCTTGTTTTCGGAGGAGCGGTGACGAACGCTTGGGTTTGTTGACATACGTCGTACGCACGGCGTTCGGACCAAGCTTAATTAGGCTATTAAGCTCATGCCTTAGATAAGGCATACCGGGTAGCGGCCCTTCTTTTGTGCTGTCCTTACCTAAGGCAGCCCGGGTAGGAAGGGTTAATGAGGGTGGAAGGTGAGTTTTATACACATCTATTCACAGATCTCGACAGTGTGCTCCTCTTTGCTACAGGCTAAATCAAATGTTCAAAGTGGCCACACGTGCCTGCAACACACTATACTCCTGTACTCAAGACGTGTGGAAAATATCTTTGGAAATCTACGTGTGTTTCCCTTCACTTTCCACCTTCATTTATACAACATCGTAAATGTACTGTAACAGCCATACTATGTATAATTCGACATTTCACCATAGATATATTGTTGTTTAAAATTATCCAAGGAGATCGTCCTCCAATTTAATGCGTGCAATTTTGAATCACCCTGTATACAGTACCGTATTATATATTGATAATATTTCCCAAATGACAACAGATACAAAGGGACCAAGTGTTCGTTTTCTCCAACCTATAGGGTATGCAGTCTCACGGAAAATCCATTGATGTTTTCATAATGTTATCTTGTTTAGATAGTCCCTTGTTTATTATAGTAATTGGGATAAATCAATAATATAGGAATGAACAAGTACGTTATTTTTACTGTAATAATGTTTTACTATGTACGAGCAACTTTTACTACACTATTAAATAGCTTTATATATAACAATCTAGGGAATAATACAGGGTGGCCCATAATTCGGTTACCTAGTTGAATTAGCTAGTGCATAGTTTGCGTACCCGAATTCTGCGCCACCCTTTATAACAAACATATGATTATCTTATAATACACGCGATCAAAATGAAAGCTCTATATAACAGTAAGCAGTCTTAACTCTATCAGTACAATTACTCTATTGTATCTTATATTATGAACATTAGACGATATTAATCAGTTTTGAAAGAAATTGTGGGAGAGAAAAAGTTACTGATTATAAATATTTCGTCCTTTCATCCATTAAGCTCCATAATGTTTACCATCAAGAAGAGAACCAAACAACAAACAACTAATGAGAGGAAGTATAAAATATGGAGAGGAACTGAATATGGTAAACAAAGGTGGTATGGTAGTGTAGGTTTGATAATCATTGAGGCTAGAGTATTAATTAAGTGAAGTAACTGGGACAAGCTGGGTAGGTGGTCTATAGGACAGTAGAGCAGGGATGAACGTGAAAGACAGTCATACACAGGGAGGAAATAGTAGATACCCTATTGAAACAATATAATTCCTAAAGGTACTTCCTAATCTGAACATCGCATTCAGATAAACATTAAATAAAACAGTAGTCATCCCAAAGAACACGTTGATGTTAAAGGGTATATTAAGCAAAGGAGGTAGTACAGGAAGAAAGCCCACATTAATAACATAGTTAACAAGAGTTAAGGAATGAGCAGCAGTGAGAGACAATAAGAAGGACAATTATTATGGTGTGGTGGTGAATGGGATGGACTGCAAGGATTTATATCACTGGGAAAAAGGCATTGAGTTTCCAGATGAAGTAAGTTGGGTTAAATTAGGAACACATCGCCAGGAAAGGAAACATAAAGCAAATATCTTTATTTGTGGGTTAACTAGGATGTGTGGACTATAATACTGCAATAGCATTTTATATACTGTATATAGTTATGGATTATATTAGACACTTGTATTCAGCTTAGCAAAGACTCCTTGGAATTATGTTTAACACAACCTTCAATAAACCTTTCAAAATCAAGGTCCACATCCTACATTATAAGGTAGTCCAAGGCCATTATAATGAACTCAGGTAAAACAATATATATAAACATAAATACATTTATAAAACAAAACACACACGCTCCCCCCCTTCCCCCTCTCTCTCTCAACATTCTGAAGATATATCCTACTGTATGTTTATCATTCTTGCACAGGCAACACTTTAGGTATGATAGCCTAGTCCAAAACACTCCTGTAGACACACACACTTTCTTTCTTCCTCACACACACACACACACACACACACGTCAACAATACCAACAGCAGACCAGTATTATATCACTATACATATTCCGTGTTCTTATATACCACCATCCCTCCCAGCCCTACCTGGCCATTTGGTTACTACCTGAAATATGGGTTCCAGGATTCAATGGATGTACACAAAAAGGAGCTAGTCATACAATCATGGTGTGCGGAGATTGATTGGTTTGAGAGAGAGAAAGAGAGCGTGGGAAACCAAAACTTGAATTGCATCCACGTATTTTTAACTTTCATGTTTTGCTTCCCTCCCGACCTATCTTTCTAGTAATCGGATTCCCTCCACGTATTCTGTCATTCTCTTTTATTATATTTCGCACTCCCTCCCACCAACTTTTGCACCAATGTTGTCATGTTTATTTTGGACTATTATGTTGTTTATAAAGTACTTTATTTACTTACTCTTAGCTTGTAATACTATGACAGTATACTGTATATTGACCAGCTTCTATTATACAATTTATTGTTCTTGTTAAAAGAGTACTCTTTGTTTAAATCTGTTGTTACTTCATATTTTGCAATTATTTGTCTTTTTATTATATGTATTCATTGTCGATAGTATCAATTGCTTACTTTTGCGATTTCCTTAGTTTATTTGTGCTATAAATGTAGGTTATTTGTAGGGTAGTTATTGATAGGGGTCACTTGAGGCATGCTATGCTTACAGGTACCTACCCGATAGCACTATCGTTAGTGAGTGCTGTACTGTATTTTATATATTATTTTGTAATAGTATAGATATCTTATCAATATTTGTATTTTGTACTATTGTTAATGTCTTGTCATGTTGCAAATTTGATTTTAAATAATATTTTGACATTTACATGTAGTTTCTTTATTCATGCAGAGTTTAGTAAAATTTGCCAGAACGTCCCGGACTTCCCAAACTTGACTACTTCCTTTAACGTGACAATAGTGCGTTGTTATATGTGCGATTAGTTTGCTTGGGAAACAGATTAACTTGCTCATGTAGTAATGTACACCCTATGTGGTGGATTGTGTTCTTTTATTTAATCATTTTCATTTTAGTAAGCGTTGTTTCCACATAGCGAATTTGATAATTTAATTTGACTTTATATTGTCCTTGTCCCAATTTTGGTTTGTTTAGTTTGTAAGTTTTACATTTTAATTACCTACGTTTCTACATCCAATACAATCCTCTCTCCCTCTGTATATTGCTTTATATTTATTATATCTATTATGCCTTCCTACGTCTCCCTCCCTCCCATAACCCCCAACACACATCTCCTTTCAATTCCCCTGGATTGGCAATATCCAAAATATAGTTTAGTATAGTCGATGCTATTCACCTGTTATGCCAGGTTTTTGCTGGAGTTAACTGGACTATTTAGGTAGGTTCTTGCTCGACTGGAGAAGTTGAAACCACATGAACACATGCACAAAGGTAATAGAGGATAAATATAATACATAGTACAAGCATATAGGGTCTTATTCAACGTAACTATAATATTTAATTCAGATATGGATAGGTATATAAACAATTTTCCTAGCACGATCGAGGATCCACAATAGGTCCCAGGGGATGACACGATACATTTCCGGTGATGACGCTAGGCACTTCCGGTGATGTTGCACTTCCGTGGCACTTTCAACGAGGTTCTTGGGCCGTGGTGGTGGTCCTGTTGTGTGGTGATGACAGCAGGATGGAAGATGTTGTAAAACTCTTGGGTTTGTGGTCTTAAATGAATATGTTACATTCTACCAGTGTTATACGTAACATATCGGATTAACATGAGAAGAAGTTATACCAGTGTTATACTGTCTCTCTCAACCATCTTGACCTTTATATGAGTCGTTAATCAAGAACCTTTACAGTACTCCTGGGTTTGGGGTCTTAAATGAAAAAGAGTCTGTTCTGCCAGTGCTATACATATCGTATCATCTGACTAACGTAAGAGGGTTGGGATGCCTGCGCTCACCAACTTCACTTAATTGTCATGACCTTTATAAGAGTCTTTGAATGGGTTTGTATTTGGGACTTTTACGAATATGTGTCTTATTGCCAGTGCCTAGGACAGCGTATCGTAAGGACTCTCGCGAGCCCTGAATTATAGATAAGTCAACTACCAGTGCATTAACTTTTAACAAGCCTTATTGGGGTTAGGTTTACTGCCACTAGAGCGCACGTCAGTACAGCTTTCTCTAGCGACAGTAATTCTTGGTGATCGAGGCGAAGAATTAATATTGAGGTGCCACCATGGTGATTCAATAATAATTCTTTGTCGAGCCAAGATCTAAAGATCTTCGATAAGTAACTTGATGCCAGTGCTTTTGTTACCTTCCAAATATATAGCCCACATCTTCCAGCTCTTAAAAACTTTCCAGTGAAGTGTGTTTTAAGAGCTTTCCAACTGTACTGATCCCTATTCGTCTGGCATAGTCTTAATGATGGTGGCATTTCACCCGGTGCTCCTTCTCGGTGCAAAAAGGGCGGATGTGCTGGGAGGAGGGCCTGGGGGGGCTGGGGTAGCCCCTCTAGTTTCCCTGTCACGGCGGTGGTGCGGCTTGGAGCAAGAAGGGCGCGTAGTGGTGTAGTACTTATGCAAAATCTTACTTGCTTTGCCTTCTTTCCGGTCCTTCTTGTTTCTGTCGCTGCTAGGATTTCTGATGGTGACTATGATGTTCTTTCCTGGTGTTTGGGGAAGTGCGGGTGTGATGGAGCCAACTAGGGTGTACTCTGGTGGTGTGGAACTTGTGACTACTTTCCTCGGTAGTGTGGTGGCAAGGATGGTAATGATGGCTCTTGGTGGTGTTGTGTTTCCATCCTCTTTCTTCGTTATTTCATCACCAATAACACTTCCCATTGTGTACCATACTTTTACATTCATAATGGTTGTGTCCAAACATAAATCATTACTTTCAGGTCAGGGACATGATGTAATAATTGTATTAAATTATCACATTGGTAAACATATTTGGTGGCACGGTAAACAAAACAAAATGGTATGTTATAAAACATATATTATTAAACTATTTGAATATCAATTGAATTTGCTCCATACCAAACTTAATAAATTTGGGTCACAGTTCCAATATCAAACACTAACCCAAATATCTCTGTGATTATCTTTACATTGTCCGTGGGGTCCGTTCAGTACAGAGAGTCCTTAATATTATTATAGCGGGAACACAATAACTTCAACCTTTATGGTCACCTGCATTGTTTGTACTATTGTGGACATAAGTCCGGCTACACCTGACTGGCAGAGAATCGCGAATTGTGTTGGTAACATTGTGTCCCCCCCCCTCCCCATTCCATCCCCTCTCATCCACCCTCTCTCAGCTAAGCCCCTCCTCCCCTCTCTATACTTCCTTCTGTTTCACGTCTGCAAGCCCCTTCCCATGGCTCACTTTCCACCACTATAACCACGGGATTACGATTATGTTCTTTTTTCTCTCTATTTCTCCATCTCTTATCGAATCATTGTATTTTTATGAATGTTTTCCGATTCTTCTTTCTAAAATGAAATATCTTATCGTTATGCTAGCATTATATTACATAGTTCACGTCCATATTTGCCATTATACAGGGTGTTCCAGTAATGCTTTTCATAAATTATATGGTGGACTCATCAGACAAAAATAAGAATAAATTACTCTATCAACATGAGGTTGAGTATTTATAATAACGGAGTTATTACACGATTTAAGTTAACGATAGATACAATGCCATTCAGTCCAAGGGGTAATGTTGCCATTTTAGTGGATTATATCCATTTGGCCTTCGCTATCGCTTGCTAGCCACAACATAGTGAAAAAAAAAAAAAAAAAAAAAAAAAAAAAAAAAAAAAGTAGCGATCTGACTTTTCGGTAGAAAAATATGTCCGGCTTCGCCGGATTTGATTTTTCTACCGGCAAAGCCGGACATGTTTTTCTATCGTTAACTTAAATCGTGTAATAACTCCGTTATTATAAATACTCAACCTCATGTTCATAGAGTAATTTATTCTTATTTTTGTCTGATGAGTCCACCATATAATTTATGAAAAGCATTACTGGAACACCCTGTATATAAATCTAGCACAATATATAGTTTTATGATCCATTCGAAGGTGGAATTTTATTTACCATATATGTTAGCTAAGTCAGATACAGATCAGACTTGAATTTACTTTTGCATTATCATATCTTAATTCATTTATAATTATCTATGAACATGTATCCCAATATCTGGAGTAAGCATGAAAATCACTGGCAAAGTTTATATATCGGTATTATTAATAGGAGATAATTAACACACACATAATTTAGGTGCCTTGATCCGAAGCATTGAATATTAAAAGTTATAAATGATTGGTTACGTGTAAATTCTCAATATTCGCCTGTCAACCCACCTCCCTCTTAACTAGGGTACAGTCAACGGCAAAAGTCACGTCGCCTCTCCTGCCTCACCGTCACCTGGGATATTACAGTATATATATTATACGGTACAGTCAGCAGCAAAAGTTACGTCGTATCTCCTGCCTCACCGTCACTCAGGATATTACAGTATATATATACGGTACAGTCAGCAGCAAAAGTTATGTCGTATCTCCTGCCTCACCATCACTCAGGATATTACAGTATATATACGGTACAGTCAGCAGCAAAAGTTACGTTGTATCTCCTGCCTCACTACTCACTCGGGATATTACAGTATATATATACGGTACAGTCAGCAGCAAAAGTTACGTCGTATATCCTGCCTCACCGTCTCTCAGGATATTACAGTATATATACGATACAGTCAGCGGCATAAGTGCTGTCACATCTCCTGCCTCACCGTCACCTGGGATATTACAGTATTTATACAGTACAGTCAGTGGCAAAAGTGCTGTCACCTCTCCTGCCTAACCGTCACCTGGGATATTACAGTATATATACGGTACAGTCAGCGGCAAAAGTCCTGTCACCGATCCTGCCTCACCGTCACTCGGATTATTACAGTATATATACGGTACAGTCAGCGGCAAAAGTCACATCGTATCACCTGCCTCACCGTCACTCGGGATATTACAGTATATATACGGTACAGTCAGCGGCAAAAGTCACGTCGTATCTCCTGCCTCACTACTCACTCGGGATATTACAGTATATATACGGTACAGTCAGCGGCAAAAGTCACGTCGTATCTCCTGCCTCACCGTCACTCGTGATATTACAGTATATATACGGTACAGTCAGCGGCAAAAGTCACGTCATATCTCCTGCCTCACTACTCACTCGGGATATTACAGTATATATACGGTACAGTCAGCGGCAAAAGTCACGTCGTATCTCCTGCCTCACCGTCACTCGGGATATTACAGTATATATACGGTACAGTCAGCGGCAAAAGTCACGTCGTATCTCCTGCCTCACTACTCACTCGGGATATTACAGAATATATACGGTATAGTCAGCAGCAAAAGTCACGTCGGATCTCCTGCCTCACTGTCACTCGGGATATTACAGTATATAAACGGTACAGTCAGCGGCAAAAGTCATGTCGTATCTCCTGCCTCACTACTCACTTGGGATATTACAGTATATATACGGTACAGTCAGCGGCAAAAGTCACGTCGTATCTCCTGCCTCACTACTCACTCGGGATATTCATAGACTCGAGAATGTTAGGTGTACACACGTGCATCTTTCTGCCAACAGATGGCTCACTATGAGGTGTGTGGTTGTGAAGGTAGAGTACAAAGGAGTACAAAGGAAATCAAGCAACAACAGATCTAGTGACCCTTCTAGGTTGCTTGTCCTCCAAAACACTGAGGATCAAGTGTCCAAACAGTGGTTTAGAGAGGGTAAGGGAACATTGGAAAGGGAATTACTGCCCTGGAACTAAAACTAATGTCCGTGGCAGGATTAGGAAGTTAGTAGGGGACAGATGGGTTAGTAACTGAGGGGGGGATAAAATAAAGTTATTCATTTACAAACGCAGTCAGTCGTGGGTTTGATGCGAGATATTTGTCTAGGCGGAGTTTAAATGAATCAACGGTGATGCAGTCTATAACGTTTCGTTTAGAGGATGATGATGGGGAGAGGAGGGGTTAGAGCTGTTAGGGGTCGGAAGGTGGGGGAAAGAGAGAACAACTTGTTTGTAGGTAAATAACATATTTTCTTATATTTTTGTTTAATATAGTATCATAATGATCCGATTTTTTATTAACACATGGTAATCTGTTATATTTGTAACACATGGAAAACGACATGATCAAATCACAACACATTTGCAACCAATCAATGCCAATATTTGAGTAAATCCCCAAAATACCGTGAATTAGAACTCTCTCTCTCTCTCTCTCTCTCTCTGATACTGTCTTATATGACAGTTAACCTCTTCTGTACCGGCGACGTCTTCTTAATTATATTATAGCTATACTGTATTCAGACGATTTTGTGCAGCTTAAGAAGATTATGTGGTAGTAAGAAGGGTTAACACTAGATTAGCGGGCTAGCGGTTTATTTATATGTACCGCCCAGCGGGGTGTTTTTAGCCAAAATAGGGCTGTTTACGTGATCATTTTCATGCCTAAATAAGACCCAGAGCGTAAAACAAGTATCTATCCCTGAAAGGGCATAAACAGAGCTTTCCAATGACACCATAACGATCCTTTTATGATGGCTAGTTTTCTTGCAACAACCGCGCAACGCGAGTGCAAAAAGCATGTAATTCGGCACTTTCCCCATACAATTCCGTATGTAGCGAGTGAGAGAGGGAGGGAGGAGGTGGGATTCGTGTCAGTAGGTTCGCCGCGGTGGTCTGAAGCAGTCATACGCTTGCTACTCTCCTGCCACCACTTGTCTCTCTCTCCCAGCAACATTACGTGCTGAAATTGCCACACGACCTATGTCGAGCGCCGCCAGATAGTCCAGATTTATTATACTCGACTTATGTTGCACGCCGACACTTAGGGGTTAAGGGAGATAGTACGAAGCCTGTTAAATGTTGGGGGCTCTATTTAAACGGAATATAATAGTCTGAATGTAGCCAGACTAAAGTTAAAAGGACGTCACTGGTACAGAAAGGAACATTCTAGAGAACTACAACAGTTACTTCTCAATTACAGGATTTCTTTAGCTCGTGTCTTACTCTGGGGACTTACTCTGTACGACTTTTCGTATCACCCACGGCTTATTTACGATATCCACAATTATGTTGCCGATTCGCCGTATCAGGATGACATTTTGAGTCGTGAACTCGTCTGGAGGGGCTTTCGTGTCAGTGTGCAACGACCTATACGACTTGAAAGGAGGGAGAACCGAAGCACTCGCTTCACCACTAACAGTTGACCTCACCCAACACTTCAATCTCACCCTTTCGAGTGAATGGAGTATAGCCATACAGTATTGCAATGTGTAACAATTAAAATGCTTTATACTAACTCTGTTAACCCTTTTAAATACCACAGATCCTCCCTTAGCTGCATACAATTGCCTAACTGTAGCTAATTAAAAGTAAGCTCAACCCTAGAACGGAGGGAGTTAATCTTTGAGGGAGCAGCACTCGCTAAAACAGTTGAAACACATCAAATCTCCTCCATTCAGAAAACAACATGCAAATATGTGTAATGTGAGTCAGATTTAATGAGTGGCCAGGTGTTTGAGTCCAATCGTTACGAAACGTAGACAGATAAATGTGACCGTACTGTACAAGTACTCCAGGCCAGCGTTGCCGCGAGATCCGCATTTGGGGAATTTTATGATTTGGCACGTTTTCTACTTTAATATAGTAAACAGTGAATAAGAGAAAATGGGATTATTATGGGCTACTATTATTTCTTCAATTTAAATTAATTATACATCATACCCTATTTCACTCATCCGAGCATGATATTGAGAGTTTTATAAACTAAACCGGTCATAATACATATACATTTATTTATTTACTAAAATGTTATATAGGATTGTTTACATTATTAGCATACAAGGAACTAGAGTATTTCGATAATAATTCAGTAATAATGGTAGAAGTAATTTCCGTTATTAGTTATTATGTTCCTTCCAACAACCAACTATACTCCTAAAATCGATTTATGAAATTTACAAACACATGTGGCAGTCCGTGGATTCGAACCCAGGATGCTCACACCGAAAATCAACACATACAGAGCCCGAATGTTAGAGGACAAGTTCCCGAATAGGATGACTTGCACATTTTTACCGAATACAGCCGAGACTCTCCCGAAATTTGAAGATTACGAACATGGGTCGAACGAGTTCAGAATAATATCCGATAGTCAAGAACGACCTACGACAAAATCTCGAACAACTACCGAACATGAATCGAACTTACACTCGTTATGCAAAGAATTATTTTCGACCATACCCGAATCATCAGACACAGATCCGAATGACATTGGAATGCTTTAGGATAATTAACCGAACTTAACCAATGAGATGTCGACAAACAACCGATAGAGAAGAACATTATGAGAACAACATCAGACTGTTTTACGACTGTAGCACCTCTGTCCCCAGTCAGTCGACGCCCCCCCCCAACCAGCACCGCCTTTGTTCATGTACAGTACTTCCTCACTCCATCCTTCCACCTCTCATTCGTTTTAAAATACACCTAGACAAAATGTAGGCTATAATAACAAAGTATTGTAATCGAGTTTACTGTATTATAATGTACCACCTAACGTAAGACTAACGTAGCCTAACCTAATTATTATCCTTCCTAATCTCAATAAAATCAACTAATGAAGGCCAGAATAACGATATACCCATAAATAATCGTAGTGTTCGAACCCAGAGGCAGAACAGAGGTACGGTACCGGTATCTATAACATGCTCGCTTTTTCTGGACTCCCTTCTCCCACATGTTTAGCATATTCGTTTTGAGGTTTAAGACGTTCGTTCCGTTAGTTTGGCTATTTTGAGACCTTTCGCCTCATTCTGTTATCAATATTAGCCTATAAGACCTTTCGTGCCTTTTAGGAGTCGATTTTTTCCTGGCGACCAATAGCGAACCTATAGTTTTAGAAGGAGGCTAATTCTACTTGTTCGAAATCAATTCGGATTTAATTCCTAATTAAACAAGATACATCGAGCAGACATCCTACATTATTCGTATATTTGTCTGAATTTGATCATAACTTGTTCTGAAATATCGTAACTCGTGCGGGTTTTATTCTGGAATACGAGGGATTCATCGTGAATTTATCGAAGTTTTGTCGGGAATTGTTCGGGATTTGTTCGGAATTTGTTCGGGTAGTTCCTAATCCTAACAAATTCGGCAATTGAAAAAACTACCGAACAAGTCCCGAAACAGAAGACCGAACTACGAATTAATCAGAACAACTTCCGAACGAGTTACGAATAATTCCCGACCAACATCCGACCATTTTGTAACGTTTTTTTTACCCGAATGTTCGTGGAAATTTAGTGTAGCCACTAATTTTTTCCCGACTCTCCGGAATGTCGGCAACATACATGAACAACATCAGACCATCCTACGAATATTCAGGAACGTATGCCGAATTGTGCAGAATATACCCGACCCGCCTGAAATTTGAATATTTTTTGCAAGTCATCCTATTCGGGACTTTGTCCTAGTACGTTCGGCCTCTGTATGACGCGGCATTTATGCATCGCACCACGAAGACAGTTATAGTTTTGTATTTTGTTCAGAAAATATACAATAAAGCTCTGTTCATGTATTCACATAGCTTTGTTACGGTAGATGTAATTTCCGTTATTAGGTTATTATATTTCTTCTTTGAGCACAAAAATACCAACAATATAACACTTTTCATATGCAAGATACAGTATGCAGCAATTATTTTGTTCATGACATTAGGTAATAGAGAATGTATGTATGTATGTATATACTCAGGCACATTTTTTTTTTTTTTTTTTTTAAGAGACAATGAACGGAGGAAGGAAAAACACAGATAAAACAAAAAGGTCCATGTGCCTAAAGGCATCCTCCATTCATAAAATGTTTGTAACAACTGGATTTAAACATTTGTAGATTGTAAGTTTGTGGAAAGCAATTCGAGGGAAGTGAATTCCAAAGAGTAGTAGCTCTGGGGATAAATGAATTCTGATAAGCAGAAGTTCTCCATTGTGGAGGAGAAAGTGTAAATTCATGGGCGCTCTCAGCTGCCCTAGTTCTACGGGGAAAGATATGGAGAGGCGGCACAATTGAAGCAAGTTCCTCGGAACAATTGCTGTGAAAATATCTGTAGAATAATGCAAGGGATGCAACGTTTCTTCGTATGGCTATTGTAGGAAGGTCCTGTGTGATTGCAGGGTTATTGATTAATCTAATAGCTTTATTTTGAATTTTGTCCAACTGCCTCAATGCAACCACTCCACTTCCACCCCACAGAGGTGAACAGTAATCCATCTGAGAGCGCACATGACTTTTATATATTACGGCCAACTGCTCGTCAGTGAAGAATTCTCGAACTCTGTACAGGAGTCCCAGTTTTTTAGAGGCATTCTTAGCAATGCTTCTAACATAATGTGTCCAGCTCAAGTTAGTAGTTAATGTTACACCGAGAATGTCAATACTAGGGGAAGTGGGAATATTTACATAATTAAAAAATATATGGGAGTCAGTGAGATTCTGTCGGTTAGAAAATTGAATGTACTTGGTTTTCTGTGCATTAAAGGAAACTAGATTCTCTTGTCCCCATTCATTAATTCTAGAAAGGTCCTGGTTCAGAGAAATTGCAGTGTTTATTTTTGAATTTATAAGATCGGGTTGGGTGAAAGAATTGGTAAATGTGAAGGAACTGTGGAGTGTTGAGTCATCTGCGTAGGAATGAATTGGATTATGAGTGGTAGATATGAGATCATTGATATGAATGAGGAACAGAGTTGGGGCCAAAACTGATCCCTGGGGAACACCAGCATTTATTGAGTGAAATTGAGAATAAAGGCCATCTACCATTACACGTATTTTTCTGTTATGAAGATAAGAAGAAATTAGTGGAACTAATGATGCAAGGCCGTAGTGTGACATCTTCGACAATAAGGATTGATGCCAGACTCTATCAAATGCCTTTGATATATCCAGTGCTATTGTACGTGTTTCACCATGTTGGTCTGTAGCTTGGTTGATTTGATGCGTAAGAAGGCAAAGAATGTCTGCAGTTGATCGACATCGTCTAAAACCATATTGCCTATCACTGATTAATTTATTATTCTCCAGATGCTTAATTATGTGATTATTTAATATAATTTCAAAAACTTTGCCAAGAGTGGAAGTTATAGCTATTGGTCTGTAGTTTGATGGATCTGAAGAGGCACCTTTTTTAGGAACTGGATGGATGTTTGCTTCTTTCCAGGGTACTGGGAAGCATGAGGTATGAGTACACAGACGGAAAAAATTTGCCAATACAGGAGCGAGCACCAAGGAGCAATTCTTAAGTACTATTGGAGGAATTTCATCTGGACCAGGAGCCTTATCTACTGAGAGATTCTGCAAAATAGTTTTAACATGTCTGGTGTGGATCTTAAGTGAGGGAATTTCAGGTGAATTAAAATTAAGTACAGGGACATCTTTATTTATTTCATCTAAGGTTGAGTTGGTGGAGAAAATATCCGCAAGAAGGTTAGCTTTACCTCGTGGGTCACTTACAAGATTGCCAGTCGGAGATTTTAATGGTGGAATGGATGAAGCTGTAGTGAAGTTGGATTTGAATGAGTTAAGAGTAGACCAAAATATTTTGTTATCATTTGGATTATTTAGAAGTTTATTTGCCTGCTTATGGAGAAAGTTTGATTTAGTTAGGTTTAATACAGTTTTGGCATGATTTCTGATGTTTCTAAAGTAATTAAAGGCTTCATGTGTTTTTGATCTTGTGTATGCATTGTAGGCCATTGCTTTTTGTTCAGTTACTCTAGCACAATTATGGTCAAACCATTTAGGTGAATTAGATCTTTTACTGTACTTTTGATGAGGAATAAAAGTTTCCATTCCAATTTTTACAAAATCTTGTATGTGGCTCAAGGTGGAGTGTGCATCATTAGAAAAGAAAGAGGTCCAGGGAATATCAATAAAGAAACCTTGAAGAACCTCCCAGTCTGCCCTATCGTAATGCCATTTAGTCACCAAAACAGGTTCAGAGAGGGAAGGTGTGGTAGGTGATAGACAGGTGGCCTGTATCAGACAATGATCAGAAGATCCAAGTGGGGACCTCACTGTAACATCATAATTTTCTGAATTGGTTGTTAAAAATAAGTCCAGTAGGTGGGAATTATGATTAGGATTATCTGGTACACAGGTGGGTTGGTTGACTAGTTGAGTGAGAGTAAATGAGTCTGCAAATAGCTCACATTCAAGACCAGCATCATCAGTCCTGGCTGAATGAGTGAGCCATTCAACATTATGGACATTAAAATCACCCAACACAGTGATTTCAGAAGAAGCATTTAAGTTGAGGACACTGAGTTGTGAGGACAGAGAATCAAAAAGACTTTGCTCTGGAGGAGTATTTGGGGAACGGTAGATGCAACATATGTATTTAAATTTACCAGGAGAAATTAATTTGTATATAGAATAATCAAAATAGGGACAATTGAAACTAGTAACCTCCTCCAGGGCAATTTCAGATTTTGCGAAGCAACATACACCTCCTTTAGGTCTGAAATTTTGGAGCAGTTGATAACATGGAAAATTAAATCTAGACGTGTCAGATGTGGATGTTACTTGAGTCTCTGTCAAAAAAAGGAGAGTAGGGGATTCTGCTTGAAGAAATTGATGTACAGAATTGATGTTAGAGTGAAGTCCCCTTATATTGCTAAAGAAAAAGCTGCACCGACGAGTAGCTTTGGGACGTTGCAATGCTCTTGACACAGTCGCATGATGACGACCGGGAGGGCCCTGTGTCAATGACCCAACCCTGCTGTTGGTGGATATCCGAGGGACCACCAGGTTTGCTCTTAACAATTGTACTGCCATATTTATTAGGTAAGTGTATGGTGTTACATGTATGATATGTAGTGGGAAGAGTAGTGTTTTATGGATAGAGGATAGCGATGTAGGGCAATGTCGTGAAGTTGGATGTGTATGTTATATAAAGAGGGTTTTCCTGATACCCCTGATGTGTGAGGCAGAAAGATATGTATCCAGCTACCAAGGCCTGGGAGAGAAAATGGAATTCAGGCTATTCCCTGAGTCTCCCAAAACCTTGGCGGTAGTACTTTCCTGGGCGGGGCTGCCTACCCCTACTACCTACCTTGCTCCTTGTATTGAGTATTGTTCACATGTGTGGCGAGGATCCTTTCACACAGCACCGCTAGACAAAGTAGAGAGATAAGCCTTTCGTATAATTAACTCCCGTCCACTCACCGACTCTGCAATCTCTCACTCTTCGCCGCAATGTTGCATCTCGCTCGCTATTCTATTGCTACTACAATAAGCAGTGTTCTTCAGAGCTCTCTCAGTGCATACCACCTCCTCTATGTAGGGTACGTAGTACTCGTCTTGCAACACAAAGCCATCCCTACTCTGTACAACTTTCCAACTCAAGAGTGAAACGTTACTCCCAATCATTCTTCTATTCAACAGCTGAGCTGTGGAACTCTCTCCCTGAATCCATCTTTCCCTCATCCTATGACTTAAATGTTTTCAAACTCTGTGTGTCTAGACATTTTGGCTCGAATGTTCCTTGATTTTGGCCCTGTCACTCTTTTAACTCTGGGGGAGGCACGTTTTGTAAACCTATTATTCTAGAGTCTATGAATATTGCATTTCACGTTGAGGTAGGAGAGACGACAGGACTTTTGCCGCCGACTGCACATTGTATTTTGAAAAATTAACATACAATCTCCAGGCCTGGTTTGGAAATAAAAGTTTACAAAACGTTCAGTGATAAAACGCATCAATACAGTTCCGAGGTGAGTCATGGAATCAAGTACTGGGGTAGCTCTTTAAAGGTAACACTAATATGGTGCTGAAATAACAATTTGAAGACTATGACGTCTGTTTGTTTCTGTTTTGTTTTCCTTTTTTTTTAATAATCTTAGACGATTTGTTCAGATTAAGAAATATGGTCAGGATGCGAACAATTAACGCAAGTAATACATTCAGTGGTTCAGTAGCTGATAGTGTATTTGAGTTTCGTTAACGCTAAGAGGATTTACCTATACAATGTTGGGCTCAAGAGATTCAAGTAAGTTAATACAGTCAGTAACGTCCACCTTTTACCCTTCATCTTTGTTTCAAATTAATAAAAAGGGAGCATCAATATCTTGCAAAAAATAGGAAAGGCAAGATAATACAAATATATAAGAGTGAGGACAACAAGTAAATAAGAGTTATAAAAAGTATGTTAAAGTTACTTAAGGGTCCAAACAATGGCTGATAACAAGAGGAGGGAATTAAAAGTGTCAAGTAGTCTTATAAGAAAATTATAATCTTACAGGACTTATAGTAACATTAAACCCTTTCTCAAGTTATATTTGTTCGATTAAGAAGAGTTTAATTCCAGGCATTATGACCCCACCGACCATTGAATTTGGCTCTCTGTCACTCTTTTGGCGTTGGGGGAGACACTCGTTACAGGCAGCCTGTCGTTTGTCTCCTCCATGCATTTTGTTTTATTTGGAGAGAGAGAAATTAATGGGGAGAATGAGAACATAACTAGAAACAAGAAAAACAACAAGAAAAACATATATATTGACGAACATAACATATTGTGTAAAGATTAATACTTACTGCAGATGAGGAAATTAAGTAATAACAAAATCATAATATAATAAATACAATAATAACTTCAACAGTATCCTAATACCGGTACAACTAAGCCCTTTAACAACACTAACAATTCAGCTATTTGGTTCAGCTATTCCTTACACACTTGAAATATGTCAGTTCGGGCTTTGTCTCGAGTCATCAACCCTCAGCTATGGGGTATGTGCCTGAGTATATACATACATACATACATTCCTTACAACAAACACACACACCATAACTCCTACTGACGACTGACAAGTAATACGCACGTGATATACTGTATAGTACATTACATAGTACATATATAGTACAAGTAATACGCACGTGATATACTGTATAGTACATTACATAGTACATATATAGTACAAGTAATACGCACGTGATATACTGTATAGTACATTACATAGTACATATATAGTACAAGTAATACGCACGTGATATACTGTATAGTACATTACATAGTACATATATAGTACAAGTAATACGCACGTGATATACTGTATAGCACATTAGGGAAGTATGGACCAATTGATTGGTCCACCTGGGCGCTCAGGGTATTGGTCCACCTGGGCGCTCAGGGTATTGGTCCACCTGGGCGCTCAGGGTATTGGTCCACCTGGGCACTCAGGGTATTGGTCCACCTGGGCGCTCAGGGTATTGGTCCACCTGGGCGCTCAGGGTATTGGTCCACCTGGGCGCTCAGGGTATTGGTCCACCTGGGCGCTCAGGGTATTGGTCCACCTGGGCACTCAGGGTATTGGTCCACCTGGGCGCTCAGGGTATTGGTCCACCTGGGCGCTCAGGGTATTGGTCCACCTGGGCGCTCAGGGTATTGGTCCACCTGGGCGCTCAGGGTATTGGTCCACCTGGGCGCTCAGGGTATTGGTCCACCTGGGCGCTCAGGGGATTTTCACCGATTGCCATTTTGCTGACATTCAGATTTGGTGGGTCTACAGTACACTATCATATCCTAACTTACTTTCTGCTATGCCCTGATTTTATGCAGGATTAACAATGGATACAGGGGAGTTCTACTCCACTGGGACTTCCAAGTTCAAATAAGTACATATAGAATGAAAGAAAAACAGAGGATAAGTATATCACAAAATATGGTTTAAGAATACAGCTTTATTTCTCCTGCACTATATATGAGAAATAATCTGAAACCAAGAACATGGGACACATATCACTACCAGTGAATAGTACTTAAGGTTATCACTGACTCCTAGCACAGTCGTGGAGCTATATAGGGAGCAAGTATTTTGTCCAACTTCACTTAGTAACCGAGATAGTTTTTAAGACACTGGGAGTTTGATTTAGAGAGAAGTATTTTTAGGAGTGGGGTGACCACTGTCCCTTTTCTTCAGGAATGTCACTGTGTTTCAAGTTCAAGGTCAAGTACCCCCAATAGGTATGTGGCCGTGTTGTATAGAAAACGGAGAGTTGATGGTGGATTCTGAAATATTTTCAAACACTATGGTGAATTTTTGGCAGAGTCGTTGATCTCTCAAAAGCAGGTTAAAATTAAATAACTCAAATTTGAATCACTGTTTGATGGCTAATTGTTCTTCCGGATCACGCGTACTGTAGGTGAGTACGACTCGTAGCTTTCTAACCTAATTATTAACACTTGTATAGATTTATAAGCAGTTAAGACACTTTTGGAAAAACTGTTTATTTCGGGAGAAAACTTGGATTTTTAGTCAGAGTCGCTGAACGTTGAAAATCAGCCTAAGTCTCGCAAATTTAGTTTCTTACCTCTTATGGGGTTATATATTCTTGAATTTTGCTACGCTGTTCGGAGAACTAATTCTTTTCGTTCTGCTTCAATTATTTGGACTTAGGAGTCTTTGTTCACTTTTTAGATACTCTGGCTGGACTCTGTTTATTTCGTTCACTTGACACTTTTCCTACTTTTTGTCACTCTATCTTCTTCTCTTGATATCTCGGCGTGGTAACTTCTCTGGTGACATCTCCGGTGAACACTTCAGGAGGTGGTTGGTTCTCGTCGTCTGCCGTCTAGGTGGGCCGGCTGTGTGGAGTTGTTACAGATGGGTTGATTGGGCTTGAGATCTTAAGTATGGCTCCGTAACATATAGTAACCGTCTCGCAAATTACTGTTGGGCACCATACCGAACTAACACAAGTATTTCAGAGGTAGGAGAAACTACTCGACTGTTCTGATCAGTATATCAACCGCTGATAAAGTCCTGTTAAAGTACTCTCAGGCTAGGATCTTAAATATCGAGTCTTATGTGGTCGATATCGGACGAACGCAGTAAGTTCAGTGTGTGTGATCTTACTGTCTGCCCTGATCTTTATGAGAGGTTCGGGGGACCGTGGCGGTGTTTAAACCTGTATGTTACACAGTTGTGTGGGATGCCGCAGACTCAGTGCACCATAGGACTTGTCTCTGCAGAGTGCCCGTGAGGGTATCTCGCCAAGCCCTGTCTGTAACACAGCGGTCTCAGAGGCTTGAGACTACCTGTGCCAAGTGGCAGTGTCCACTTTCAATAAATGAAGAATAGATAGGCCGGTAGGCCGGAGTCTCTCAACATTTCACTCATCTCTTCACTAGAGAAAATTTAACCTCGCGGTGGAGCCAATGTCACGTCGGCAGGACAGACGACGACAAAGTTCCTCGACAAGGATACTTTCGTACGAGTGTTCTCTTGGACTCATTAAACCAGAGAGGGCGGCAGGCCGGAATCTCTCTACTTTTACTAGGCAAAGTGAAGCCTGACAATAGAGACTATGTTCACGCTGGCATGCCAGACGTCAACAGAGTTCCTCCATCAGGACACTGGTACCTTCCCACTCTAGAGAATATTGAGGACGGCAGGCTGGACTCCTCAACTTCTTTTAGAGATGGTGCTGGTGTGGGCTTTCCTTAGCGAAATTGATAAGCAGGAGCGGCAGGCCGGTATCCTCCTTCCCTACCTCTGAATTAGAAAGAGAAATCGGCAGGCCGTTTACTCTCTTCCTAACCCTGTAGGAAAGTTGTTCCTATCGCAGTAGCTGTGTGTCTTTCTAGCATGCCAGATGAAGACAGACTTACTGGAATAGGCCACAGCTGTCGATAACTTGTAGTCTGAGAAGAAAGTTTCGGCAGGCACTTTCCCACTAGACTAGCTAGTCACTGCCTAAGTAGGGTATCTACGTTAGCTAGGCATGCCTTTCTCTAACGAGATCCCTAGTATAGGGTTTTGGGGGTCACTGTCTCAGTATATGTGTGTCTCTCTAGCATGCCAGATGGAGACAGTAACTGGGACAGAACTCCGTTAACGGGGTTTTGTAGTCTAAGAAGAAAGTTTCGGCAGGCCGTACACTTTCCCACTAGACTAGCTAGCAACAGCCTAAGTAGGGTATCTACGTTAGCTAGGCATGCCTTTCTCTAACGAGATCCCTAATATAGGGTTTTGGGGGTCACTGTCTCAGTATAGGTGTGTCTTTCTAGCATGCCAGATGAAGACAGAGTAACTGGGACAGAACTCGGTTAACGGTGACTTGCAGTCTAAGAAGAAAGTTTCGGCAGGCCGTACACTTTCTCACTAGACTAGCTAGGAACCGCCTAAGTAGAAAGCTAGGCATGCCTTTCTCTAACGAGGATCCCTAGTATAGGATTTTACTCACAGAGAGAATATTTGGGCTTTCGGCAGACCGGTCAGTCCAACTGAATGGAGGGTAATCTTAAGACTTCATAAGTTGGCATGCCAGTTCTTTTCTAAGCCTCAACATTGTTTGACTTTCCTCAGAAATCCTGAACTGGTATTGCGGATTACTGAGTGCACTCCTCCGGTACCTCTAGGATGGTAAGGGTATGAGGAGGTATTCTAGATGGGGTCCTTGAACCCTTCTTGCACTGTTGGTCAAGGTCTCCTTCAATATAAGGACATTACTCGGTGGTGGTGTGATGAGTAAGGTCAATTTGTGTTCCTAGAGTAGGCTACTTCATCAAGGGTTAATTATAAATTCATAGGGGTGTTGTATTACTTCAATAGAACTCTGGAAAACAATAATAGTGAGTGAAGTGAATGAATTCTGTACTTTTGGTTCTCGGAGAGGATTGGTGGTGTCGGGTGCAGTTAAGGTGTGTCGTGTGCACCTGACAAATGAGGGCTATGATGGGCGCGAGACAGCGTTATTCCTTCTCCCTCCTTCTTGTGGTGGTGGTGGTTGGATTTTACTACAGATCTTGATTGGCAGTAATTTTAGGCATAAGAATATGTAAATCTCCCTCGGCATGGTGTTGTCTACAGGGGTGTGTACTTATCTAACTTTCCCAGTTAGTGTTGGTAGGCCTGGGTGTACACACGGTATTTAAACGTACGGAGCGCCCTCTCTCGGGGCGCGGGCGCGGAAAATCTCCCGCATTATTTTTACTTTGAGACGATTATTTACAGGGTATTCTTATATAGAAAGAAGCATGTGTGGTTTGTGTAACTAGTAAACTAGTTGAAGAGTGTCAAAAAAAGGCATTTGTAATTATGTGTGGAAAAACAGTGTTCCAAGATCTATCGAAGTATAGGTTCACATCTTATTGCATAACATAGTTTTCATTCAGGCATATAATGGTTTCATCTGGCATTGATTTCTTTGGTAGCGAAGATATGCGTTTCTTCTTAACTTCTACTTCTCTATTCTCCCTGAGTTATATGGTGAGGTGGGGAGAAAAGGAAAACACAGGAATACATGGATCATGGTTGGTCTTCGATGGTGAAGACAATGTTTGTTTATTACAATGTACAGGGATCAGGATGACATTTATTAGGTATCAACATAATAAAATACATCTTGGGCAAAGGAGGTGAGTACGATTAGCTCAGAAATGCTGGCTAAATAATATCCTCCTCTTCATGGGGGTATTATGGTTGATGGTCCTGCCTGGTATACTGGGGTGTTGACTTGTCGGCGAGACCTTTTGTTCTCCGTCCGGCGTGACTTGGCAGAGCGCTGCGACTTGTCAAGTGGGAGTGTTCGTCTTCGCCTTCTTCTGCGGTTCGAGCAATGACTTTTGCCGGCGTTTTTGCGGTATTTTACTTTCCACTATCCTACTACTAACCATTGCTGTTATAATCCTTAGTGTTATCTTAACTTACCTACAGTACCCTTACCTAACTTAACTCTAAAATTGTATACAGAAACCTAACACTACCCAAACAGACTTAACTTTAATTTAACCTAACCTAACCTATCATAACCTTAACTTTACATAATTTTAACCACCTTTAGCCTAACAGATTTTAAATTGTGTCCAAAACTACTGCCATGTGGACCAACAGCCAATAAAGCTCTCAATACCGACTGTCCCGCACATTATCAACACTAACTTTATTTTTAGGCAGGGAACCAAACTTTAGGGAAACATTGTTGTGCTGATGGTGGTGGTGGTGGTGGTGGGCTGGGGTGGGAGGGGGGGTATAGTGTGTTTGGAAAGAGGTTGTTGAGTGTAGAGAGGTGAGTGGTATAGTATGGGTATTGTGAGAGAGCCTGTCTATGATGAGTGTGTATTGATGCTTGTATACATATTCGGTTGTTAGGTGTTTGTATTTAGGGATATTTAGTGTGTCTTTGCATGGAGATAGACATCACAGGTCTATGTGTTGAGGTATTGTTGTCGACGTGTGTGTGTGTGTGTGTGTGTTCGATGTGTCTGTGTTTGTTGTAAACTATTTGTTTAATTATTTGGCTAACAGTGTAACACATTGTAGTGAGGGAAACAAAATAAAGCTTGTGGCTCATACACTACCACCCACCACGAACTATTGTCCTATATCTGCACTATACATTCTATACTCTGGGGGACTCATAATAAACCGGTAAAAGGTTGTGGAACTTTTATCCTGGAGTGGTATTACTGTGGTATTGACTGTCAGGTGTCTATGGTGAGCTTCCCTATGTAAACAGATAATAACGGGGATTATTTAGAGAAAAAAACAAGCTTGATAAAGGTCTAGGTAGCAAACTATAAACTAATACCTACCTAGCATAATCTAACTTATCATAAGCTGACTGCAAAGTTTGAACACAATAAGTTGAGTGCATGTGACGAGAATTGTGGTTGGCGTTCTAACATATGGATGAAGCAACTAGAAAGAGAAGAAATAACAAGGGAACTGGGGAATTGAGGAAATAAAGAACAAAACCATAAAGAGAAAGTCGAAAATAACAGAGCTCTAGTGAACCAGGCAACATTGGAAAATCACAGAGTAGAAACAAAAACAAAATATGATATATTTTTAGGGGGAAAGAAATGTTGAAAGATTTCTGGTAAAAAGGAAATACACACACAAACGGAGTATTTTCATAAACAAACATATCAGTTGAAGAGAGCGTAGGAAAAATTATGAAGACTTTCGTATTCATGACACTTTGGTCGAGGGAGTGGAGGGTGGGTGAGAGAGTCGTCTGTTTTGCTATAATGTTCTTCTGGAATTTACTATATTATACTATTACTGAAGCATGGTCACCTCGCAGGAATCGTAAACTCTGTCATATACTGTACAGTATGTAATAATCTCTCTCTCTCTCTCTCTCTCTCTCTCTCTCTCTCTCTCTCTCTCTCTCTCTCTCTCTCTCATTGCCTATTTCCTATTCGTTTACTGTATATAATTCCTTCTGTTCCATCCCTTTTTCCTATCTTGTAACCTTATTTTCTTCCATTATTGATTTTATATATTCTATACATTCCGCCAGTGGTGGAGCCGAGGCCGCCACTATCGCCAGATTTAAATACGGGTGGGGAAAGTTCAGAGAACTGTTGCCACTACTCCCTATGAGAAGACACCCTCTCCCCTTGAAGGGAAAGGTATACGCTACATGGGTTAGAAGCGCAATGACATATGCTTCAGAAACATAGCATGTCAAAGCGGATTATATCAACAGAATGGAACGCAAGGAGATGAGAATGGTGAGATGGATGTGTAAGGCCAAGCTTCAAGATAAGGATATCTAGTGAAGAGTTGAGGAGACGTTAGGCATCAAGAGTATCAGTGATGAGATGCGTACTACTAGGCTTGGATGGTTTGGGCATGTGGAGAGGATGGATGAACTAAGCAGGGCGAAAAGATGCAAGTCCGTGAACGTGGGGAGAGCTGCACCAAGGGGATAACGAAGAAAGACGGTAGATTAGACCTTATGGTCTGATCTTGAATAACAAAATCTGACAAGTGAGGCATTTATGAATAGGGTTGCCTGGAGCGCGGCTATTAGGACATGGAACCGGAACCGCACTCTGTGTGGGAGCTCTTGGTCTTAAAATGTAAATATGTGTATATTTGTCTAGTTCCCTCTTCATATCTACTACCTTGTTTCCTTTCCCCCATATTCCTCTCCTCCATCCATCCCCATCCATCACCATCTCCACAGGATCAGCCATTGCCAAGAGACTCAAATTCGTCAGTATTTTCACTTAAAGCAGATTACCGCCACTCTCAATCCTCCCCCCCCCCCCCCTCCCACCCACCACCATCACCACCCCCACCACCCACCCATACCATAAATAACCCCACCCTAAGATGATTACCATCAAGCCCGAGTCTTTGGTAGCGTCAGCATTGTCTGGAGTTAGGGTTTTTGAGGGCCAGATCTCTTGGTTGTGTGTGTGTGTGTGTTCCTAATAACACATGTCTGGTAATGACTGGATGAGCCAGGTCAGTGCACTATCAAAGCAAAACCATTTGTCATCTATATAAAACATTTAATTAAATAGCAACTGTCCATTTGGTGATTATATATAGTTCAAAATACTACATTTGTTAACTTTACTTGTACACAAGGAAATATAATAGGGGCAATGTTGGAGGTCGTATACAACGTTAACTGGCTTTAAAACTGAAGACAAGAGAGTAAGGGGAAAACAGGGAGAAAGGCGGATTCGTATGCAAATATAGGGGGAAGAACAATGACCATAGTAATAAGAGGAGCAAAAACATTCACGAAATATATAGAAGAAGGATGCGAAGCCAGTTGAAGAGTGGTGAACATAATAACAATTGTCCTTTTGGCACCATTATAACTTATTAGGACTGAATACATTACTTAAGTTTAAAATAAAGGGGGAGCTAGGTATTTCTGGAGACAAACAAACTGCCTTTGGACTGTGACCCTTGGACCGTACAATGGCCGAACTCTGACCACTGAAGCAAGCTGGGCTATTCTCTGTCAGGACTTGACAAACGTTTAGGGCCTGGCCCGGTCAAACAACCCGAACGTTTGCGAATTTTAGCGTTTGAAACTATTTCAATGTGTGTGTGTGTGTCAGTGTGTATGGCCAAATGGACGTGTATAGGGGCTTGAACTCTGAGTAGCCAATTTTGTTGTATACCTACTGTATGTGTGTGTGGGGGGGGGGGGGGGGGGGGGGGGGGGGGGGGGGCGTGATTTTTGGGTGGGTGTTTTAGTGACATCAAATTGAAATAATTCGCTATGATGGCAAATGTGATGAGATAATATATCCTTGTTCGTCTTAGACCTGCTTCACATATTCACCCCCCCCTCTCTCTCGCTCTCTCTCTCTCTCTCTCTCTCTCTATATATATATATATATATATACAGTATATATATATATATATATATATATATATATATATTATTATATATATATATATACCGGTATATATATATATATATATATATGTATATATATACTATTTAAGAAACAAAGACACAACAGAGAGAAACGAGCACAAACTATATACATAAACACAAAAGGGGAAACCCAGGAAATTAGAAACCAATATTGTAGAAAAGAGTCAAGTGATGAATAAGCCAGTCACAAATACCAATTAAAATAGATGTAATATATACAGTACAATGAGGTAAAACTTAAATAGATGTAATATATACAGTACAATGAGGTAAAACTTATATACAAATGCAAGGAACCGATACCAGGGGAAAACAAAACAAAAAACAGAGTCATTGGTGTTTGTGTTCATTTTACAGAAGTGGAGGAAAGGGGAAGAGGGGAGACCAGATTGAGGAAGTTGGAGAATGGAGAAAAGAAAATGGATATTGGGTAGGGAAAGATAAATATAAACGAATTCAATATATGCAGACGAGATTATAGTGTTTATTCAAGCTAATGTTTTATATTCAGCGTATTTAATCTGTCTTCTAGTCAGTTAGATACTTTAACTAAAAGGTTCAAGAAGTAACATAAACACGGAGAGAGAGAGAGAGAGAGAGAGAGAGAGAGAGAGAGAGAGAGAGAGAGAGAGAGAGAGAGAGAGAGAGAGAGAGAGAGAGAGAGAGAGGGGGGGGGGTCACATAACTCAATCACTGAATCTGCTATGTGCAATATCTTCTTCTTGTGTGTAATCCGGAATTCACTCAAACGATTACGGGCAGAGTAAGATATGGTGAGAGAGAGAGAAGGGAGGTGCAAGACCGGAAAAAATAATAAGACGGAGAAGGAGAAGGCAGAGAATAAAAGAAACAGGAAAAATAAGACTCGAAAAATAAGTCGAGAGGCTACATAAAAATACATCTTGAGTCAGGGCTTATCTTAAAGTTGTAAGCATACCAAACATTACATGTAATATTACAATGTATCAGTAAAATAAATAATTCCTATAGTTTGACAATTTACTGAACACATTTATCAGACAAAAGCACCGTCCAATTTAACTAGACTAATGTGAACACGTAGTTTACTTATTGAGACTTGTTACCAATACAAATGTATTAATATATATTGTGTATACATAGCATTTTGATTTATGTTGGGATGAATATTAATTTACAATACCAGTTCACATTACACATTACACACTAAACGTTCCATTGTCATTCCGATTATTTAATACAGTGCAGTAAAGGAACAATGTGTGGCAACATTTTGACTATATAGTAGTTTGTACAAGTTATAAAACTGTAGCAGAACTAAGAATGTCCTGCAAACTGGCTGATTGGATTGAATGATCTCACAGGCTCATGTGCAGTCGGCATCATATATATGGTTAAACCAATTTGAATCGTTGAACCATAAAGCCAAATCCTGAAGTATCTGGGCTAAGGAATAGCGTTCGTAACCCATTCGTTGAAATCCGTAGGATTGAGACGAACTGAGAACCAAGGCTATTTGACACATACTCTTATAACCTACCATTACTTATCTGCAATAAGATAACTACAGTTGTAGGAAATCATTGCTTAATTAATATTGTAGATGCTAGTACCTAATCTGTACGATGGAACGGTTTACATTGGCTAAAAACCACAATAATAACCATAGGCCCCCCCCCCCCCCACAGTGAAGTAATCTTCATCATACACTTTGCTATTTGTATATATTGTAAACACAATAATAACCATAGCCCCCCCTACAGTGAAGTAATCTTCATCATACACTTTGCTATTTGTATATAATATTTGTAAACACAATAATAACCATAGCCACCCCCCTACAGTGAAGTAATCTTCATCATACACTTTGCTATTTGTATATAATATTTGTAAACAAGTTGGATGAAGCCTCCGTGGTACATGTGGTACAAAGGCTGTCATTGTCCCCTTCAGAAACCCTGGTTATCCAGTAAACCATACAGCAATGCTGATGTGGGACTCCCTGATCCGACCAATCACAAACTCCTATCAGCTTTCTATCCCTCTTCCCAACATTTTTGTTCCCTTTGGTCTCCCTGCCATTTCCCCACAATCTTTGAAAAACCCCGCCACATTGAACCATCAAAGTTGAACCATTGGATTGGTAAAATAGCATAGTTGGTGAGGGACCACAAGTTGAACAGTTTTAGATGCTATATCAACATATACAATATACATGGATTCACTGAATAAACGGTAAACGGAAAATATTGACATTCTATGGTCGTAAATATATTTCAGAAGCATTTGGATGACGACTACTAAGTGATCGTTCATTCTTGATGCCTTGCCCCTATTACACACCACACACACACACACACACACACACACACGCTACTTTGAACTACAAATCATATACTGTTAATATTACTTGACATTATAATACTGTACATAATACATTATAATACTGTACATAATACATTATAATACTGTACATAATACATTATAATACTGTACATAATACATTATAATACTGTACATAATACATTATAACACTGTACATAATACATTATAATACTGTACATAATACATTATAATACTGTACATAATACATTTTCAAAGGGTATACAGTATACAACTCACGGACATTTGCATAATTAATTATTATTGTGCCACAATGACAATGCGCACAATTACACAAAAACTATATGGGTCACCATTCTACCATGGGGAGCCCATTGATAAAACTATATGGGTCACCATTCTACCATGGGGAGCCCATTGATAAAACTATATGGGTCACCATTCTACCATGGGGAGTCCATTGATAAAACTATATGGGTCACCATTCTACCATGGGGAGCCCATTGATAAAACTATATGGGTCACCATTCTACCATGGGGAGTCCATTGATAAAACTATATGGGTCACCATTCTACCATGGGGAGTCCATTGATAAAACTATATGGGTCACCATTCTACCATGGGGAGTCCATTGATAAAAGGCAATAGGAATTTGGGCCCAAATTATCAGCATTTGAAAGTTGTAAAAGTGGATTTGTCATCCTATTTTCTGGTATTGACAAACATATATTGAACTTCTGATGCTACTAATGTTTTCAGGGGGTTGTAGTGTACTTGGTAAACATAGTTTGTGTATTTATTCCAACTACATTATTAACCCTGAGTAATTATCGCAATATATTGTAATAGTCCTTAACGATTCAGTTGACTTTGTGTGTAATATCCTTGTATGTAATCTGAAATATGGGTTAACAATTCCATGAAGAATTGAAATATTTTCATCAATCTGGATATGTATACAAACATATAGTATATATTTGACTTTAGTTGTGTTCTTTCTATACAGCCGGATATTGTGACTGTCAGGTTGCAGGGCTTTATATGGTGCCCGGTGAGCTGGTATGGAAACACTAAACTATAGCTCACTCACTCTCTCTTACTTTTATACCTTCTCTTTGTAGACGTTTTTTGTATTTATTTCAAAATATTTCTATGTTGTCTCTATTTCATGTTTGCATGTATTATCTCTTTCAGCTGCAAGCGTACATTCTACCTTATTTGTTCTCATAATTCTGTCATCACTACAGCTCACTCTCCACCGCCACCACCACCAACATCACTCAAACTAAATACCACCCACCATGCACCACCAATCTTCGTGAGGCCTATTAATATTTATGTCACTGCCAGTGTTCATGCACACCAATCACTTCCACCAGCACCATAATTACAACCATAACCACCAACCCCACCAAATGCTACATGCTACACAAATGTTACGTAAGACTTTTATGGGTAGTCAAATGTATTCATAGGGTTAACTCCAGGTAGGAGTATTAGGACGTTTTGAGTTACGATCCTATATTTATGATAAGGGTTAACTGTTGACTCTATATAAGGCTGACTGAAGGTGTCGATGGCCTTAAGAGATGTAGATATTATATTTTAGTTATAGGTTGATTGTAGATGTTGATCTCAGCTCTCGTTCTCTGCTCGTTGATTGATATGTTAATTAGGTAGATAATTGTATCGCTGCCACCATCCCACTTATACCTTATACATGTTATATATAGATAGGTAAAGGGGGAAAATAAAGATCTCTGGTCCAAAACCACTTTGATATATATTTAAGTACAAACTGAAATAATGTACAGCGTACTAAAACTTAAGTAAGTGAGATAGCCTTCCCTATATTGAGAGGGAACTCTAAAAGGCAACTCGTCTGGCCTGTGGTTATAATCTATCTGCCTCCTCTCAATACCTTCACACCTATCACCACCCTGGGCCACACCTTCTGGATACAAGATGGCTACCCGTGTTGAGTTACAAGATGGTGGTTGATAATGTATGAATTAGCGGAATGTTAGCCAGTGTACAGAATCTGAATCATGACAAATCTGACAAGGAGTTACAATGGATGATCCTGTTGACCTCTGAAATGTACAGTTCTTCACACAAATACAGACACAGTAACTAAAACGTCTTAAAATTATATGATAGTTGGCTATAATGAATTCATAATAAATAGTATAAGCTTGAGATGTAATACAAATGCCAAACAAATCATTTTTTTTTCTTTTTTTCTATGTAATTGAGGGAGGCTAAAGGCATAACTGCCTATAGCGAGTGCCTCCCCCATAGTTGAAAGAGTGACAGGGCCAAAATCAAGGGACGTTCGAGCCTAAATGCCTGGACACACGGAGTTTGAAGCAATTTAAGTCATAGGAAGAGGGAAAGACTGATTCTGGGAGAGAGTTCCAGAGCTCAGCTGTTGAGTAGAAGAAAGTTTGAGAGTAACGTTTCACTCTTGGGTTGGAGAGTTGCACAGAGTAGGGGTGGGATTGAGTTGCAAGACGGGTACCACGTGCCCTACGTAAAGGAGGTGGTATGCACTGAGGAACACTGATTATTATAGTAGCGATAGAATAGCGAAAGAGATGCAACATTGCGGCGGAGAGAGAGAGATTGCAGAGAGTTGGTGAGTGGACGGGAGTTAATGATACGAAAGGCCTTCCTTTCAACTTTGTCTAGGAGAGCGGTGTGAGAGGAACCTCCCCACACATGTGAACAATACTCAATACAAGGGCGCACTATGCCCCTGTACAGAGCAAGAAGCTGTGCAGGGGAAAAGAACCCCCTAAGGCGGTTGAGCACACCCAGCTTCTGGGAGGCTGCCTTAACAAGCCTGGTAATATGGTCCTTCCAAATGAGAGCAGAAGAAAAAGAGACACCAAGAATATTGAGAGAAGATGAAGGGTTGATTTTTGTATTGTTGAAGAATAAGGGATAGTCCGCTGGGAGATCCTGATGGGTAGATAGATGGAGAAATTGGGTTTTGGAAGCATTAAAGTTAACAAGGTTTTCTCTGCTCCAATTGGAAATAGTATTTAGATCAGAATTTAAGAGTTCTATGGCTTCATTACGTTTGTCGTTGAGGGATTGCTGGCTGGGGCGTTCTGAAAAACTAAAGGAGTAGTGTAAGGTTGAGTCGTCTGCCTGCGTATGAATGGATGGGAATTAAGGTACAGTTAAGGAGATCATTTATAAAAATTAGAAAGATAATAGGAAATAGGACAGAGCCCTGAGGAACACCGGAGTTTATAGGGTGAGGAAGTGAACAATGGCCGTCCACAACCGCGGCTATGGAACGGCCGGAAAGGAAATTAGAGACAAAGGCACAGATGGAGGGATAGAAACCGAAGGAGGGTAGTTTAGAAATTAAAGATTTATGCCAGACTCTATCGAAGGCTTTCGATATGTCTAGTGCAATAGAAAAAGTCTCACCGAAGTCCCGAAAGGAGGATGACCAAGAGTTAGTAAGATATGAAAGAAGATCACCAGTAGAGCGACCCTTAAGGAAGCCATACTGGCGATCTGAGAGCAGATTATGAGAAGAGAAATGCTTAAGAAATTTGGAAGCAAGAATAGTTTCAAAAACTTTAGAAAGACAAGAGATAAGAGCAATTGGACGATAGTTGGAGGGTTGAGAGTGGTCACCCTTCTATATATAATATATCTACTCTAGTATAAAATAGATAAGTGAACACAATAAAAGTAGGCCTACATGAGAGAAAATACATAATTGTATATATAATGACTAAACAATTGAAGACAACAGGAATAATATACAAGATAAATAGAGGAAACAGTGAAATATTAATATACACAGACTAGAAAGCTAAAGGAGAAAGAGCAAAGTGAAAAATCAAGGACAAGATAAAAGGGAAAAGTGGTATTTTGTGTTGACCTTACAGAAGTGGAGTGAAGGGGGAGAGAGGAGGCCAGATTGTGGAAGTAGGGGAAGGGGGAGAGAGGAGACCAGATTGTGGAAGTGGAGGGAAGGGGGAGAGAGGAGACCAGATTGTGGAAGTGGAGGGAAGGGGGAGAGAGGAGACCAGATTGTGGCAGTGGGGGGAAGGGGGAGAGAGGAGACCAGATTGTGGCAGTGGAGGGAAGGGGGAGAGAGGAGACCAGATTGTGGAAGTGAAGGGAAGGGGGAGAGAGGAGACCAAATTGTGGAAGTGAAGGGAAGGGGGAGAGAGGAGACCAGATTGTGGAAGTGGGGGGAAGGGGGAGAGAGGAGACCAGATTGTGGAATGGGGGGAAGGGGGAGAGAGGAGACCAGATTGTGGAAGTGGGGGGAAGGGGGAGAGAGGAGACCAGATTGTGGAAGTGGGGGGAAGGGGGAATGAGTAGACCAGATTATTGAAGTGGGGGGAAGGGGGAATGAGTAGACCAGATTATTGAAGTGGGGGAAGGGGACAAGAACGGAATGGAGAATAGGGAGGCAAAGGGTGATTTGGCTCCAGTGTTGTTTTATATGTATGGAATCAAAACGGTGTAAAGGAAACAGACATAACACAACAGATACAACGAGCTAAACATAAAGAACAGTGAGATGAGAAGGGAAAGACAACAATATCCAGAATGCCATATATAGTCAGTGTATCCAGATTCCAGCTCTACTAAGTACGTTTGTTACAAAACACCAATACACTACACTACAACGTACTGCCTACCACACTACACTACACTACAACGTGCTGCCTGCCACACTACACTACACTACACTACAACGTACTGCCTACCACACTACACTACACTACAACGTGCTGCCTGCCACACTACACTACACTACAATGTACTGCCTGCCACAATACACAACACTGTGCAGCTGGTTGCAACACACTATCTTAACTTATTGACTGGAATGCACCTAAATTCTTGCAATAATACTTGTGAAATTTAATGTTTGCTTAATTAGTTTCCTGATAAGCATGAATTTCGTGATGACGCACATCAAAGCTAGCAATTAACTTTCCACATTTGATCTAATTAATTGTCCTGTCTGCCCCTCTTCAAGTTAGGAAAGACGTCCTGAATTTGTGGTGATTCGAAGATATCTAATTAGACATTGAGTGATGCGGTCAAGCTGTGCTGCTTTGGGTTGATTATGTTCGTAATTAAGTTGAACTCCTATAAGGGACGAGTAGGACGTGCAGAGAGAGGGATGAATGGGGACGTGAAACGAGAGGGTTGAGAGGAAGATGAGATGGAAGTGATAAGTGGGAAGTGAGATGAGAGGGATGTGTGTGTAGTGAGATGAGGGAGGTGAGTGGGAAATTAAATGAACAAGAAGAGAGCAAAGAAGGATGAGTGGTAGTTGAGGTAAGAAGATTACGTGAGAAGTGAGTCAAGAGGGACGAATCAAGGGACTGGGGTTCCAGAAAAGGGGCTTCAGTCCTGACGCTATTCATGACTTACAGTGTGCTTGCTTAATAATCCAATACAGTTGATAGCCTCTGAAGTCCTATTTTAACTAACTAACGGGACGAGTCAGTAGTGAGCTGAGAATGATGAGTGGTAATTGAGGTAAGAAGGATAAACGGAAAGTATAATGAGAGGGAAATGCGATGAATGGGACAGGTAGGTAACAACATGAGATTGATGCTTTGAATATAAACTTCCGGCTTTACCAACCTTTGTGACTTAATTCAGATATACCAAGAAAATTGAGAAAAATGGTAGCCCGGTATGTCTTTGGCTTTTATCAATGGATTTAACCCGGTAATGCAAATGTATTGAGCCTCATTCCCGACGAAAATCGTCAGTATCCGATAAACATCGTTTTTACTTATTATTATGTGCCTATTTTACGCTTAATATGAAGATATTAACATGTAACAGCAATAAAACAAGTGAGAATAGTATTTTGGAGGTGAAAAAGACAAAGTATTGCCGACTGGTTCATTCATAAGAGGAGAGCCGGCGCAGCGCACACCCTCCCCCTCTCACTTATCGATCGACACTGCATCGTGCAAGTGAAGTCTTTCTCTTGCTACAATCTCTATATGCCTTTCCTTTGACCTTGAAACCGGGTGGGGGATATTGGCGCAGAAAATAAACCGATAAAAAAGGGAATAAGCGGAAAAATAGGTGATAATTTAAGGGGGGGGGGGGGGGATTTGGACACATGTGAAGGAGTGATAAAGCGGTATGGAAGAGAATTATCTCACTTAATCACATATTCCTTTGTTTTAAGTACCACTGGGGTCTTTTAAAAGGCTTTTCCTATACCTTGGATCTTAAGAGTCCCATCACCTTTGCCCAATAAAATCCCTTAAGATCTCATGAAGGCTGAATGATAATTGGAAATTGCATTTTTTATTTACACACACACACAAAATATTATATACTCGCTATCTCTCTCTTACAGTCAGATTTATTAAGATCTATATGCGGTGATCAGAGTTAGTACAAAGATTCTGAAAACTATAACTTTAAGTAATAACATAAATTGACCAATATTTATCAAGATGTGGGATACGGGTGTATGTGATCCCCGTACAGTATATTATAATAGTGGTGTTCTCTCGGGATCTGTTAAGATGAGGGGTACAGGTGTATGTGATCCCTGTACAGTATATTATAATAGTGGTGTTCTCTCTGGATCTGTTAAGATGAGGGGTACAGGTGTATGTGATCCCTGTACAGTATATTATAATAGTGGTGTTCTCTCGGGATCTGTTAAGATGAGGGGTACGGGTGTATGTGATCCCTGTACAGTATATTATAATAGTGGTGTTCTCTCGGGATCTGTTAAGATGAGGGGTACGGGTGTATGTGATCCCTGTACAGTATATTATAATAGTGGTGTTCTCTCGGGATCTGTTAAGATGAGGGGTACGGGTGTATGTGTCCGGGTGTATGTGATCCCTGTACAGTATATTATAATAGTGGTGTTCTCTCGGGATCTGTTAAGATGAGGGGTACGGGTGTATGTGATCCCTGTACAGTATATTATAATAGTGGTGTTCTCTCGGGATCTGTTAAGATGAGGGGTACGGGTGTATGTGATCCCTGTACAGTATATTATAATAGTGGTGTTCTCTCGGGATCTGTTAAGATGAGGGGTACAGGTGTATGTGATCCTCGTACAGTATAATATTATAGTAGTGTTCTCTCGTGATCTCTGGACTACTTTATAAGTCATACTGATGGATGAAGGTACCATGGATAGTTCACTATAAATGTCTGGATGTACAGTTGCAAGCAGATGAATCACATACAGGTGCTATTGTGGTGTGGCTAGTTTTCATGCTGCCATGGATTAATTTATAGTTTGAAGAAAATTGTACGAGTTTGACTATTTGCAGCAGTGTTGTTGTTGATGTTGTTGTTCCCCAAGCTGCCTGGCCGAACAGCCCCAAGGCCCCGAGCAAGGCCAAGGCCATAACCGAGCGCCCCCACAGAACCCTCCCTGCTGACCACAATAAAGCCTGGGTGACCGAAGCCACTGCATGGCGGGGAGCTGAGGAGGGTGCGGAAACGCCCCGGGAAACCAAAGCCCAACCCAGGACCCTGTGCCCCTCAACAATTATGAAAAGAAAGCTGAGGGGCAAAGGAAAAATGTGACGCTTTGGCTTCCAATTTTGGTAGATTAGGAGGTCAATCCATGGAAGAGACGCCGTCACTTGAGATCTAGAAAAAATATAAGTAAAAGGAACAGTCAGAGTAAGCTATGGGTATGGCAGAGATCGCTCAGTTCTCACTCTGATAGACCAGCCCATCACCACATGACTAGAACCCAATCCTCTCAGCATCAGCTAGGAAAGGCCCATGAAAGCCGCCTTTGGTGGGGGGGTAGGTCCCCTATTTCAACCCCTTTCGGGGTTCGGAACCCGCATTTGCAGTAATGTTGTTAGCAGTGACTGCCATCATTCATTCACAATATTACTATAACAATATTTATTGTTGGTGGTTGTTAATTATAGCCAGCCCTTCCTAGTACTTGTATCTGCTTCATCTGCTTGGAACTGTACAAGTGAGCATGCACACACACACACACACACACACACACACACACACACACACACACACACACACACACACACACACACATTTTCTCTCCCTCTTTCTGAGGTAAGTTAGTGCCACTGCCCCGTTAGGTGAACACCCCCTGGACATACGACACTCTTATCATGCAAATGGTAATGACCTGCTTTTAAAACACTTTACGATACTGTAAACTACACCAACCTGGGGAAGGGAAGAGTTAATATATTACACTAATCTATGACTACCATACATACATACAATTTTAAGACTGAGTGTACCACACATACTTGCAGTTTCAGTCTCTTGTCCCAATGGCGGCGTTCCAGGCAACCCTGTTAAGGGCTGCCTCACTTGTCAAGTTCTTGGATTTGAGATCGGCACGTATAATCCGATCCCAGGTCTTCCTCGGTCCATCCCTTGGTGCAGCTCCTTCCACAATCACAGACCTGCATTTTTTCACCCAATTTTGTTCATCCATTCTCTCCACATGTCCATACCATCCCAGTCCACATGTATGCATCACCTCGCTAATACTCTTCATACCTAAACGTCTCCTCAGCTCAACTCTTGTTATTCTATCCTGTAGCCTGGCCCCACACATCCATCTCACCATTCTCATCTCATTACGTTCCATTCTGTTGACATCCTCTACTTTAACGGCCCATGTTTCTGAGGCATACGTCATTGCACTTCTAACACATGAGTCATACACTTTTCCCTTCAGGGGGAGAGGCACTCTTTTCACGGTCAGTATTGGCAGCAGTTCTCTTAACTACCCCCAGCCACATCTAATTCTAGCAACAGTGGCAGCCTCGGCCCCACCACTGGCAGAGATGGTATATCCTAGGTAAAAAAACTTGTTCACCAGCTCCAATGACTCATTTCCAAAATTCACAGCCACAGGATCATCACTTTACACAAGCTCGCCTTTGCACACTACACACTCAAATTTATCTATTTCTGACTTATCCTCCGGCAGGGATCCCTTTATTCTACCACAGCGCTTATTCCGAAGGTGCACCCAGCGTCGACAGATGCTAGATTGAATCCCGTTAATGCCCACACCCTTTCTACACACTGCACATGAGTATACACCGCTCTTTTCCACATTGCATCGTCTCAATCAACAATGCATAACCTTGTTTTTTAATATTGACTCTTAAACCCTTGCTCACGATGCCCTCTCTCAATTCTCTTAATTTGGCCTCAGCATCTTGCATACTGTCAGCTATTAGGACTAAATCGTCTGCATAAAACAGTTCCAACGGGAGTCCGCCTCTAAACACTCTAGACAGTGCCTCCAGGACCATAATAACGAGGAGGGGTATTAACATTGAACCCTGATGGACTCCAACACGGACTGCAAACTCATCACTCAGTACACCCTTCACCCTCACCGCACTTCACGAATCCTCATACATTTTCAATATCACACGCACCAGCCACTCTTCCACACCAAGTTTCCTCATAGCCCACTGCACAACATCTCTAGGCACCCTATCAAAAACCTTCTCCAGGTATAGATCCCTGCCTTTTAGTAAGTATCTCTCCTGTATCTGCCTGACGATGAAGACAGCATCGGTTGTACCCCGTCCTGGCATAAAACCAAACTGCATATCATCAATGGAGATGCTTTGCCTGATCAAACCCTCAAAGACTCTCTCACAGACCTTCATGATATGGTCAGGCATTTTCAGGCCCCTATAATCTCCTCTATCTACCATTTGTCACACTCAATACTTTCAGCTTATTGGTATATTGTAGATTGCACTTAGCGTGTCTAACACCATTCTCTCCTCTCTCTTTATCCCAATCCCATAAACTCCTGATTAACCATAACCGAGAAATAAAGTTAGGTCTATTCCCTAATATTCCTATACCATTTACTATTATACTTCATTCTTTCCACTTATAGCGGATGTGTTCACCACCATTAATCACTCCAGGAGCAGATGATTTGCTTCAGCCCAGGGAAGGTTTTCGTAGGGTCATCATAAGTTTTGGACAAACTTTCATGACCCCGTAATATCCCCAACTTTCAGAGATAATATGATGGCCTTGTTTCCCAAGAAGGCAATGTTTTAAGATAATCTCGGTGAGGAAAGGTCATCAATGAACGGAAACAAGGGGGGAGGAAGAAGAGAGGGGAAGGACATTAAAGGAAGAGGAACGATAGGAAGGGCAATAAACATAAATACCGTTAACACAGAAAATCATCCAACATACACATTGACAACAAAACAATTATGATATTGAAAATAGTACAAAGAAACTGAAGACAAATAAAACTCAGAAGAAAGCGATAACGACCAAGCTGAAACCAGTAAAATTGCAAGAAAGGATGGGAGGAATAAGGAGGTCACTTTAAGAGTACAAAGTACAAAGGAGTACAAAGGAAATCAAGCAACAACAGATCTAGTGACCCTTCTAGGTTGCTTGTCCTCCAAAACACTGAGGATCAAGTGTCCAAACAGTGGTTTAGAGTGGGTAAGGGAACATTGGAAAGGGAATTACTGCCCTGGAACTAATGTCCGTGGCAGGATTAGGAAGTTAGTAGGGGACAGATGGATTAGTAACTGAGGGGGGGATAAAATAAAGTTATTCATTTACAAACGCAGTCAGTCGCGGGTTTGATGCGAGATATTTGTCTAGGCGGAGTTTAAATGAATCAACGGTGATGCAGTCTATAACGTTTCGGGGAAGCCCATTCCACAAGTTGACAACTCGATTGAAGAAGAAATTCTTAGATTCGTGTGAGTTAAAAGATTTACCAATAATTTTGCAACCGTTTCCGCGCGTGTAATTACATTGGTCGATAGTGAAGTACTTACTAGAGTTCATATTGTCGATGCCTTTGATGATTTTGAACACTTGAATTAAGTCACCTCTTAATCTGCGCTGGGTTAAAGGAAATAGATTTAATTCTCTAAGACGCTCTTCGTATGGTTTGTTCTTTAGGCTAGGTATCATTTTGGTAACTCTACGTTGAACTCGTTCTAGCTTGTTTATATCTTTTTGGTAATAAGGGCACCAGGATTGAACGCAGTATTCCAGAAGAGGGCGGACTAAGGAATTGTAAAGGGTTAGGATAACTTCTTTGGATTTATGCTCAAATGACCTGCCTATAAAGCCAATTATTTTGTTTGCCTTCTTAACAACTTCTGAACATTGTTGACTCGGTTTTAGGTTACTCGATATTGTTACTCCCAGATCGGTTTCTCTGTTTACATTCTTAAGCTGAGTGCCATTCATCGAATAGTTTGCTTTCTCATTTAGGTATCCGATATGTAGTACTTTACATTTATCCGCATTGAAACTCATTTGCCAAATTTGGGCCCAACATGACAATTTATCTAGATTGTGTTGCATATCGTCAACTTGTTCTTTTGAGAGTACGCTATTTGCAATTTTTGTATCGTCAGCAAATTTTGAGATTGTACAGGTGAGACCCTCATCTATGTCGTTGATGTAAATTAGAAAGAGAATTGGTCCTAGTACCGATCCCTGGGGTACCCCGCTACTTACATTGGTCCATTTAGATGCCTTACCGTTTATGACTACTCTTTGCTTTCTGTCGCTGAGCCAATTTTCTATCCATTTCAACACACCGTCTTGTATTCCATGCGCTTTTAGTTTTAGCAGTAAACGTTTGTGGGGAACTTTGTCAAAGGCCTTTTGAAAATCAAGGTATATAATATCTACAGCTTTACTCTCATCGTAGAGGTTGAGGATATCGTGGAAGAAGTCTAAGAGGTTTGTTAAACAGGAACGTTTTTTACGAAAGCCGTGTTGAGTATCTTTAAGTATGTTATTTTCCTCTAAGTGATTTACGAGTCTGTCTCGTATGACCGTTTCTAGCATTTTACATACAACTGAGGTTAAGCTAATTGGACGATAGTTACTGGGTAGGGATTTGCTGCCTTTTTTGAATATCGGTGTTACGTTGGCTAGCTTCCACTGATCGGGCATAGTTCCAGACTGCAAGGATTTATTGAATAGTAATGTCAGTGGTTTGGAGAGCTCATCCTTAGCTTCCTTTAGAACTCTAGGCGAGATTGTATCAGGTCCAGGCGTTTTATTTACCTTGAGTTTATCTAAACAATTCAATACTTCTCTCTCTGTAACGGTGATATTGCTTAGAACATCTGAATTATCAATCTGAATCGGCGATGGTGTAGGGATATCACTGAGGTCTTCTGTTGTAAAAACTGATGCAAAGAAGGTATTGAGGGCATTACTCATTTGTACTTCGTCTTTGGTGTATTCTCCATTTTCATCGACTAACGGTCCAACAGTTGAAGTAACTACTTTTTTCTTTCTGATATAACTATAGAATTCTTTCGGGTTTGTTTTACTTTGATTCGCAATATGTAACTCTAAGGTCTTTTTACTTTGCTTAATTAACTTTTTGGCTTTGCGTCGTAGCTCTACAAATTTCAGCCGTTCTTCTTCATTTTGTGAGGATTTTAATCTATCATTAGCAAATTTTTTAGCAAGCAGGCAGTTTGAAATATCTTTATTCCACCATTTGGGCTTATTATTATGGCCTGGACGCCGTATTTTCGATGGTATGCAGTCTTGCACTGCTTTTAGGTAAGTGGTTTCGAATAACTTCCAAGATGTATTTATGTCGTTATTGTGAATTAAAAAGCTCCAGTCAGTTTCTTTAAACATAGCTCTAAGTTTATGTAAGTTTGCTTTCTTGAAATTAGGGACTTTTTCGATGCTACTATTTGGTTCGTTACTAGTAAACTTTAAAGTGAAAGTTATCGTACGATGGTCGCTGTTACTAAATTCATCACCAACATTCAAATTCTCTATTAATTCTTCTTTTGTTGCAAGTACAATGTCAAGAACGTTATTACCACGGGTTGGCGTTCGAACAAATTGATAAAGCGAACTCTCTTGCAAGTTCGTATACAAGTCATGTCCGGAGTGTGAAGTAAGAGTATCGCCCCACTTGGTCACAGGTAAATTAAAGTCGCCAAAAATTACGGTATCTTGTGAGTTACTTACATCTGCAATTTGTTCGTAAATTTCTCGGTCAGTTTGCACTGATTGAGCTGGAGGTCTGTATATTAATGCAAGTATTATTTTTGTACCTTTATTATTCTTTATTAGCACAAAAGATGCGTCGACGTTCACAATTTGAGGTTTTGACAAGAGGGTAGGGTTAAGACTTTCTTTGATATAAAGTAAAACGCCACCTCCATTTCGATTTATTCGGCTTTTCTCAAACATTACATAACCGGGAAGTGAATACTCTGCTAAAAAGTCTCTATCTTCTGTATTGAGCCAAGATTCTGTTATGCCAATCACATCATAATTTTCTGTAAACACTAGCTCCTCTAAATCTGAAAATTTATTGCGTATGCTACGAGCGTTTGCATAGAAAACCTTTAAATTTGTTATTTTAGAACTCACGGAACACTCTTTAATAATATTTTTGGTTCTTGTCGGATCTACATTTATGTTCATGGCTGTCCTCGGTCCTCGCTGTCTTCGGTCCTTATCGCTGGTGGTCCTCGGTTGCCTCTGTTTTTTTCTTGGCGTTGGATGATTTATGTCACTGCTGCTTCTTCTCGGATGGCGTTTTTTGATCCATGGCTGCGGACTGCTTCGTGTAGGAGACGACCCATGCGTGCTGAACCCACAGGGTTTAGATGAGTGCCATCCTTGTGGAACAGAGTAGGCTGGTTGTAGAAGTTGTCCCAGAGGTTAATGAATTCAACTTCTTCCCTCAGACACAAATATTTTAGTCGGCTATTTGTGCTGAAGGCCTTGTCGTAGAATTTGTCAGGTGCGTCGATCTTGGGGAGAATGCCTGAGATGATGATATTCCTTGACTTGTTTTTGTAGTGCTGGATCATCTTGCGATATTTCTCCATCAACTCTTCGGATCTGGTGCGCATGACGTCATTTGAACCAGCATGGATGACAAAAAGGGTATTTTCATTTGCATCCTTTGTGGTATCTTCGAAGGCTTCCACAATGTCGTCCAGTCCAGCTCCTGGGATGCAAAATCTTTTTCGTTTATTTGGGACTCTGTCGCAGAACTCTTCGACCTGTCCTCGTAGGATGGAATCCCCAACAAGCCTGGTCTCCTCTGGTTCGTCTTCCATCTCTACCAATATCTCAAATCTGTTTGACATTGTGACTGGTAGATGAGACCTTTTCTGCGTTGGCCGTGCACCGTTCCTCACTGGTGTAAATCCGGAAACCTGTGGTGGCGGGACTCTACGTACAGGTCGGGGAGAGGAGTGGTTAGAACGGGGGCGAGGGGTTGGTACTGTTCGTGCTAGCAGGCTTCTTGCACGAGGAGTGGGGGAGAGACTAAGGTGAACAGGGCGGCTGTCCTGGTTTGATGTCGGCTCAGGTTCGTCAGAAGCATCTGCTGCAGTGTCTACTGCAGGTGTTGGATTGTTGGCAGATGACGTTGGGGCGGTGGTGGATGCTGGAGTTGAAACAATTGGAGTTAGTGATACTCCAACGTTGAGTGTTACAAACTCTTGGAGTGATTCCAGCTTCCTGGTGAGGGCGTTGATCTTGTTGTGGGCTTCATCCAATTTTGCTGTCAAATCCTCTCGTTGCTGGCAGAGTCGGCAGACTTGTGGATCGACAGGAGCAAACATGGAAGCACCAAACCTACCGGCGCAGTTCGTACAGGCACGAGGCATGGTGACGATCACTTTCTTCAGATCACTTCACTCACTTAAAAACACTTAACTCACTTTAAAAACACTAAACTCACTTTAAAAACACTTCACTCCCTTCAGGTCGCTTCACTTACTTAAATAGGCCTAACCGAAAACAAAAATGTTGAAATACACACAAATAGGTTATCAGCGGTGATAGCCTAACCAAAATTAAAACAAAACTAAATTAAATTTGAATACGCAGTGATAGCTGAACCGAAAACAATTTTATGTTTATTTAAACAGAAATAGGCCACCAGGGGTTATAGCCTATCCTAACCGAAAACAAAAATTATGAAATAACGGTAAGCAGAAATTGGCCACCAGCGGTGATAGCCTAACTGAAAATTTAAAAATTGAAGTACGCAGAAATAGGCCACCAGGGATGATAGCCTAGACTAACCGAAAACAAAAATAACTGAAAACCAAAATTATGAAATACCGGTACGCAGAAATAGGCCACCAGCGGTGATAGCCTAGACTAACCGAAAACAAAAATAACCGAAAACAAAAATTATGAAATACCGGTACGCAGAAATAGGCCACCAGCGGTGATAGCCTAACTGAAAATTTAAAAATTTAAGTACGCAGAAATAGGCCACCAGGGATGATAGCCTAGACTAACCGAAAACAAAAATTATGAAATATCGGTACGCAGAAATAGGCCACCAGCGGTGATAGCCTAACTGAAAATTTAAAAATTGAAGTACCGTACACAGAAATAGGCCACCAGGGATGATAGCCTAGACTAACCGAAAACAAAAATAACCATAAACAAAAAAGTATGAAATATGCAGAAGTAGGCTACCAGGGGTGATAACCTACCTAAAAAAGCAAAACAAATATATATATATATAATAGAATATGTGACTAAATATACAATTCACCAAATAGAGATTATATAAAAATAAAGTGTAACTGCACTCAAGGGGTTAATATACTGTATCAACAGATGGCGCTGGTGTCACTGTAGGTTAGTCAAGCAGGATTATATTTAGATAAACAAAGTTATCAGTCAAAGGTTACTACAAGATCATGCAAGCAACAACTAAAATTACAGATATATATAGCTACAGTAGGATACTGAATACGATACCTACTAGAGTTAATAAGAAAATACAAAGCTAGGTCGATTAGAGGTGCGCGTGCGTCGTCTGCTACAAGCTAGGATAACAAATGTAAACAACAATGTTTATCAGTCAGAAAAGCAATAAAATAACATGCACGGCAACTACAGAACTATGTGGAGGTTAAACAAGCACTTAACTACTGTTCATGCAATGAATAAAGGGAATTGGGATATGAAATACTCAAATTAGGATCGAGTTTTCTCAGTGGCGATGCGGAGCTGTTGGCGATGCTAAAGCCGGCGGGTGAAGAGGAAGGAGGTGGAGGGAGGAGCTCATGAGCAGATCAGGTAGAGGACTGAACCATTGTTGGGAGAGAGGGAATAGAGAACAGAAACACAGCAAAAACGAAAACAAGGTGAGAGAAGGAGCAAATAATAATTAAATGAGAAAGTGGGATGTACAAAATTTTGTTTTCTATGTAAGTGAGGGAGACAAAAGGCAGAACTGCCTGTAGCGAGTGCCTCCCCCATAGTTGAAAGAGTGACAAAATCAAGGGACGTTCGAGCCAAAATGACTGGACACACGGAGTTTGAAGCAATTTAAGTCATAGGAGGAGGGAAAGACTGATCCTGGGAGAGAGTTCCAGAGCTTAGCTGTTGAATAGAAGAAAGACTGAGTAATGTTTCACTCATGGGTTGGAGAGTTGCACAGAGTAGGGGTGGGATTGTGTTGCAAGACGGGTACCACGTACCCTACGTAGAGGAGTTGGTATACACTGGGAGAGCTCGGAGGAGCACTGATTATTGTAGTAGCGATAGAATATCGAAAGACATGCAACATTGCAGCGAAGAGAGAGAGAGTATGCAGAGAGTTGGTGAGTGGGCGGGAATTAATTATACGAAAGGCCTTCCTTTCTACTTTGTCTAGGAGTGCGGTGTGAGAGGATCCTCACCATACATGTGAACAATACTCAATACAAGGACGCATTGTGTCCCTCTACAGAGAAAGAAGCTGTGCAGGGGTAAAGAATCCCTTGAGACAGTTGAGCACACCCATTCTGGGAGGCTGCCTCAGCAAGACTGGTAATATGGTCCTTCCAATTGAGAGCAGAAGAAAAAGAGACACCAAGAATATTGAGAGAAGATGAAGGATTGATTTTTGCAGTGATGAAGAATAAGGGATAGTTCTCTGGGACTTCCAAACGGGTAGATAGATGTAGAAATTGGGTTTAGGAAGTATTAAAGGCAACAAGATTTGTTCTGCCCCAATTGGAAATAGTAGTTAGATCAGAAGATACAGTAAGTGTTGTATGGCTTCATTAGATCAATTACAAACAAAACTACTCTTCAATGACGCAATAAAGCATAATGATGTTGATTTATCAATAATTGGTGCAGAGCAATTAGAGTATAAAATATACGATACAACGGAGGGTATTCCCCGAGGCTTCGATTAATCGCACTTGTAAGATATCTCTTTCAGCATTAACTCCCACAGACATCTCCCCTCTCTTCCATTGATATCGTAAATTCAGAGACGATTGGACAAAATTAATATCCCGTTTGTTTTACATTCTGCTCTCTATCTCTCTCTCTCTCTCTCACTCTCACTCTCTCTCTCTCTCTCTCTCTCTCTCTCTCTCTCTCGTTATATGTCGGGCGAATCGACTTTATACGGGAAATGATCAGCGGACGAAACTACTTTTTCGGTGAAGTGATACATAGGTATATTACGGCCAGACAAAATAACATATCCCTGAAAACACAAACTACAACTTTCACCATGTAGATAATATGGTTACCGAAAGGGTTGTAGAATGACTTAAAACAAAAAACCGCTCGGGCTGACGAGTCTCAAACACCGCTAAAGAACCGCAGGGAGTTTTGCAGGTTTCGGCGAGTTTGGTATGCATGCTTAGTACACAAAGTAATTTGTGACCTTGTCTAGGTCACATTTATATGCTTGACACATATCAACTTAGCATATTAAAATTAATATATAATACAATGTTTATCTGTCTACCATCAAAAACAACATGAACCAGAACTGTCGTGCAATGACGTAAACAGAACATATGTTTAAACTAGGATAGATATAATTTATTATGTTCTTAGTTGTAGGATAGTGTGGTGAAACATGTGCAGAGTTGGGAACATATTGGGGATATAATAATGTTGAGGTTAGGTCATATAATAAGTATCAATGAATCTATTGATATGTGAGAGTTGGTAAAGGGTGTAGTGAAGGTTATATCCAGTAGGTGTAACAATGGTGGTCTAAGCTTCGGTATGGTTGTATGATGGAGCATGTATGTCTGTGTCTACATATATACATAGGCAAAAAACCCATAGCTGGGGTGGCCGATTCGAGACAGAGCCAGTATAATAGAGACAGTATGATGGAGTAACATTTGTAAAGGTTTATATCACGATCTCGATTTATAATGTGTAGGGCGCTGGACTTGCGCATATTACATATATGGAGGATGGGGGGTCAGGATATAGGATGGGGAGAGCTAAGTGGAGGGCTTATGAAGTGGGCGTGTGTGTGACGTGCATTTTAAGTGGCGAAATGTTCATTTATTCTGTGTTTGAATGTCTAGTTTAGGGCTATTAATTGTATTTTCTGGGAGACTGTTCCAATCGCGTAGGAGACATCCAATCACGTATGGTTCATGGAAAGAATGAGTGTATTAGTGTGGTATGCTTGGTACTTATGAGAGTGTGTTACGAGTGTTGCGGGTGTTTGAGTTGTGTACGTATTCATGTTTTTTAATGTCAATATCATTATGTATGATTTGTGATATAAGTATGATAGTGTGGGGGCTGTGGTAGTATGAGAGTTGTGGTAGTGTGAATGTGTGAGAAGCAGTGACGGATGAAGTGAAGACCATATACAGTAATATAATGATATAGTGGCATGAAAACTCCTTAGCTTCGTGCATTCAAATTTAATATCAAATTTATAAAACACAAACTAGTAGTTGATATTCAATAAATTTAACATGGGGACATATATTTGGACTGGCAACCCGCTACCCTGGCATATGAGAGAGAGAGAGAGAGAGAGAGAGAGAGAGAGAGAGAGAGAGAGAGAGAGAGAGAGATTACAATACAATATATTATGACACATGAACAACACAAGTCAGTATGAATCCGAGTCAAATGTGATTATAAATTTCCTCTTGCTATAATGCCCTCTGGGAGTAAGGGAATAGAATAAACCCCACGTACCTCCTGTGTGTCGTAAGAAGCAACTAAAGAGGTTTGGTCGGTGGGCTTTCGACCCCCCACCCATGAAAAATACTAACTGCAACGATGAACGAACGAACAGCCTCGGATGTGGACGGACTTAATGTTGATGAACACCGACCTACGATGGACAGTCTTAGAATAGCGACTTGGAATGTGAGAGGCTTGAATGATGACACAAAAGAGCAAGAGATCATGGAAGTGTTAGTGAATGCCAGGCTGGATGTATGTGGAATTACTGAGACCAAATAGAGTGGTACAGATGTAAGAGAGTGGGAGTGTGGAATGGGTGTGTGTGCTGGAGTGAGTGAGGGAGTAGCGAGAGAAGGTGCGTGTTTGTTTGTAAGTAACAAATGGAAGGAGCATGTAAGAACCTATGGGTCTTTGAGTTCAAGGATTGTGTGGGTGTCAATGAAAGTAGGAATACAAACTTGGGTGGTTGTGTATGTGTATGCTCCGACACAGGATAAAACTGTTAGAGAGAAAGAGGAGTTCTGGGTGAATGTGAAGGCGTGCCTGGATAAGTTTGGCAAGAGCGAAAGAATGTTTCTGATTGGGGATATGAATGGGAAGTTGGGTGATAAGAAAGTTGATGGAGTGGTGGAAGGGTGGGGTGTACCATCAGAGGTGAATGGGAATGGTAATGCACTTGTAGACGTATGTGTGAGGAGGAGGTTGTGGATAGCCAACACCTTCTTCCGACACAGAATGATACACAGGTACACATGGAAAGTGGTGTGGAGGAAGAACCATGAGACAGTGGTGAAATGAAAGGCACGGACTGATTATATACTGTAAGGGTTGATGAACGAATGAAGACATCTGTGCTGGATGCTAAAGTGTATAGGGGGAGGTGTGGTGGAGTGGTCTTGCCACTGGCCTGGTAATCCAAAGGTCCCGGGTTCAAATCCCGATGTATCAATGGGAAGATATTATTGGGATGGAATTTGTGCTGTACCTAGTATCAGTGCATTACCACAAAGCCCACCGAAACGTCAATAAAATACCCTGGTTGTTCCCTGATTAAATAGCACTGTATGAATATTCCCATATTCAAAATATGCTATAGGGGTGCAATGCCTGGTGAGTTATCTGCTCAACAGGTGGCGTTGTGTGTGTGTAAGTGTGAGAGTCCGAGTGTAGGTAGTGAGACAGTGAAGCACGGGAACGAGATGGCTTCAGAGATGGGGTCGTTTCGGGCCATGAGTGAGCACCGTGCCTCATGTGAAGGCAAGATGGCAGGTGCTCGTTGTACTCTACGTGCTTCACATGTCTCACTCCCTAGACTGGAACAAGACCTCACGGGCTTCACTGTTCATTGTAAAGCGGTGAATGTTAAGGCTCTCAGCCTATGCCCGAGAGGAAGTTAGTTGGAATATAGAAAAAAAAAAAAAAAAAATTGGAGTGGGTGTGTCTGACCATTATGTAGTAATAGCTAAAATGGCTAAAATGGCGTAGGGATGCGGTGACCCCAGCGCCCGCCACTTTCTGGTGCAGATAGCCTCCTCTGTGGTGGAGGCGAGAGAAATTTCCACCACCACTTTCTCCTGTGAGATGTAGAAGAGGGCTAAAGGGGATCAAGGGCGGAGGGCCTGGTATCCTTCTCGCCTTAAATGAATCTACCAAAAAACAAGATAGAGATAGGGGCGAGGGAACGCGTTCGTGGTCCCAGACCCTAAGAATAGGAGATTTAAATGAAACAAAGATGAAAGGAGAGGGAGGAGTAGATTTTGGAAACGTGATAGGTAGGAAGTCTGGAGTAGATGAGGGAGCCTGGGGGAAAGAGGGAGTGGCTATTATTGTGAAAGAGGAGTTGAAAGAGTTTATACAAGATTGGAAAGAGGTGTCATCAAGGCTAATGTGGGTGCGAATGCGGTTTATGGGAGATGTAAGTGCTTATGGACCGGGAAGTGAAAGGGAGTTGGACGAGGCGGAAGGTATGTCGGATCATTACCTGGTGGAGGGAAAGCTAAGAGTTAGAAGTTACAGGAGAATGAGAGACAAGCGTGAAGTAAGAGAGGTACTACAAGTTAGTGAGTTAGAGAAGAGTACAAAAAAGAGGGAGTACAAGGACAGACTGTGACGCCTGCAGCTTAGCAGAATGCCACGTGGGCTCAGCCACTCGCTAACACTCGCCAGGGCAATGAATTTGGCTACAGTCTATCTACAATGTTATACTTTCTTTCTTGTGAATCGTCATGTCACGGGCAGTATAGAAGTGGTCTTTATTTTCGTCTGTGACAATGCATTATATTTTATATCATCAGTTATAAGTTTAATGTATAAGACTGAATGATACAGCTATAGAGTGTGAGTGAGTAAGTGCAGGAGGCAGAGGGTTGTGCGCGTAGTGTTACGCGTTGTCTCGGTGACGTCATGCCACGGCCGGGCCCTCTGAGTGGCTGGCCGCTTTGCTGCCCTCCTGCCGCAGCAGGAGGTAGTTCCCCCGCACTCCTTGCTGCCTTTGTGCCTTCCTCGCTCAGAGCTTGCTTGACCAGCATAACCTTCACACCTCCCTTGCCATCTGTCCCCGACTTCCACCTATAGAACACTTTCTCTCTCTCTCAACTTCTTACCTCTTATTCTCTAATCTATTTAACATCATAACTCCCCTTTGGTTCGGCACGATTTCATATATCGGCCATCGTATTATATGCTGAAGCTCTCAGATATTTCATGTTTAGTTAGACATTTTGGAGGGGTTAACATTTTGTCTGTAGAGGTTCGACACACTCGCGGTGTCTCCCTACCTATTTCTTGGTTGTCTGCTGGGCTATTTAATGCTAGACTGGGGTGAGGCTATTGGTGTTGTGATTTCCGATGTGTACCAGGTTTTGTTGAACTTGTACAATCGCAACGGATACGTGGGAAGCCTAGGTTGTCTTTCTGACTGTGTACCTTGTGAGTTTAGCACTGTGTTGCGAGTGAGGGCTTTTGCCTCTGCCACCCAACACTGTGCTAACTCGTTTTGCTTTGACTTGAAGAGGGTCGCCAGGAGAGAACCAGATACTAGCGATCTGGATCTCTCATGAGAGCACCCCGTCATTTAACGTAATTTGGCCGTACAGTCTTAAGGACCTCGCTAGGCTACGAGCCGCTTGCTCAGCCATTGTTTCCTAGCCTACGACATCCCAGCTATACTTTATTCGCCTAGCAGACACCCGATTAGGATTATAAGCTCTTATGTTATGTATTCAGCATTTTTATTCACGTTGATTGTAAGCCTTGGTTGTTGTTGAGGTGCACAACCTGAGCAGGCTTTTGCATTGCCTGATGAAGTTCTTCTTTTGTTGTTGGAGATAATACTATTGCGCATTTATCGTTATTCCCGTGCCAGTTAACACTGTATGTCCCTACACTTGTCATATCTTGTTCCTGCTTTATATAACAGTTCAAAATCCGATTCGATCATCTTAAGAATTATCAGACTTTCTTTAGAAGATTCCTGTTCGATGCTTTAGGACTTTCATTCACTTTCTTTAATATAGGAGTGACAGTTTATTATTGGTTAGAGTAACTTTAATTATACCTTCTTCTTGTTTGCATTAAATCATTCCAATGATTTAATTAAGCTCTCTATCTTTTTCCTTGTATACATTATTAACCTTTAACTAGCGGCGCGCAACATAAGTCGAGTATAATAAATCTGGACTATCTGGCGGCGCTCGACATAGGTCGTGTGGCAATTTCAGCACGTAATGTTGCTGAGAGAGAGAGACAAGTGGTGGCAGGAGAGTAGCGAGCGTATGACTGCTCCAGACCACCGCGGCGAACCTACTGACACGAATCCCACCTCCTCCCTCCCTCTCTCACTCGCTAGCCTATATGCGGAATTGTATGGGGAAAGTGCCGAATTACATGCTTTTTGCACTCGCGTTGCGCGGTTGTTGCAAGAAAACTAGCCATCATAAAAGGATCGTTATGGTGTCATTGGAAAGCTCTGTGTATGCCCTTTCAGGGATAGATACTTGTTTAACGTTCTGGGACTTATTTAGGCATGAAAATGATCACGTAAACAGCCCTATTTTGGCTAAAAACACCCCGCTGGGCGGTACATATAAATAAACCGCTAGCCCGCTAATCTAGTGTTAACGTAATTGTATGTTGTTGTGATCAGGCTGTATCAGAGGTCATCAGCCTGTAGTAGTAGTGCATTTATACCGAGTTAGAGGATACCCCGCTATCGCAGATTTAACTCTGGAGGGTATAGGTGTTTTTTGTGCACCGGCATTATAAGTTCGAGAGTTGGATCTAGTGTTACCGTTGTGGCTGTGTGCCTTTCTAGTCCAATGATTAAGAGCCCTTGTTTTATATGAGTCCCGGTCGTAACAAGACTAAAGGAAAAGTGGATGGAAGTGAGAGAGATGGAAGAGAGAGAAGTAGAGGTTGAATGGCAAAAGCTTAAGGAAGGAGTGAAAACAAGTGTAGAGGTACAATGAACGATGGGATGTGGGGGGAGACTCCACGACTGATGAAAGTAGAGTTGGAAATCCATGGTAAAGTGAAGAAGGATGAAGAGTTGGAGAGGTAAAAGATGGTAGGCTAAACCACCTTGCTATTGTTCTTTTTGGTTTTTGTTATGGAGCATTTTGGACTTGTTCTACTTGAGATTCTTTCTAAGTGTTTTAAGTTCACTTATGCTGGGGTGGTCAGGAGGCTCGGTGGTAGATGTAGGAGTTGCAGGCGGGTCGTTGATGTTGCTGTTGATGTTGGCGAAGCAGGATGCGGAGATTATACGATCTCTGCATGCGATGGCGAGATTGAGATTGGTAGAAGGTTGTTGAGCTGGCTCCTGTTCCTCCATCGGTGATGAATCTTGAGCAGTTTCCAGTTTCTCCATTGGTGTTGTAGTTGTTGTCTCCTGGATTGTAGATGTTGGAGTCTTCTCTCGAGTCTTTTGAAGGCAGAGTGGTCGAGGCAGAAGTTTAGGCTGTGAGTCTTCTTTTTGCTCGGCTTCTCGGTGGGTGTTCTCTCCTTTGAAGTTTGTGCAAGGAGATCTGGAGGGATGACGATGGTGGGCAGGTCGTTGGCAGTTAGTAGAGCAGGCAGAAGAACAGCAAGTAGGCCTCGATCATACCCAGCAAGCGCAATGGCTGTGTGATGTCAGTCTTGAGGCCTGACTTGACTCCGGTGGTAGTGGGTCGCTTCTGCTTTGCTTGAGAGAGTAGGGAGCCCCTTACAGGTCTGCCATGGGGTCCTGTCACTCCTGCTGCCTCCTTGCCCTTCCTTCCCTCGATGATGGTGAACTCCACTTTCTCTCCTTCACCTAGTGAAAAATTGTGCATTTGTTGTTTGGCACAATGATCTTTCGGTGGATGAAGAAGCCTGCTTGGTCTGGTTCTCTGGTGATGAATTCATACCCACTTTTCACATGGAACCACTTGACCACGCCAGAAAAGGTGGTTCATTGTTCCTGGGTGGCCATGGTGAGAGAGGGTAGAGGTGTTGCTGCCATGTGTGGAGAGTCAGTCAATCAAGAATGAGGTAGTGCAGAGGTAGTATGCGGTAAAAGGAAAGTAGGAGGCAGAGGTATCAGGAAGGGAAGCGAGTGGTGGAATGATACAGTGCGAAAGGCAGTTGAGGAGAAGAGATATTGTTTTGAGAGGGTTTTACAGGATGGTAGGGTTGATGTTACAAGGAGAAAAGGAGAGAGGCAAAACGGAAAATTATAGAGGCGAAAAAAAATGCAAAGGAAAAGTGGGGTCAAAGGTTGAGTGAGAAATTTGAAGAACGAGAGAAGATGTTCTGGAATGAGTAAAATAGAGTAAGGAAAGGAGGACAAAAGCGGGAAGAGCCAGTGAAAGATGTAAATGGAGAATTACTAGAGGAAAGAGTTGAAGTGAGGCAAAAATATACTGATTATTTTGAATTTGTGTTAAATGCAAGAGATGGAAGAAAAGCAGTGATTGAAGCAGGCCACTCAGGTGGTAGGGATTGAATGAAAGGATGGAGGAAAATTAGGTGAAAGAAGCAGTGAAACCAATGAGAACGGGAAAAGCAGAAGGTTTGGATGGTATTGCTGTGGAGTGTATAAAGAAGGGTGGAGATGTGATAATAGATTGGTTGGTGAGACTCTTCAATGGAATTTATACTTCCATGCCCGAGAGGATTACCTCGGTAATGCGTTCAGCACCCTCCGAGGGTCTCCGGCCACAGGAGAAAAAGTAATTCCATGGGAAATCAAAGAAGTACTGCTGAAGATTCTCACAGTCGGCAGCACCAAAGTGCCATAAGTGCCGCTGGTTGGGAGGATCGGGTCGCCGTATTGGAGAGATAGGGCAGGTGACAGATTCTAGTTTATGGTCGGAGGAGCCAAAAGGAGAAAAAAGATTTACAGTATAAGCAGAAGGGTTAGAGGTTAGAAATAAGTCAAGAATGTTGGGCCGATCTCTGAAGCAATCTGGGATACAGGTGGGTTGTTGGACTAACTGCTCTAGGTTGTTTAGGATAGAAAAGATGTAGGCTTTTTCACCAGGTTGGTCAGTGGAAACAGAGGAGAGCCATTGGTGGTGGTGAACATTGCTCTGCGAAAGGAGTGATGGATAGAATGTGTACCACTTTAGAAGTTATAGTCAAAATCATTGTTATAGTCAGTAGAATACTGCTGTTTGCGGATGACATAGTTCTATCTATCTATCTATCTATATGCTCAGGCCCAATCCCCATTTTGGGGGTAGCCAACTCAAGACAGAGCAAGAACAGGGAAAACACAAAAACAACATAAAACAAAAAATAAACACAGATAAAAAACACAAACTCTCACACATCCAGGTCACCCAGGAGAAGACCCAGAGACCAGGGTTACCAAGGTCGCTCCAGCTCTCCCCCGGCCCCTGACCACCCGGAGAGGTTCCGATCTCGGCAGGCAGACATGCAGCGGAGCCAAAGCCACAAGCCCTCCCACCACACTTCCAGGCACACCCTTCATATTAATCGTCTCCCCGGGCCAGGCGCCTGATGGACTATTATCTAGTCCAACTTGCGCCCGACCCCTTACTCCAAATGACCACGTGTTCACTCAACTATTCACAAGCATTCTCCATTCACTCCTGTCCACCACCACTTCCCCTGCCTGATCTATAGTCATTCCTCTATCATCCAAAGCCTTTCTTACACAGTCTCTCCATCTCAATGGGGGTCTTCCTGCCCTTCTATCTCCCCTTGTACCTGACTCACATATTCTCTTTGTAAGCCTTTGATCACCCATTCGTTCAACATGACCATACCAGCTCAGTATCCTTCTGTCCACTCTGGCTGACAAATGTTCCTGCTGCCCCACTCTCCTACGTATCTCTTCATTCCTCAATCTGTCTCTACGAGTAACTCCACACATACTCCTCACATACTCATAGTTCTGATGAGCGATAATGAATGGAAGATGCAGGGTCTGGTAAATGAGTTTGGAACAGTGTGCGAAAAACGGAATTTGAAGGTAAATGTGGGGAAAAGCAAGGTTATGGTCTTCGAAAGGGGTGAAGTCACAGAGTGTGAGGTGAAGTTGAACGGTCAGGCAATGGAGATCGTCAGCTCTTTTATGTATCTGGACAGTGTGTTGAGTAAAGATGGGACTGTGGATGAAGAAGTGCGTGAGAGGGTGCAACAGTGGAAGAGGGTTGTAGGAACGTTGAAAGCATTAACAAGAAATAGAGTGGTCAGTATGGAAGTGAAGAAGTCCTTGCATGACAGTGTGGTAATCCCGACACTAACTTACGGAAGCGAAGCATGGACGTTCGTGGAGAGACTCAGACCAAGAGTGAGAGCGGTGGAAATGAATTACTTGAGAAGTGCATGCGGAGTTACATGGAGGGATAGACAGACGAATGAGGAAGTAAGAAGGAGGTGTGGTGTGGAGGTAGATGTGCTGGAAAGTGTGAAAAGGAACAACTTGAGATGGTTCGGCAAAATGGAACGTGTGGGAAGCGAGAGAATGACTAAGAGGGTGTACGAGAGCGAGGTGGAGGGACAGAGAGGGAGAGGTAGACCGAAGGAGAGGTGGAAGGATGGAGTGAGGAAGTATACGAATGAAGGCGGTGCTGGTTGGGAGGAGGGGCGTCGACTGACTGGGGACAGAGGTGCTTGGGGGCGGTTCGTTCGTGGTCACCCCTTCGGGGATCATGGCGTCAGGCAATAGATAGATAGATATAATTAGGGGAGAGATAGACAGTGCAGAAATATTAATTTGAGAATGACGAGAAAGCTTTAGCCAGATAGTTGAGAATTCCAAAGAATATAAGTTGGGAACACGAGAGAAAGCAAGATTGTTCCGTACATAAACGCAACATCCACCTTTTGGCTCGACACTGAGAGAAGAGATAGTAGGAGGATACAGAGAAGGGTTTGCTGTCAGTAGTCTCAGACAGCTGTGTCTCGGTGAGAAAGAGAAGATCAGGGTTGGCAGAGGAAAAGTGGTGTTCCACAGAGGTGAAGTTTGAGGAAAGGCCACGAATGTTACAGAAATTAATAGTAAGAGTAGAAAGTGGTGGTCCAGAGCATCTTGGCGAGTCATTACCAGGGTACAGACTGATGGCGGCATTTCTGGTCTGTTACGACCGGCACAACGAAATAAACAAGGGCACTTAATATTGGACTAGAAGATAGGCTATATCTGCAACAATGGTACGCTAATTCCAAACCCTCGAACTATTAAGCCGGTGAACAAAACACTTACACCCTCCAGAGTTAATCTACTGGATAACGGGGTATCAATTAACTGGGTTAAGTGTACTTCTACAAAGGCTTTCCGGTGACGGCAAAGCCTACTCACAACAGGAGTACTTATGTTAATAAAATGCTCTCAAGTAATAACAATGCTTAAATAAACTATGACAAGATTTAATAAAGGAGTATATGCTTACGTTAACTTTAGTGTGAGTCTGTACTCAACACTAAACTCTTCAATGCTCTATGAAAACACTGGAAGTCTAGTCCTACAGCAAACAGATATGGAATCTTCTGAAAACGTCTGATGCTCTAAGATGCTCGTCGAATATAGAACAGAAATAATGCAGGGACAGGACACCAAAGCGTGTATCTTAAATACACCAACAAGTAGGATACATATATAAAACAAGGGAATGCAACAACTCGGTGACAGCACTAATAATAGCCACTCAAAAACAGTACTTCCTTAGCCAAAGTAACAGCCAAACTGGGATGTGCACTATGCATCAACCTAGGCTAAAACAATACGTGAATAATTCCTAAAGCATACTCAGTTAAAGTTAATAAACACAATGCTGTCTTTCTCACTAATAAAGTCTAGCAGCGGCATAAAAGGTACAAGGAGCCTAGGCAGAGCTCAAGCATGCTCGTAGCCTACTGTCTCCCCTGAACAGATTTCCCTTATCTTACGGTAAGTGACTAGGAGGCTCTCTTGGTAAGTCCAGATCTCAAGTATCTGGTCTTACCCTGGCGCTCCTCAAAGGTCAACAAAATGAGGTAGCAAGTATACAAGCAAGAGTAGGCAAAAGCCCTTCGCTTGTATACTGCTAAGCTCGCAAAGGAAAATATGCACAAGGGTTACAGGCAACCTAGCTCCGTCGAAGTCGTACAGGCTCTGACTTGCCATATACATAACTCAGACAACGACCAAAGATACCCTCCACTGTCTAGCATTAAATAGTAATAAAGAACAACCCAATAATTAGAAGCACCCAACAATATGACTCCATGTGACTATGACTCTAATAATCCCTAAAGCTAGTGCAAAACATATATGTGAGAACTGGCGCTGGTAATACGACTGGCCGACTATGGAAGTCGTATGCTAGAACCAGAAGGGAAATAATTGAATAAAGATAAGAAGTATTGGAAAGAACTAGTTCAGAGAGAGGAACAGAAGTAAAGAGGGTTAGATTGGGGACAGAATGCAAGGGACGTCTAGGACCAAACGCAACATGCCAAGCTCTAAGGAGAGACGCGGGAAGGAAGCCCCTACCACCGCGCTAGAATAGCGGCCTCCAATCACCGGCCACTACTTCATGAAGATCAGGCGTCATATGACACGCCAGGCCCGCCATCCAATATGGAGCGGGTGGCCCCGCCCAAGCGAGGAATGCACACGTACATACACACGCACATACTACCACCTCGGTCTTCCCTCTCTCTCTCTCTCTCTGGAACTATCACACTAAGCTTTCCAAACCACTGACATTACTATTCAATATATCCTTGCAGTCTGGAACTATGCCTGATCAGTGGAAGCTAGCCAACGTAACACCGATATTAAAAAAAGGCAGCAAATCCCTACCCAGTAACTATCGTCCAATTAGCTTAACCTCAGTTGTATGTAAAATGCTAGAAACGGTTATACGAGACAGACTCGTAAATCACTTAGAGGAAAATAATATACTTAAAGATACTCAACACGGCTTTCGTAAAAAACGTTCATGTTTAACAAACCTCTTAGACTTCTTCCACGATATCCTCAACCTCTACAATGAGAGTAAAGCTGTAGATATTATATACCTTGATTTTCAAAAGGCCTTTGACAAAGTTCCCCACAAACGTTTACTGCTAAAACTAAAAGCGCATGGAATACAAGACGGTGTGTTGAAATGGATAGAAAATTGGCTCAGCAACAGAAAGCAAAGAGTAGTCATAAATGGTAAGGCATCTAAATGGACCAATGTAAGTAGCGGGGTACCCCAGGGATCGGTACTAGGACCAATTATCTTTCTAATTTACATCAACGACATAGATGAGGGTCTCACCTGTACAATCACAAAATTTGCTGACGATACAAAAATTGCAAATAGCGTACTCTCAAAAGAACAAGTTGACGATATGCAACACAATCTAGATAAATTGTCATGTTATGCCCAAATTTGGCAAATGAGTTTCAATACGGATAAATGTAAAGTACTACATATCGGATACCTAAATGAGAAAGCAAACTATTCGATGAATGGCACTCAGCTTAAGAATGTAAACAGAGAAACCGATCTGGGAGTAACAATATCGAGTAACCTAAAACCGAGTCAACAATGTTCAGAAGTTGTTAAGAAGGCAAACAAAATAATTGGCTTTATAGGCAGGTCATTTGAGCATAAATCCAAAGAAGTTATCCTAACCCTTTACAATTCCTTAGTCCGCCCTCTTCTGTAATACTGCGTTCAATCCTGGTGCCCTTATTACCAAAAAGATATAAACAAGCTAGAACGAGTTCAACGTAGAGATACCAAAATGATACCTAGCCTAAAGAACAAACCATACGAAGAGCGTCTTAGAGAATGAAATCTATTTCCTTTAACCCAGCGCAGATTAAGAGGTGACTTAATTCAAGTGTTCAAAATCATCAAAGGCATCGACAATATGAACTGTAGTAAGTACTTCACTATCGACGAATCTAATTACACACGGGGAAACGGTTGCAAAATTATTGGTAAATCTTATAACTCGCACGAATCTAAGAATTTCTTCTTCAATCGAGTTGTCAACTTGTGGAATGGGCTTCCCCGAAACGTTATAGACTGCATCACCGTTGATTCATTTAAACTCCGCCTAGACAAATATCTCGCATCAAACCCGCGACTGACTGCGTTTGTAAATGAATAACTATATTTTATCCCCCCCTCAGTTACTAACCCATCTGTCCTCTACTAACTTCCTAATCCTGCCACGGACATTAGTTCCAGGGCAGTAATTCCCTTTCCAATGTTCCCTTACCCACTCTAAACCAGTGTTTGGACACTTGATCGTCAGTGTTTTGGAGGACAAGCAACCTAGAAGGGTCACTATATCTGTTGTTGCTTGATTTCCTTTGTACTCCTTTGTACACTACATATCTTATAACTCTATCAATGATATAAAATACTTCTAAGTGTCACAGACAGGAATAAAGGCAAACACTGATCTCTCTGTGACAACATGAACACTAAGAAAGAAATAACATCGTTCTACGATTATTATAGCCCATTTCACTGCCCTGGCGAGCGCTAGCGAGTACGAGTACATTCTGGCAAGCTGGCCAGCGTAACACCCCGCCCAAGATGTGGGACGTTTTAACCTCAGGTAAACGCCACATCTGACCAGACAGAATGCCCACCAACCCCGCATCACCCAGCTACTCCCCCAAGTTGTGAAAACAAGGCACAATCACAAACATAAAACACTTCATTATATAAACAAAAATCTACACAACACTTCCCCAAACTAATAGTATCACTTAACAATGTTACGCTCAACGAGCAAGCTTCAACAAGCGTAGCCTACTAAGACAAAAACTCAGAATGTCTTAGATTCTTGCTGTAACATACTGCACTTATAATATACTATCAAAAGAAAGAGTTTTTATGTGAGGTTTTTATATTATTTTAATAGGGTTTTTGGCGGCTTTGCACTACAGGGGCAAGCCTAATTTTTCTCTACTCAACCCAACACACCTGTGGTGATCTACCCTGGGTCCTCCACCCTAGACAAGCAGTCAGCTATCACGTTGTCACAACCGGCAATATGGCGAATGTCTAGGTTGTACTCCTGCAACATTAAGGACCAATAGGTTAGCCTCATATTCCGGTTGTGGAACTGATTCAAAAACTTCAAAGGGTGGTGGTCAGTGTAGATCACCACGACTGGGCCAAAATCGGGAACATACACCTCAAAGTGCCTGAGCGCCAGCACAATGGCCAGAAGCTCCTTCTCTACCACTGAATAGTTCTTTTGTGCTGAGTTGAACTTCTTAGAAAAGAAACTGACTGGGTGTTCCACACCTTCTGTGTCTGTTTGCAACAAGACGGCACCAGCCACTACACCGCTAGCATCTGTCGCTAGCTGAAAAGGTCTTGAGAAGTCTGGGGCCCTGAGCATGGGGCGAGTGCACAAAAGATGCTTCACCAGTGAGAATGCTTTCTCACACTCAGGTGCCCACACAAACTTTTTCGTCTTTGCAAGTAGGTCTGTCAGAGGTGCCAGCACCGAGGAGTATCCGCGGATAAATCTGCGATAATACCCTATCATGCCCAAGAACCTCATGATTTGTCGCTTGGTGGTCGGCCTGGGAAACTGGTTAATAGCCTGTATTTTGGTTTGGGGGGGGGGCACACCGGGCCTAACCCTACCACAAACCCTAAATACTGCACAGTTGCCTGAACAAAATTGCATTTGCCCAGATTGACCACCAAATGAGCCTCACTCAGCCTCCTGAACAATGCCCCGATGCGCTTGCAATGGCTTTCAAAGTCATCATCGTAGATTATCACATCATCTAGATAAACGGTGCAGTTAGGGATCTCCGCCACTAACTCATTCATCAGGCATTGGAAGGTTGCAGGTGCATTCTTCAACCCATACGGCATAACGTTGCAACGGTAAGTGTTCCCATCCACCACAAACCCGCACACCTGCTTCGCACGCTCCGACAACGGCACCTGCCAGTAGCCTTTGACAAGATCCACCTTGGTCAGGTAACGTGCACACCCGATCTTGTCAAAACTGTCATCTACGCGGGGAAGAGGGTAGGCATTGGTGGGGGTTAAGCCGTTCAACCGCCGGAAGTCAATGCAAAACCTGACCTTGCCGTCTGGCTTTGGCTGCTGAGTGACGGGAGATGTCCACCTAACCGCCGCTTTCTCTATCAGCCCCCTCTCCAACATGTAGCCTAATTCCGCTCGGAGAGCCGGAAGTTTAATGGGAGGTACACGATAGGGCACTGATTTAAGGGGGGGGTGGTCTCCAACATCTACATCGTGCACCGCATGAGTTGTGAGGCCTGGGTGCTCGGCAAAAACAGTTGGGTATAAACCGAACAGGTGCTGGATCGCTGCACGCTGTTGCTCAGGCAGGTGCTCAAGCGCTTCCACAGCCACCTGACTCGTGTTCCCCGCCCACTGATCCGCCGAGACATGACAATCCAAACTTTCCTCCACCTGTGCCTCACTGCCCCCCTCTCCTTCTCCACCTTGGCCGCTGCAGACCAACACAGGGACAGTAGGCTGCTCAGGTGGGCGCCTCACAAACTCTTTTAACAGGTTCACATGACAGAGCTGGTTTTTCTTCCGCCTATCCGGAGTAGCCACAAGGTAATCTAGGTCGGATAACTTCTTCACGACCTTGTAAGGACCGACATACTTGGCAGGCAGGGGATGGCCTACTAAGGGAAATAAGACCAAAACCTCCTGTCCTACCAAAACTCCCGGAGCTTTGCTTTTACGTCATACCGATCCTTCATCAAGGCCTGAGTACCCACCAAATTTCTCCCTGCTAACTCCAGGCTTTTCAGCATCCTGTATCTGCTCTCGACGACATACTTGAGTAGAGAACATGGCGGAACAGTCCCTTCCCAGATCTCTCTCACCATGCTCAGAGGACCTCTAACCTGATGCCCGAAAACTAATTCGTTGGGGCTGAACCCAAGGCTCTCCCAAGGTACCTCTCGTGCCGCAAACAAAACGTACGGTAGCCCCAGGTCCCAATCCTTGCCATTCTCTAAACAGTAGCACCGCAACATGCTTTTCAAAGTGGAATGCCATCTTTCCAACACCCCTTGACTCTCTGGGTGATAAGCTGAAGAGACAACCGTATTGATCCCATGTTGCTGCATGGTCTGTTTAAAGAGAGTGGACGTGAAATTTGACCCTTGGTCCGACTGAATTTCCTGCGGGTACCCGTATCTCGAGCAATACAACAGCAAGTTTCGCACAACAGTTTTAGACTTGCCATTTCTCATAGGGTATGCATCAGGGTAGCGAGTGGAGATGTCCATGATGGTTAGCAAAAATCTGTTATCTGCACTAGTGGGAGACAGAGGGCCTACCATGTCGATAACAACCTTGCTGAAGGGAGGACCGATAGCAGGCACTGGATAGGTATGATCTGGTTCGGCTTTCCCACCCTCTGGCAGGTACCACACATCGCCACCCAGGCCGAAACATGTGCTTTAATGCCCGACCACCAGAACAACCTAGACAACGAGGCCAACGTTTTACTCACACCCAAGTGACCTGCCAACGAAACATTGTGCGCCAACCGCAACAGGCTATCATGGCACTTTTCAGGTACCACCAACTGGTCATTTTGGTCAACCACTCTTGCCCCACCATCCCAACTATGTCTGGGATCCAAAAAACGGCGATACAGAATTCTCCCAACATGAAAAAAATCTCCCGGCTTTGCATCCCCATCCTCATCGCGTTCTATAGCCCCGTTCCCACAACTCTCAAGCCCAGGATCTTCTATTTGCAACCGACATATATCAGAGGGTGCCAACCTGTCCAAATGCTCCTGGAGCAACTTGTGGCCTCCCCCGATACTGGGCTGCTCAAGCCTTGCTTGCTTCACCTGGGAACATTTCTGTCGCGGAGTGCTAACACGCCCTACCATGTCACTAGGGGGGACAGGTTCTGGGGCGACTCTGGACCTCAAAATTGGTGCAAGTACCGAGTCACCAAGGAGTGTCGCTGGGTCCAAACTCTCAACCCGACCACCAGCCTTGACTTTCTCCTTCCGACCCTTCCTCCGCTGGTCTGAAACCTGGGTACTAGGCTGTGACACCTGAGCGGACTGAGACCTGGTGACAGCACACGCCATCTGCTGCATCTGGCACCTCTCGAGCCACTCTTGCCCCTCCCTACTCGTGTCGGCCGCCCTCTCGGCAACGACTAACGGTGGAACCTCGGAAATAGGCACCGCAAAGTCGTTACCGAGAAGGAGGTCGACCCCCTCAACTGGCAATTTCTCCACAACACCCACATCCAACTCCCGTGTCACACCGTCCACCTCAAGCTCCACTCTGACCAGCGGGTAAGACCGCGTAGCATTGATGCTTTGACCACCACAACCCGAGCTGCGTTAGTAGGCTTGCCAGTGAAGTTCTTAAGAAGTGTCTGGGAAGCGCCCGTATCACGCAGCAACTCAAGCCTATGCGCCACACCAGCCCACCTCACAGTGCCGTGCCCCCTATGACCACAAAAAGCATCTCGGATGGGTGACGAGCCCTCCTGCTGCTTCTGCACCGACTGTGACTTCGCAACCGACTGTTTACCCCGGGCAAACGCGGAAGACCTCAAAGACACACCGATGTTGCTCACTAGTGACACCACTGCTGTAGGCGGTGTGCTCGGACATGAGCACGCAATATGCCCCTTCTTATGACACTTGAAACACTCCACTTCGCTCTTGGACTTCCCCTGAGGCGGGTAAGGGCCCTGGCCTTTCTTTAACAGGAAGGGTTTCGACTTGGGATCAAAATTGGCACCAGTACTCTTAAATGGGTAATTAGTTGTGTCATTAATTCGGGGGGGTGGAGGTGTACGCCCCTTGTTACCTGCCTCAGCTCTCTGTGCAGACCCGCACCCACGAATCAATGACAACCTGAAGTCAGTCAGCTCAGCCGCCTCCTGCAGAGTTTTAGGTTGCTTTTCTTTCAGGTTAAGAGTCAAGTCACTGCCAGTACATTTGAAAAATTGTTCTAACAACACTAATTGCTTCACTGCATCAAAAGTAGTTGCCTTCTCCGACCTCAACCAATTCTCAAACGCATCTGACAGCTCTCTTGTGTGTTCCTGGAAAGTACTCTCCTTTCTCTTAGGAACAGCCCTAAACTTCAGCCTATAGGTCTCTGGCTGCAACTCATACGCCCTCAGGACAGCCTCTTTCAACGCCTCATAATTCACACAGGAATCTAGGGGCAAAGCATCGTATGCCTTGAGTGCTATCCCCGTCAATTGTGAAGAAACAAGGGCTGCCCACTTCTTCTCGGGCCATTGGTGCTCCCGGCACTTCTTCTCAAAACGGAGAAAGAATTCTGTAACTCCTAACCCATCAAACACTGGAACCAACTTTAGTAGATGCGACAGGGACTGGTCATGGGGTCGACCCCCCTGGACGACCCGGTTCCTCGTCACCTCTACACAAGTTTTCTCTAGGTCAACATCGGCACAATACCTTGCAGACTCATACTTGAGCTCAGCCTCATGCTTTCGCTGCTCGAACTCAGCCTCATGCTTTCGCTGCTCGAACTCAGCCTCATGCTTTCGCTGCTCGAGCTTCTGCTGCTCAAGCTCAGCCTGTTGCTTAAGTTTGGCGAGCTCGAGCTGAAACAACATCTCGGGAGACAAACTTTGAAGAGGGGGTGCTACTACCGGGGACCCACCCTGTGAGTCACCTAGAGGCATACCCAACCGCCAGCGGACATCGGCCTGCGGGAACGTACCCGGCTCCGGAACCCGAGGGGGCGCCATGATAGGAGTTGAGTGGAATGGGGGCTGGGACGAAGGTGCCCCAGCTCCCGCTCCAACCGAACCCCCATGCACCCCACCCAGCACACAGGTAACCAGCTCACTTCTTGACAAACCGCTAGTACCAGAAAACCCTAAGACCGTGGCTACACACTGCAGTCCGTACCGGTCCAGTCCCGACACCCGGTTCGCCGTCACAGGCTCCTCCAAAAACCTCCGAGCATCCTCCTCATTGTTCACCACCCAAACGCCGTCAACCAACTCCATCTTCTCCACCTCCTCGCCTGTCTCTCGTACTGTGCCCGCACTATACTCAGACCCGTCCAGTGACATGATGGAGTCAACAAGAAAAAATCCCAAGTCAAGACAAAAGTAGCCAAACTCTCGCGTAGCTTTATTCACAAAAAATATTCGAAGATGTTTTTGAGTTCAATGCTAGGTCACCAATAAACTCCAACAAGTTCCATATATCCTCAAAACAATGTCCACTGCCAACACTGCGAGAAATAAATTCAACACCAAATGGCAATAAGATTTCTCCAAAAAACCTGCAAAATTAAGTTCACTATATACTGGACTAAGGTCACCATTTGTTACGACCGGCACAACGAAATAAACAAGGGCACTTAATATTGGACTAGAAGATTGGCTATATCTGCAACAACGGTACGCTAATTCCAAACCCTCGAACTATTAAGCCGGTGAACAAAACACTTACACCCTCCAGAGTTAATCTACTGGATAACGGGGTATCAATTAACTGGGTTAAGTGTACTTCTACAAAGGCTTTCTGGTGACGGCAAAGCCTACTCACAACAGGAGTACTTACGTTAATAAAATGCTCTCAAGTAATAACAATGCTTAAATAAACTATGACAAGATTTAATAAAGGAGTATATGCTTACGTTAACTTTAGTGTGAGTCTGAACTCAACACTAAACTCTTCAATGCTCTATGAAAACACTGGAAGTCTAGTCCTACAGCAAACAGATATGGAATCTTCTGAAAACGTTTGATGCTCTAAGATGCTCGTCGAATATAGAACAGAAATAATGCAGGGGCAGGACACCAAAGCGTATATCTTAAATACACCAACAAGTAGGATCCATATATATAAAACAAGGGAGTGCAACAACTCTGTGACAGCACTAATAATAGCCACTCAAAAACAGTACTTCCTTAGCCAAAGTAACAGCCAAACTGGGTTGTGCACTATGCATCAACCTAGGCTAAAACAATACGTGAATAATTCCTAAAGCATACGCAGTTAAAGTTAATAAACACAATGCTGTCTTTCTTACTAATAAAGTCTAGCAGCGGCATAAAAGGTACAAGGAGCCTAGGCAGAGCTCAAGCATGCTCGTAGCCTACTGTCTCCCCTGAACAGATTTCCCTTATCTTACGTTAAGTGACTAGGAGGCTCTCTTGGTAAGTCCAAATCTCAAGTATCTGGTCTTACCCTGGCGCTCCCCAAAGGTCAACAAAATGAGGTAGCAAGCATACAAGCAAGAGTAGGCAAAAGCCCTTCGCTTGTATACTGCTAAGCTCGCAAATGAAAATATGCAAGAGGGTTACAGGCTACCTAGCTCCATTGAAGTCGTCCAGGCTCTGACTTGCCATATACATAACTCAGACAACGACCAAAGATACCCTCCACTGTCTAGCATTAAATAGTAATAAAGAACAACCCAATAATTAGAAGCACCCAACAATATGACTCCATGTGACTATGACTCTAATAAACCCTAAAGCTAGTGCAAAACATAATTATATGTGAGAACTGGCGTTGGTAATACGACTGGCCGACTATGGAAGTTGTATGCTAGAACCAGAATGGAAATAATTGAATAAAGATAAGAAGTATTGGAAGGCCTATGACAGAGTGGATAGAGAAGGTTTGTGGAAAGTACTTAGAATATACGGAGTAGAGGGCAAGTTGCTGAAAGCAGTGAAGAGCATGTATGAGGGTGCAAAGGCGGCAGTACGTGTGGAGAGTGAGCAGAGCGAGTTCTTTGACCTGAATGTTGGTTTGAAACAGGGGTGTGTGATGTCCCCATGGTTGTTTACTGTATATATGGATGGAGTTATGAAAGAAATACTATCAAGAGCAGTGGATGTTGGTGTATCGCTGAAAAGGGAGGGAATTGAGTGGAAGCTACCTATACTGCTGTTTGCAGATGATACAGTTCTGATGAGTGATAATGAATGGGAGTTGCAGGGTCTGGTAAATGAGTTTGGAACAGTGTGCGAAAAACGGAATTTGAAGGTAAATACGGGGAAGAGCAAGGTTATGGTCTTCGAAAGGGGTGAAGTCACAGAGTGTGAGGTGAAGCTGAACGGTCAGGCTATGGAGATCGTCAACTCTTTTAAGTATCTGGGCAGTGTGTTGAGTAAAGATGGGACTATGGATGAAGAGGTGCGGGAGAGGGTACAACAGGGGAAGAGGGTTGTAGGAACGCTAAAAGCAGTAACAAGAAATAGGGTGGTCAGTATGGAAGTGAAGAAGTCCTTGCATGACAGTGTGGTAATCCCGACACTGACTTACGGAAGCGAAGCATGGACGTTGGTTGAGAGACTCAGACCAAGAGTGAGAGCAGTGGAAATGAATTACTTAAGGAGTGCGTGCGGAATTACATGGAGGGATAGACAGACTAATGAGGAAGTAAGAAGGAGGTGTGGTGTGGAGGTAGATGTGCTGGAAAGTGTGAAAAGGAACAACTTGAGATGGTTCGGCCATATGGAACGTATGGAAAGCGAGAGAATGACTAAGAGGGTGTACGAGAGCGAGGTGGAGGGACAGAGGGGGAGAGGTAGACCGAATATGAGGTGGAAGGATGGAGTGAGGAACTACATGAACGAAGGCGGTGCTGGTTGGGGGGAGGGGCGTCGACTGACTGGGGACAGAGGTGAATTGGGGCGGTTCGTTCGTGGCCACACCTTCGGGGATCACGGCGTCAGGCAATAGATAGATAGATAGAAGTATTGGAAAGAAGGAGTTCAGAGAGAGGAACAGCAGTAAAGAGGGTTAGATTGGGGACAAAATGCAAGGGACGTCTAGGACCAAACGCAACATGCCAAGCTCTAAGGAGAGACGCGGGAAGGAAGCCCCCACCACCGCGCTAGGATAGCGGCCTCCAATCACCGGCCACTACGTCATGAAGATCAGGCGTCATATGACACGCCAGGCCCGCCATCCAATAGGGAGCGGGTGGCCCCGCCCAAGCGAGGAATGCACACGTACAGTTGTGGACAGATGAAACAGATACAGCCTTGGTCTGTCCAAGACCTCAATAGAGGGCAGCATAATTAGTGCCCATAAATTATCTGGTACCAGTGATGGTGTGGGGGTAGTAGGTGAAGGTATGGGGTGGAAGGAGGCAGGCGAGGGAGAGGGAAGGAGGGTACAGGAGTGAGAGGGGGAACTAGCGGCGAGGTGGTAGCAGGTGGGGGTGAAGGGAAGTGGTTGGCCAAATACTTTACTGTGAAAGAATAATACATTTTGCGTTTTGATCATTATGTGGGATCATGAATACGAAATATTGGAGTCGTGAGGTGTGTGTAACATCATAACCGCGCTGCAGGCTGCTAACCTGCTATTGCTCTCTCACTCTCTCTCTACTATCTCTCTCTCTCTCCCTCTCTCTCTCTCTCTCTCTCTCTCTCTCTCTCTCTCTCTCTCTCTCTCCATATACATTATATATGTGACATATAGGCATTCAAATATATGATATCTTATATCTCTAATGTAGTACTACTTTATTTGTGTTCTCTGCTTAGAGCGCCTACTGACTTTTGATATCGGGAATGTGGTATTGTTCAAACATGGGAGCGTCAGATACAACTGAACTACCTGTTGGTTAGCCTACCTAACAAGGGGAAATATAGAAATTGTTAATATTTGTCAGTTGGTGAGTCAGTCAAACTCCACATATTATAGTTAGTGTTTCAGCATAATGGTGAGTGTATAGGTCATAGTAGTAACGAAAGTATGCAATGCATATATGGTGTATATAATACGGTATCAATGACACGCCAATTAAAGTGTTTTCCAAGTGTACCGGAGGTGTTATCAGTGTTGGCATTGCCACGGGTATATAATCGCTTTTCATTATATACGTCCATAAAAATGTAAACAATATAATATTATAAATTAATAAATTAATGAACAAAGGATGGCTAATAAATATTTACATAGCAATACACCTGTTCAAGAAAAGCAACCAGTTTCATAATAATGTGTCAATACAATCCTCAAAGTTTCGGTATAGAGGCGCAAAAGACCATGTTATAAAATAATATCCCCACATTAAAAACTAAGTTATATTTATTGGTCAAACCTCTTGGTAGATATGCTCAACAATAATGACGCCAGGGTGGTGTAAGCTTAATTAATACCAAATGAAAACACGATTATGCAGAACCTTTCCGGTATACCAGGTGTTTTTTGTTACGTGTTGACGGCATCAGTAGAAGTGAAGCGTTGTTGTTGTTGTTGCTGTTCCCCAAGCTGCCTGGCCGAACAGCCCCAAGGCCCCGAGCAAGGCCAAGGCCATAACCGAGCGCCCCCACAGAACCCTCCCTGCCGACCACAATAAAGCCTGGGTGAGCCACTCCATGGCGGGGAACTGGGGAGGGTGAGGAAACGCCCGGGAAACCAAAGCCCCACCCAGGGCCCTGTGCCCCTCAGCAATTATGAAGAGAAAGTTGAGGGGCAAAGGAAAAATGTGACGCTTTGGCTCCCAATCTGCCAACTTTTAGGTTGGCAGTAGGGAGGTCGATCCACGGAAAAGACGCCATCACTTGAGATCTAGAAGATATATAAGTAAAAGGAACAGTCAGAGTAAGCTATGGGTATGGCCGAGATCGCTCAGCTCTCACTCTGATAGACCAGCCCATCACCACATGACTAGAACCCAATCCTCTCAGCATCAGCTAGGAAAGGCCCTAGAAAGCCGCCTTTGGCGGGGGGATAGCTCCCCTACTTTAACTCCTTTCGGAGTTGGGCACCCGCCCAGTGAAAGCGTTAAATCATATAGCGTTAGGGTCATTCCTTGCTACGGGTTCTAAGCTGTATAGAGTTGGTTAGTGCCTCAGAGATATGGGGATAGGCTTCTTCACTTATTATGGCATATAATAGATGAGTTCATTAATTTTTGGCGGGACGTCTTGTAGTTGGAGGATTAATTGAGATAGCCACTACCGATTTCATAGATAAATAGCATTCCAAAACTGAGGAACATCCTTTAATGATCGCGAAATTAAAGTGAAAAAGCTTACACGTATTAAGAAAGGGTTGGGAATACAATACAATGACAATACTGAATAGGATTGTAATAATTATGGTGAGCAAAGATGCATAGTATATACAACTAGTAAAACGAGAATAATGCCTTGTGCTGTTTCATGATATATAAATGTGTTTAAGGTAGTTAGAGAAATTCATAATATCATGACATAGGCAAAAGTAGACTTCGAATGTTTGAGATATAGCTACTAACAATCTAGAGAAAGATGAACCAGGAGAGATACATAAAGCTTGATGAATTAACTGTTAACAGATTACAGAAAACAGGAAGAGATTAAAGGCAAAAAAGATAAACGGGAGCAACGAATTATCAGTCCTCATTAATAATTTAATCCCGTTCCCAAAAAACAGGGAACATTTTCATTTATGTGAATATATGCCCTGTGATTTCGTATACCATTTAACAGTAAATTGTGAATAACATAGAGCTTAACAACAAGGTCAGTATCTAAAAGATGATTGAAAAAGGAGGAGTTGCAGCATTTCCATGTTTATTGTTGTCAGAATTGTTGTACGAAAAAACACACTTGGTATGGAATATATACGCATATATTTCATTTATGGGGCTTTCAAACTATTACACGTAACATAAAATGTCTTAAGTCAATATTTCTTTAGGTTACCAATAATACAATCTTGACAAATATTGCCAATCAATAATATAAGGTCCATTAATTTCTTAATATATATAGTTACAAACCGACTTTACAATAGCATTATTGGTAACTAGATATTATACACCCATATTAACCAATAAAGAGGATAATCTTAATCTTACTAAATAATTGACTCACACAAAACCTGTAGAGCGAGACTGAAATAAAAACATGTTCATTTTATAGTTAGTATATAATTTTGCTATGTGAGTTAGTGAAACAAAAGGCAGAACTCCCTGTGACGAGTGCCTTTCCCATAGTTGAAAGAGTGACGGGGCCAAAATCAAGGAATATTCGAGCCAAAATGCCTGGACACACGGAGTTTAAAATAATTTCATTCATAGGATGATGGGGAAAATAGATTCAGGGTAGAGCGTTCAAATCTGGTGGAAAGTGTGCTTCAGATTACGAGAGTTAGCGAAAGGCTGATTGTTCTGAAGTTGAAAGTTGGTGAAAGAATTCTGAATGTGATATCTGCATATGCCCCACAGGCTGGTCTACAGAGAGAGATACAAGAGGACTTCTGGAATGACACCGTCAGTGTCATTTCAGGCCTCTCGGAGAATGAAATAACAATCGTGGGGGGGAACCTCAATGGTCACGTGGGAGCATCTGCAGATGGATACGAGGAGGTACATGGAGGAAATGGTTACGGAAGGAGAAATCTGGAAGGCGAATATATATTGGAGTCCTGCGTTGCACTCAACATGGTTGTGTGTAACACAAAGTTCAAGAAAAGACAGAGCCACCTGATCACATGTATCTCTGGGGTCTCCAGTAGCCAGATAGATTACTTCTTGGTTAACAGGAAAGACTGGAAACTATTTCGAGATGTAAAGGTCATCCCGAGCGAAGAATGTATCCCCCAGCCTAAGCTACTTGTGTGCGACATGAGCTTATACAGAGATCCTAAGTGCAAGAAGATATACATACCCAAAAGGAAAGTGTGGCTACTGAAGGACAAGGAAGTTAGGGATAGGTTTCACAGTGAACTGGAGGAAATGAATAGAAACAAGGATGCAAGGCCTAATGATGTAAATAGTCAATGGAACTTCCTTAAGCATAGCCTTATCGCTGCCACTGACAAAGTCTGTGGGAAAACAAAGGGTCACCCCGGGTATAAGACCTCCTGGTGGTGGAACGATGAGGTTGAACATGCTGTGAAAGAGAATAAGATATGCTTCAAAGCATGGAAGAAAGGAGGCAGCAAGGAGGAATACCAGGCAGCTAAACAGCTAAGGCAGCCTCCCAGAAGCTGGGTGTGCTCAACCGCCTTAGGTTTTTTTTTCCCTGCACAGCTTCTTGCTCTGTACAGGGGCATAGTGCGCCCTTGTATTGAGTATTGTTCACATGTGTGGGGAGGTTCCTCTCACACCGCTCTCCTAGACAAAGTTGAAAGGAAGGCCTTTCGTATCATTAACTCCCGTCCACTCACCAACTCTCTGCAATCTCTCTCTCTCCGCCGCAATGTTGCATCTCTCTCGCTATTCTATCGCTACTATAATAATCAGTGTTCCTCAGAGCTATCCCAGTGCATACCACCTCCTTTACGTAGGGCACGTGGTACCTGTCTTGCAACTCAATCCCACCCCTACTCTGTGCAACTCTCCAACCCAAGAGTGAAATGTTACTCTCAAACTTTCTTCTACTCAACAGCTGAGCTCTGGAACTCTCTCCCAGAATCAGTCTTTCCCTCTTCCTATGACTTAAATTGCTTCAAACTCTGTGTGTCCAGGCATTTTGGCTCGAGCGTCCCTTGATTTTGGCCCTGTCACTCTTTCAACTATGGGGGAGGCACTCGCTATAGGCAGTTATGCCTTTTGCCTCCCTCAATCACATAGAAAAAAAAAAAAAAAAAAAAAAAAAAAAAAAAAACGAACTGCCAAAAGAGTTATTTACAATGCTAAAAATCGCATTAAGGACCTGGTCCTCGAACAAGTGTGTAACACTGACAATCCCAATGGGATCTTCAACCTAGCTAGGCGAGTTAAAAATGACAGTAGGGATATTATAGGTGAACAGTGTGTTGGAAACGATAATGGGAAGATTGTGTATGTAGAAAATGAAATCAGAGAAGCATGGAAGGTACACTAAGAACGATTGCTAAATGTAGAGTTTGAATGGGATAAGGAACAGCTTAGTATCGAAAAACTAATATCTGGGACCCCTCCTTTGATAGTACCAGCTGTAGTGAGCGACGCAATCAATAAAATGAAGGATGGTATTGCTCCAGGTTGCTCCGACATTGTCACTGAGATGATAAAAGCCTCAGGGGAGACTGCTGTAAACTTAGTCACTGAGTTGATAAACACCATTATTAAAGATGAGAAAATCCAAGAGGATTGGCTCAAAAGTGTAATAGTAAATATATACAAAGGACAAGGGGATGCGCTAGATAGAGGAAATTATAGGGGCCTGAAAATACTTGACCAAATCATAAAGGTCTGTGAGAGAGTCCTTGAGGGTTTGATCACTATTGATGATATGCAGTTTGGTTTTATGCCAGGACGGGGTACAACCGATGCTATCTTCATAAACAGGCAGATACAGGAAAGATACTTACTAAAAGGCAGGGATCTTTATTTTGTGTTTGTAGACCTGGAGAAGGCCTTTGAAAGGGTGCCTAGAGATGTGCAGTGGGGTATGAGGAAACTTGGTGTGGAAGAGTGGCTGGTGCGTGTGATAATGAAGATCTGCGTGTGCCCCCTTCACACACGCAGATGAACGACGCAGAGGCCCCGCCCACTCCTGCGTCCGGCCAGCCTACCAGAGCTAGTCTTAGGTTAGCCAACCAGCGTGCAGCTAGCACACAATAATCCCTTTCTTGATCTTGTATCGCCTATATAAACTCGACTTATCACCTTCTAACTTCACTTCTCCTTGATAATGATGGCTGCGCCCATTGAAACGTCGGAACCATTTGCAAACCTCCTTTACCAACTTCCTGAAAATACCAGAAAAACTATACGAAAAATTGAGAGTATCATTACAAAACTCAATAATGCAAACTGTGCCTATTATTTTAATCTCACCTGCCTGAAAGAAAATATATATATATATATATATATATAATATATATATATAATATATATATATATATAATATATATATATATATGAGAGAGAGAGAGAGAGAGAGAGAGAGAGAGAGAGAGAGAGAGAGAGAGAGAGAGAGAGAGATAGAATGAATGGGATGCATACAAGGAAGACGAAAGAAAGGACAATAAGACTAAACCGATGATGAGAGGGAAAATATAATAGACAGGCAATGGAAGAATATAACAGGAGGTAATAAGACTTCTTCCAAATTATGAGTTATCATAAGAGTCGAGGATCATGTTTGTCTTAGAGCTGTGTTGATAACTATCAGTTATGTTACTACATAACTCGGATCAAGAATATAAAAACTATGCTATAAGTATAATTAATATGTCTCAGCCATGCTGTTTATTTTCTCCCTGCCTTGCTGTATCCTATCTTGAAGATGTTTTTCCAAGTAATTATCCATATGTACACACTTGTTGTTTTTCACTAGTTGCTTTCACATGCAAAAACTACCTAAGTATTTAATTAGTTATATGTTGTTTCTGCACCATTCAAGAATCACACATTTATAGTTTGCTCATACTTCTCTGTATTGAATTTACATCACTCAGTATTCCACTCATCTTCTTTCAATGTTGTACTATGAGTATTGTTCTGGTTCGTGTTTGTACGTCTGTGTATACACAAGGGTTCCTGAGGAGATATATGTTTATAAAATGTATGTGTTAACAAAATATTTTATAAACACAACACAACTAGGAGGCATTCAGAGCACATCAAGCTCCTGTACTCACCAATAGGACACATCAATGCGTTAATTGCACTTCCTTATTCTTGTTTGACTTAGTTGTCTTGTGGCGTTATCCGTCATGTTATCTCTGACCCTACCTACATTAATTGTACCCAACCTCATGATTTAGACAAACTCTCTCTCTCTTTATCATATCACATCCCCCACATTTTCACCGTGCATGACAGGCTGATTGACAATCTTGGTTCGTCCCACAAAATTGGCTGTGAAGAAGATATTATGTGTTGGAGACTTTCCTTGGGTGTCACTTTCGCTGGACTTTGTGGATATATTCCTCAGTTCAATTTGGCCGAGTGCGTTGTTGATGATCTGGGATACATTGTTGAAAAATAAATAATAAGTTTTCTCTCTCATCACTGACAAAGTCTTTTTGCATTTTAACACGTTCTGTTGGTAACACTTAACGAAGTACGAATGTGAATTGTTTATTTATCACCTTAGTTCACTTGACCATCGATATCTTGTACATGAAGCAAGTTGAGCTTTGTAAACCTGGCATTCTTTTCAAGGGACCTTGACGCATACAATGATTTATGAGTGCTTCATCTGATGATAGGACGTAATAAACCAGTTCGTTAACCTGACAAGCGCGATATGACAGTAGGTGCTAGGGTAGTTATTTGTGCATTTCTAGCCCTGGATTCTGACAGAATTCGTTATATTTACAATATAAACCATTATTTGTTTTCGGTATGCTTTTATTTTACATATATGATGTATATATGAACCTTCAAGAGTGCTAAAATAAGTGGGAAAAGCATTTGGGTGGTGAAAAACGAAGATATTGGCCACCCGGTCATAATCTCAGGCGAGAGAGAGACAGGCAGCCCTCCCCTCTCGCTGTCTGGGAGTCAACTGAGAAGAGCGGGGCGGTGTGTGCCGGTGTCTGGGTGTTGCATAACGATCTTTTATGCAACCCACTTGTGCTACATTATCGCGGGAGAGAAAAATAACCGATAAATGATGATAATAAGAGGAAAAATAGGTGATAATTGAGGTGGGGAGGGAGGGGGGAATAAGGTGGGGAAGGAGGGGAGGGGGGTGGGTGAGATTTACATGGATGAGTACTGGAGGGGAATTATCTCACCTAGAGACAAATTCCTTTGTTTTGATAGGCCCTTTTTTTTTATGGAAGGCTTTTTTTATGGTCCTGCTTCCATGAGGCCTATCGCGTTCCCTATAGGAAGCCTTCCGTGAGGCCTATCGCGCTTGCCGGGTTAATATATTATAATCACAAGAATTAACAAGGTTACACCCGTATGAATCTCTGACACATCGATGATATAACAAAGCATTGCATTGTCTCATTTGGTTTTGATATCGATACATACACATATACATACAATTTTAAGACTGAGTGTTAAACACATACGTGCAGTTTCAGTCTTGTGTACTAATGGCGGCATTCCAGGCAACCCTGTTAAGGGCGGCTTCACTTGTCAAGTTTTTTGGATTTGAGATCGGCATGTATATTCCGATCCCAGGTCTTCCTCTGTCCACCCCTTGGTGCAGCTCCCTCCACAATCACAGACCTGCATCTTTTCACGCAATTTTGTTCATTCATTCTCTCCACATGCCCATATCATCCCAGTCTACTTGTACGCATCTCCCGGCTAATACTCTTTATACAAAAACGTCTACTCAGCTCATCATTTGTTATTCTATCCTGCAGCTTGGCCCCACACATCCATATCACCATTCTCATTTCATTACGTTCCATTCTGTTGACATCCTCTACTTTAACGGCCCATGTTTCTGAGGCATACGTCATTGCACTTCTAACACATGAGGCATACACCTTTCCCTTCAGGGGGAGAGGCATTCTTTTCATGGTCAGAATTGACAGCAGTTCTCTGAACTTCCCCCAGCCACATCTAATTCTAGCAACAGTGGCAGCCTCGGCCCCACCACCGGTAGAGATGGTATCTTCTAGGTAATAAAACTTATCCACCAGCTCCAATGACTCATTTCCAAAAGTCACAGCCACAGGATCATCATTTAACACAAGCTCGCCCTTGCACACTATGCACTCAAATTCCTCGATTTCTTACTTGTTCTTCGGCAGGGGTCCTTTTATTCTACTACAGCGCTTACTCCCATGGTGCACCCAACATCGACAGATGCTTCACCGAATCGAGTTAGCACCTACACCCTTTCCACACACTGCACATGGGTATGCATCGCTCTTTTCCAATTGCATTGTCTCAATCTACAATGTATAACCTTGGTTTTGTTAATGTTGACTCTTAAACTCTTGCTCGCCATGCCCTCTCTCCATATTTTGAATTCGGCCTTAGTATCTTGCACATTGTTAGCTGTTTGGACTACATTGTCTGCATAAAACAGTTCCCACGGGAGTCCGGATCTAAAATCTCTAGACAGTGCCTCCAGGACCATAATAACGAGGAGGGGGCTTAACACTGTACCCTGATGAACTCCAACACGGACTGTGAACTCCTCACTCAGTACACCTTTTACTCTCACCGCAGTTCGCGAATCCTCATACATCTTCATTATCACACGCACCAGTCAGTCTTCCACACCAAGTTTCCTCATAGCCCACTGCACAACATCTCTAGGCACCCTGTCAAAGGCCTTCTCCAGGTCTACAAATACAAAGTAAAGATCCCTGCCTTTTAGTAAGTATCTCTCCTGTATCTGCCTGACTATGAAGATAGCATCGGTTGTACCACGTTTTGACATAAGACCAAACTGCATATCATCAATGGAGATGCTTTGCCTGATCAAACCCTCACAGATCTTCATGATTTGGTCAAGCATTTTCAGGCCCCTATAATTACCTCTATCTACCGCATCCCCTTTTCCTTCATATATATATTTTACTATTACACTTTTGTGCCAATTCTCAGGGATTTTCTCCTCTTTAGTAATGGTGTTTATTATCTCAGTGACTAAGCTGACACCAGTCTCCCCCGAGGCTTTTATCATCTCAGCGACAATGTCAGAGCACCCTGGAGCTTTTCTGTCCTTCATTTTATTGATCGCGTCGCTCACTACAACTGGTGCTATCAAAGGAGGGGGTTCAGATATTGTTTGTTTTTATACTAAGTCGTTCCTTATCCCATTCAAACTCTACATTTATCAATCGTTCATAGTGTGCCTTCCATGATTCTCTGATTTCATCTTCTGCATACACAATCTTCCCATTATCATTTCTAACACACCATTCACCTATAACATACCTACTGTCATTTCTAACTTGCCTAGCTAGGTTGAAGATCCCATTGGGATCGTCAGTGTTACACACTATTTCGAGGACCAGGTCCTTAATTCCTTTTTTAGCATTGTAAATAACTCTTCTGGCAGTTCGTTTAGCTGCTTGGTATTCCTTCTAACTGCCTCCCTTCTTCCATGCTTGAAGCATCTCCTTTTCTCTGTCACAACATGTTCTACCTAATCGTTCCATCACCAGGAGGTCTTATTCCTGGGGTGACCCTTTGTTTTCCCACATACTTTGTCAGTGGCAGCGAGAAGGAAATTCCATTGACTATTTACATTGCTAGGCCTAGCTTCCTTAATTGTATTAATTTCCTCCAATTCACTATGAAAGCTATCCCTAACTTCCTTGTTATTCAGCAGCCACACTCTCTATTTGGGCATGTATACCTTCTTGCGCTCAGGATCTCTGTATAAGCTCATGTTGCACACAAGTAGCTTATGCTCGGGATAGATTCTTCGCTTGGGATGACATTTACATCCCGAACCAGTCTCCAGTTTTTCATGTTAACCAAGAAGTAATCTATCCGGCTACTGGAGACCCCAGAGTTATATGTGACCAGATGGCTCTGTCTTTTCTTGAACTTTGGGTTACACACAACCATGTTGTGTGCAACGCAGGACTCCAGTATATAATTCACCTTCCAGATTCCTCCTTCCGTAACCATTTCCTCCATGTACTCCCTCGTATCCATCTGCAGATGCTCCCACGTGACCATTCAGGTCCCCTCCCAGGATTGTTATTTCATTCTCCGAGAGGCCTATACTGTATAAGTATATGCTCACGGCTGTACCTTTTGAAAGAATATACATTTCAATTGGACTGTCAGTTCTCAATTCAGTACATCTTATAAGTATGCGCGATTAGCTTTGTCTATCAAAATACGAAACCCATATCAATAAGCCGTTTTGGGGGGAATTCCTTGCCAATATTAAATAACTAATAAGACAAATATGAAAACAAAATAATAATAATCAATAATAAAATCAATAAAATCGCCAAGTAAATAATTCCTCGTTGAACACATGTCCCATATTTACAAAACCCTCCGATCACAAGGTGTCTACACTTTGCACCAACCTCTCAAACTGGCAGCCATCCGTCTCCTGTAACTTTTACCCTCCACCTCCATCACACTCTGGTTTTACTAAAGAAACATTTTAGCATCACTTTGGTCTTGGCTAAGCTATTCTGTGTTGGTGGTGAAATGGTTTAAATGCTTATGTTCTGGGTGTGTTGTCCTGAGTTCGAATCCCAGGAAGACCATATGATTTCATTAGTTTATTCAAGTACATTGGGGTGTGTAATTGATGATTATTGTTAAGAGCGAGGTGTTACTTATTTAGCCCACATGTCTGTTCGTCCACAACAATTTGTTCACACACACTAAATATTTCACACATACAATACCACTATCTAATAAGGCAAGGTTAGGCTAGGCATAGATTGGGTATGGATTTGTATAGGTATCTATCTATCTATCTATCTATTGCCTGACGCCGTGATCCCCGAAGGGGTGGCCACGAACGAACCGCCCCCATGCACCTCTGTCCCCAGTCAGTCGACGCCCCTCCCCCCAACCAGCACCGCCTTCGTTCATGTACTTCCTCACTCCATCCTTCCACCTCATATTCGGTCTACCTCTCCCCCTCTGTCCCTCCACCTCGCTCTCGTACACCCTCTTAGTCATTCTCTCGCTTTCCATACGTTCCATATGGCCGAACCATCTCAAGTTGTTCCTTTTCACACTTTCCAGCACATCTACCTCCACACCACACCTCCTTCTTACTTCCTCATTAGTCTGTCTATCCCTCCATGTAACTCCGCACGCACTCCTTAAGTAATTCATTTCCACTGCTCTCACTCTTGGTCTGAGTCTCTCAACCAACGTCCATGCTTCGCTTCCGTAAGTCAGTGTCGGGATTACCACACTGTCATGCAAGGACTTCTTCACTTCCATACTGACCACCCTATTTCTTGTTACTGCTTTTAGCGTTCCTACAACCCTCTTCCCCTGTTGTACCCTCTCCCGCACCTCTTCATCCATAGTCCCATCTTTACTCAACACACTGCCCAGATACTTAAAAGAGTTGACGATCTCCATAGCCTGACCGTTCAGCTTCACCTCACACTCTGTGACTTCACCCCTTTCGAAGACCATAACCTTGCTCTTCCCCGTATTTACCTTCAAATTCCGTTTTTCGCACACTGTTCCAAACTCATTTACCAGACCCTGCAACTCCCATTCATTATCACTCATCAGAACTGTATCATCCGCAAACAGCAGTATAGGTAGCTTCCACTCAATTCCCTCCCTTTTCAGCGATACACCAACATCCACTGCTCTTGATAATATTTCTTTCATGACTCCATCCATATATACAGTAAACAACCACGGGGACATCACACACCCCTGTTTCAAACCAACATTCAGGTCAAAGAACTCGCTCTGCTCACTCTCCACACGTACTGCCGCCTTTGCACCCTCATACATGCTCTTCACTGCTTTCAGCAACTTGCCCTCTACTCCGTATATTCTAAGTACTTTCCACAAACCTTCTCTATCCACTCTGTCATAGGCTTTCTCCAAGTCCATAAAGGCAACATACACTTTTTGTTTCTTCTCCAGATACTTCTCCACAACACAATTCAGGGTAAAAATCTGATCTACACATCCTCTTCCCTTCCTAAAACCTCCCTGCTCGTCGCCTATCCATTTCTCCGTTCTCACTCTCACTCTCTCAATCACTACTCTACTGTATACCTTCCCTACTACGCTTAGAAGACATATTCCTCGGTGGTTACCACACACTCCTCTTTCCCCTTTGCCCTTATATAGGGGGACTATTATGCCAGTCTTCCAGTCATCGGGTGCACTCCCCTTCTCCCATGCTAGTTTGCACATTTTCCATACCCATTCTATCACTATCTCACCACCATACCTCAACATTTCCCCACACACTCCATCTGTTCCTGGTGCTTTCCCCAACTTCACTCTTTTCATGGCTTCCCACACTTCTGACCTCCTGATCCCCACCTCCTCCTCCACTACTTCTCTTCTTCTCCCTCCCATACCATATCCAGCTATGTTTGCTGGCTCTTCATTCCTTTCATTTAGCAACTCACTGAAGTACTCCCTCCATCTTTCGACTCTCTCTTGCTTCTCGGCTAGCATTCTCCCATTCTTATCTTTCACACCCTTACTGTTTCCCTTGCTACCTTCCCTAACTTTCTTGACTTCTTTCCAGAACAGTTTCTTACTCTCCCTCCATTTTACACTCAGATTCCTTCCAAATTCCTCATCTACTCTTCTCTTACTTTCCTTCACTACTCTCTTCACCACCCTCTTACTCTCCACGTACCTCGCTCGTTTCTGTCTCTCGGAATCTTCATTCCCTCTACTACCCAACCACTCTCTATATGCTTTCTTCTTTTCTTCCACAGCTATTCTTACCTCTTCTGTCCACCATGCTGTACCTTTCACTCCCCTCCCTCTTCTCCTGACTCCACACACCTCCTCACATGCTGCACAGATCTCATCCTTAAACACCTTGCTCATCTCCTCCACTTCCTCCATATAGGTATAAGTTACATAAATAGGCTAGTTTAAATCAGTTTAACCCGTCCAGTACCAGCGATGGCAGAGAGCCGTCAGCTGATAAATCTCTTCCCAGTTCAAGCGACGGCAGAGAGCCGTCAGTAATATACGATCCTTGTAACTGCCAGTATCAGGCAGTGCCTGGTACCACAACATTTGAGCACTGCTCTAGAGTTGGCAACACTTCTTAGCTTATATTCAAACCTTTACAGGCTGAGGGAGGCAGTATTTCTCCATCTTTTGAGGTGGGAGGTTGTTATATTCTTGCCATTTTGGCCACATTGCTTAGGAATGGGAGGAACTTTTATGGTAGTGCCCTATGGCACAGTAGGGGGTATGAATATGATAAGTTAAGCTTAAGACAAAGAACTAGATAAGCTATAAGAAGCTTTAACACCTTACGAGCGGCCTAGGCGGTATATAATATGTAGCCACCAGCGGGGTGTTTTTAGCCAAAATAGGGCTGTTTACGTGATCATTTTCATGCCTAAATAAGACCCAGAGCATAAAACAAGTATCTATCCCTGAAAGGGCATAAACAGAGCTTTCCAATGACACCATAACGATCCTTTTATGATGGCTAGTTTTCTTGCAACAACCGCGCAACGCGAGTGCAAAAAGCATGTAATTCGGCACTTTCCCCATACAATTCCGTATATAGCGAGTGAGAGAGGGAGGGAGGAGGTGGGATTCGTGTCAGTAGGTTCGCCACGGTGGTCTGGAGCAGTCATACGCTCGCTACTCTCCTGCCACCACTTGTCTCTCTCTCTCAGCAACATTACGTGCTGAAATTGCCACACGACCTATGTCGAGCGCCGCCAGATAGTCCAGATTTATTATACTCGACTTATGTTGCGCCCCGACAGTTATGGGTTAATATGTTATGAAATGGGTCAAACTTAGGAGTAGGTATAGATTATGCTAGACCTATTACAGATAAGGCTATTATGCAATGTGTGGGGAAGTGTAGCTATGATGTTGTTGAGGTGCATTTGTTGAGGTGTTAAAATCTTTGGCTAAAAGTAGTTCCTTAACTGCCTTACTCTTTAAATCACTCTTGGAAATGTCACCATCACATTGTAAGCCAAATACAGCCTGACACTCTAACATATTAATTTTCAAATTGAATACACTTTCCTGTAATTTAACCTGGCAGCTGCAACGTTCCTTCCAGAATGTTTTACTGAGCGAATGCGACGTTCCTTACGTGAGATAGCCGGTAAAAACGTTCAGGGTATGGATGTAATGAATTGGTGGTGGTGGGTGTTTCCTTCCCAGTTCCTTCTGTATCCCTTCCTCCCCTTAGTCATACCTCCTGATCTTGTTCCTCCTTCCATCATGTTTGCTCTCAATCTACAATTGCAACACAATCTAGATAAATTGTCATGTTGGGCCCAAATTTGGCAAATGAGTTTCAATGCGGATAAATGTAAAGTACTACATATCGGATACCTAAATGAGAAAGCAAACTATTCGATGAATGGCACTCAGCTTAAGAATGTAAACAGAGAAACCGATCTGGGAGTAACAATATCGAGTAACCTAAAACCGAGTCAACAATGTTCAGAAGTTGTTAAGAAGGCAAACAAAATAATTGGCTTTATAGGCAGGTCATTTGAGCATAAATCCAAAGAAGTTATCCTAACCCTTTACAATTCATTAGTCCGCCCTCTTCTGGAATACTGCGTTCAATCCTGGTGCCCTTATTACCAAAAAGATATAAACAAGCTAGAACGAGTTCAACGTAGAGTTACCAAAATGATACCTAGCCTAAAGAACAAACCATACGAAGAGCGTCTTAGAGAATTAAATCTATTTCCTTTAACCCAGCGCAGATTAAGAGGTGACTTAATTCAAGTGTTCAAAATCATCAAAGGCATCGACAATATGAACTGTAGTAAGTACTTCAATATCGACCAATCTAATTACACGCGGGGAAACGGTTGCAAAATTATTGGTAAATCTTTTAACTCACACGAATCTAAGAATTTCTTCTTCAATCGAGTTGTCAACTTGTGGAATGGGCTTCCCCGAAACGTTATAGACTGCATCACCGTTGATTCATTTAAACTCCGCCTAGACAAATATCTCGCATCAAACCCGCGACTGACTGCGTTTGTAAATGAATAACTTTATTTTATCCCCCCCTCAGTTACTAACCCATCTGTCCCCTACTAACTTCCTAATCCTGCCACGGACATTAGTTCCAGGGCAGTAATTCCCTTTCCAATGTTCCCTTACCCACTCTAAACCACTGTTTGGACACTTGATCCTCAGTGTTTTGGAGGACAAGCAACCTAGAAGGGTCACTAGATCTGTTGTTGCTTGATTTCCTTTGTACTCCTTTGTACTCCTTTGTACTCTCCTGTAAAGATAAGCGTTTATTGAAATTACTTTTATGTGGATATTGTTCAAATGTTTGTGTGTGTGTGTAAAGTTTCGTTACAAAGACCTCTAGGGAAGTCAATTAGCGAGTTAAGTAGGAGAGATGGTAGTTACCTACTGGTGAGGACAGGTTGACAAATTGGGTTATAAGATGTGACACTGTGTTGATGGAACAAGGAGAGAGGATAGTTACATGTCAGAGATATGGAAGGAACAGATAAGGCGATAGTGTTATGAATAACAGTAAGTGTGTGTATGTGTGTGTGTGTGTGTGTGTGTTTGTGTGTGTGTGTGTGCTTCAGAGATTCTATCTTAAGTGATTACCAAATGACACATTTTTGGAACAATACAATCTTTCTCGTAGAAAAGGGGTTAATCTGTACTGTGCATTCAAAGTAATGTATAGTTAGTTAACCCGAGAAGTGCAATAAACCTCACGGAAGTGTCTCTATGACGAGCGCGATAGGTCTCACGGAAGCAAGACCATGTAAAAACCCTTCCAAAATGCCCTAGGGGCTCTCAAAACAAAGGAATATGTCATTAGGTGAGCCAGTACTTCCTAGCACTCATCCACATGTGTTTCCTTTGTCCTCTTATTTCTCTCATTTATCGGTTATTTTTCTGTGCGAATTATCGTCAGGCAAGGTTGAATCATTTAGAGACCTTCTAGAAGTGTAAGATCTCTATCGGGCTGATCAGTTGCTTGCGAAACGTTGCAAAGGGAGGATGTATGTTTAGCCCGGCCGACCATGAGTACGACCAGGCGGAGGAAATATAAGTTTTTCACCCCCCAATTGCTGTTCCCACTTATTTTGTCACTCTGCAAGGGTAATTTTTTCATCATACAAATAAAATAAACACTCATGCAGAAGAAATAATGTTTTATATGGGAAATATAACAAATTCTATCAGAATCGAAGGGTAGAAATTACCCGTCCTGGCCACTTTTCACTGCCCCATTTTCGCATTCCGCGGGTTAATATATATTTACTGGACACCCCAATGTTTCTAAACGTGTAATAATAATAATAATAATCTTCTGGTTACTTATATAGCGCCCGTATCTCCTCCTTCGAGGATTCACAAGCGCTTGGCTTTCTTTAGTCTACCAGAGACCATTACCTACCCCCCTTGCTCATGGGGAGATGGTAACCGCCGGCTGTATCCCAGAAAAACTTTTCAATCTGAGCGGGGATTGAACGCGAGACCTTCAAGATGGGAATCAAGCACGCTATCGACTGAGCCAGCCGGACGGCTGTTACAAAGATGTTAAGTTTTAGAATGCTCTCAAATGTTGGAATAACTCATATGTGTTCAATACAGTTGTAGTCCGTGTCGAATAACTAATGACGGCAACTGTGCAAGAAACAAAATGCGTGAAAATGAGATGTGGATAAAATAAGAAATATATATGTATTGCAAGAGGGACTGAGTAACGGGGCGAGACTGATTGAGTGACACATGAAATAGACTAAGTGACAGACATGGCTAGTGTGTGAGAGAGAAAGAAAAAGAGAGAGAGAGAGAGATATACAGCACTATATGCGGGCACACAGAGGGAAGTGATCAAGGGGAAACAAAATATTTAGGAAAGGTTGAATTTTAAGTAGAATGCAGAAGTTAAAACTGAAGGAAGGAAATATAAATAGAGGCGAGGGCGAATGGTGAAGGTGGAGGTGGAGAGTATTGGTGGTAGTGGTGGTGGTTCTCTCCTTCCCAGATCCTTTATATCATCCTCTTCATCGGCCTGCCTCCTTTTCTTGTTCTTCCTTTCCTCTTGTGTTCTTCTTTTCTTCTGTCTAATAGATAAGGTACTTGTTGACATTACTTCTTTTAGGGAACATGTTCACACTGTATGTGTATATGCGTTTACGTGTTATTGCGGGTGTGTCTAAGTTTGCTCGTTTATTAGTTTATAGATTTCATATTTGGTTCCAAGCAACTTGAAAAAGGAAACTTGTTGTGCGGATAAGGTGTTGCAGGTTAGTGCCAGGCCCTTTGCCATATCTTAGTAGTTAGTTAACCTCTACTGTACCGACGACGTCATTTTCATCATATTCTGACAACTATTAAACTATTCTATTAAGCTTAGGAAGGACCTCTGACAATAATATGACTTCAAACTCTCTCAGCTAACCGTTTTAACTACCACAGATCCATCTTAAGCATCATAGTATCGTCTAAACATAGCTATAATAAAATATAACACGTCGCTGGTACTCGGGTTACTTAAACATGATACATTTGGAGAAACAGCCAGTCTGGTTACCAAAATATAACAATAAAAAATGTGTATGGAGGTACCTTTTAGATGGTAAGTAGATAACTGTATTACTTACAACAGTCAATATAGTTGTAACATTCCTTATTTTAAACTGCCCAGTTTCAACTTAACAGCGATGATTAAACTACCGCATATATAATAGTATATTTTGTATAATATAACTCGCGTAATATTTGGATTTATTTGATTTATCAAAATTCGTTTAACCCAGGCAAGTATTGATCTGTCCGATATGTAACACCAACATAAAATGGAATGTACCCAATAACATCAGTAACAAGGTTCATAACCATCACGCGAGAATTATGCCCAGGGCCGAGGAGAAAATATTTATTGATAATTTGTTATGCCGGGATAAAATATGTATATCTCGTTATCAAGTCTGCACTAAAATCCAGGTATGGACTTATGGACTGTAAATTTCCTCAACAGGAACACATCTAACACGTTCTTAATCACAGAAATAGGTATTCAATCAGGTGCTACAAAACTCAATGAACACACGCATGTAATTTGTACACATATAATGTATTCAATGGCAGAAGGGTTGATATATTTATTATTTCTTGTCATATACTCCTGATCTCTCAATGCGTTGCATAATTGTTTCAATGTTGACATCACGGATGTATCGAGCAAAATAAGGACTGAGAGTTAACTTAACTATTATAAGGAACAGTAAGCAACACAGGGAATGCATAAGTATTCAATCTCGATTCAAGAACACAAATTATAACCTATTGTGGTAATATGGTAATAGGAAGTATACAATTAATTATAAAGAACACGTAACATATAGAATCATCCCTTGATAATAATACATATGTGAGTCGAGTGTCTAACGTATTTTTATTCTTTTGAACACAAGTTTCCCCGGGTAGGAGAGAATTAGGTGAGTTGAGATTTTAAACAAGTACAGGAACGGTTGGTTCGAGTAACGCTCACGGCGGGTGAGGGGCGCTCGTGGGCAGGTAAATCAGCCCGGGTAGGGGTGACTAATGACCAGGTACATAGCTCAAGTCATTCTAATTACTGCAGTCTTGGGAAATTTATTTACTATTAGTGCGACTATGAACTTAATACTTGGAAGATGAAGTTGAAATTACGGGGAATGATGTGCATAATTAATTTTACAATTCAACTTGTTATTAACTTACTTTTGATAAAAATATGATCTGAACGTATGTCTCTTCAATCAATATATGCAATAATATTAAATTGGGTCGAGGAATTCAGGTAATATTTACTCTATGATTATGAATAAATCAAGGATCAATATCTCTTAAGCGAAAATGGATAAAAAGTACAGTTAACAGAACTAGCGTAGTTAAACAATACTGAAGAATGCTTTATATAAAATCAGCGCATACGAATAATTAAATACAATATTAATTATAAGTAAAATGGCGTACACGACAAAGTTGTACTAAATGAAATACCCGAAAAGGTATAATAAGATATCTGAACGAGTTAACAGAGTCTTGTAAAGAATTCACACAATAAGCGGTGTATTCGGATTAATGAATAATTAGATAATCGATCTATGCAAGACTAGAATTCCTAGACGATAAGAATCAGAATTATCTACATCAATAATCAAATAAACATAAATACGGTTCATACAATAATGGAAATAACGCTTAACCCTTTCTCTGCGTGCTTATTTGCGCTATTTAGGGCATATTCAGGCACTCTTGAATGATTAATCAAGCATCTGCATTAAATGAACTGTATTCTGCTGAAAACTAGGCGAAAATTGCTTCAAAATGAGACCAGAACGAGCTTCGTAGGTGGCGGGGTTCACCCGCAGCGTTGCCATAGACATTCGGGAAAACTCGCTAATTATTAGCCCTCGCTCGCTCGGCAATACTGTTGTGAGACAGCCGCGCGAGACACAGTCTCCCTCAGTGAGCGGCTGGCTTCTCTGAGGGTAGGAGGGTGGTCCCTCACGCTCCCGCCCACTGACACTCAATTTTTACGGCTTTTACAGGCTTTTAAAGCCTGGAAATTGCTGTAAATTGCCTATGCGTTCCAGAACGTAACCCGCAGGGAAAGGGTTAAACAAACGAGCGTAGATTTAGAATCTCGTGAAGAAAGTATAGATAATAATTAATAACAATTCTTCACGAGGGGGAACTGAGATAAACAAAATATGATATTGAGCGCAGGTTCTAGGTAACAGGTTCTTATTTAAAGAAGGGCATAATTACTCGTTATACACTTCGACTTCAACTTGTAACATACATAATAGAATTGGACATACAGTATACAAGGAAAATCTGTGAGTATTTAGCTAAGGGCTTTTAATGAACACAAGTATGTAACGTATGCGTAGTACGTTCTAGGAAGTAAATATAACAATTGAACACTTAGATCTTAGGCACAGATCTAAATAACAATTACTACAAACTCTGAGAGATTAACACATATGCAATGGATAAGGATCTTGGACACAGATCTCTAGATAATTAAACACTGTAATATTCAACATATTTTAACCTTACCTTCACATCAATAATCACGTAACATACTCAGAAACACTTAGGGTAATGAAGGAGGGTACAGAGCTGAGAGAAAGTCTGGCCGACGTTGAACGTAGGTCCACAGGGCAGCACTTCAGGATTAACTGCTTCTCAAAATCAGGACTTCAGGATCCGGACTTCAGAAGGCACACAGCAGGTTCGGCGAGCTCTCAGGGCAGGGGTGAAGGCAAGACAATTGTTCCACTGCTGCTAGATGACCCGTTCTTATTCAGAGTTAAGGACATTACCCCAGTGCTTGTTTGCTTACTTTTACAATATTTCGTTGAAGCTATGTTTGACTTAATTCTTGCCTCTTGCTTATAGGAATTCAAGGTAAAATGGATATTGTAATACGTTGTGATGATTAATACTTAACTAATACATACATGGAAATTTTTATTAGGTACATACATACAATAGCTATGTTATTTAACACCTAGGTGTTCGTTACGTAGCCTAATATACATGTGATAATGATTATACTGATTACTTCATAATTGAAGCTCTTTGGCCAACTTGGTAATAATTCGCCTATGCTGTCTCCTACTATTTTGTTAGATGGTTCTCCAGGCCCATCCTCATTTATAGGCCTCCTTAGTTCCATTTGCTCCGGTAGCATTCAGGCCTTTGGTGTTTTACTTGCATAAACATTTCTTCGTTATACTGCAAATCCGGGGTCTGGACAAATGGTGGCTGGTGATTGGCGGGTGGGTATTGAAACCGCGGCCATGATAGGACATCACGATTTCCCTTTAACTGGGGTGACTGTCCTAGATGTCCCGCATCCCATAGAGTTGGGAAGTTCCTGATGTCATGGGGTGCTCGGGTAAACTTGGCTTTCTTCGTTCCCTCCTTACTTTGATGTTTGCAATCTTACATGAACTGGAGCCCGTTCTCGCCAACCCCGTCACTTCAATAATATTTATCAAATGACAACAGACCCAATGGGACCAATTGTTCAACCCTTCTAACAAATATCCCTTATTATTATTATGTTTATATAAATTCCGCTACATATTGCTTGGTTGCAAACTATGTTGTTACTGCTTATGAATAGATTTATAAATGTTACATCATAATAACTTATATTGAAGGGTATATGTTCTTATGTTCTTATGTATGTTCTCCATGTATTGTTTATTGTGCACGGTATAAGTGATATATATTTATATCATCTAAAATCAGTGATAATACAAACACGCCTTGTGATATTGTTAGTGTGTTAGTGAAACAAAGGAGTGAACAGCTTTATATATAGCTGCCAGGGGAACGATGCCTTTACTAACAAATATCACACACACACACATTGTCAATTTTGTAAAGCCAACACGTCTGCAAAATCAGCATGAATTCAATATCTCTATCTCGCTCTCACACACACACTCACACATACGGACAGTGTGCGCACATATAAATTTCATTAAAAGTATAGAAAACAAATAGTTCTCAAACTTGGAATTATATAGTACATTTCATTCATGAATTGTCATTGTCATTTAAATGTTAAACAATCAGGGAGTCTGAATGTGTATGCACTTGTGTAAAGCCTGAATTTATTTTGTCCATTCGAACCATGTGAATATTAATAAATATTGCCATGCAGGTGTTAGCTCGGCATGATATTTTGAGCATTATCGTTACTACTGTTGTTGACATATCAAGTCCCCATATCAAATTATGTAAGTGCCAGAATGCACATAATTGTGAAATAGGCTAATGAGGATTTTTTTCCTGTAAATTAGCTAAATGAAAGTGCTATCAAAGTTCATTAATTTGTTCTCTATATATGTAGTTACCTGACAGACAGATAGAATACTTGGAAACAATGTGATGTGTATTAGGCTTTCGGTAACACGCAGGGTAATCCATTTTTTCTAACTAACAGAGGACGATATAGGCTACTCAGCATTGGAATGCCTCTGGAATCGAAGGAGTAACTTCTAGCACCTTCCCCAAGCAAAATAAAATGACCAAATAATGAATTAATGAAAACATTATCGCATGTAGGTAATTTCCTAAATCACCATCTGTACAGCTTGTTGAGGGCAAGCACAAATTTAGAAACCCCCCCCCCCCAGCAGGAAAAATACAACCCTTCATCAGCAGCTGATCTCAAACTTCCAAAAAGACGTTCCACAAAAGAAGGAGTTAGTCCTTCTGAACCACTATATAGTGGTTCCTCTCCCTCAGTGAGGATTCACCAAGTATAGGAGATTGCAACACGTCTGATAGTGTACAGAGAATAATGTGCAAGAAAATACACAACCTCCAGAGACCCCTTTCTGTTCGGGAAGCTAAGACAAACCTGAATCCCCTTAACCCTTTGGCTGCGGGCTGTTTTGGGCTATTTAGGGCTTATTCAGGCACTCCTGAATGATAAATCAAGCATCTGCATTAAATGAAGTGTATTCTGCCGAAAACTAAGCGAAAATAGCTTCAAAATGACACCAGAACGGACCGTATACGTGGTCTGGTTCACCCGCAGTGATCCCAGTGAAACGCGGGAACCCCGCTATTATGTAACACTCGCTTGCTTGGCTACACTGATGAGAGAGACAGAGAGAGACTTGCCCGACACACAGCCTAGCTCAGTGAGCCGCTCGGTGCTCTCGGTGCTCGGCCCCTCACGCTTCCACCCACTGACACTCGATTCTTACGTTTTATACAGGCTTTTAAAGCCTGGAAATTGCTGTAACTTGCCAAAACATTCCAGAACGTCACCCACAGCGAAAGGGTTAAGGTAGTATTATTAGGAATACATTCTCTGAACTTCTAACATTGGTGTCTACAGAATATTTCGATGTAGTGGCTATCACTGAATCATGGATTCACAGTAATACCAGAGATTATGTTCAGGAATTTGAAATACCTGGATATACAATGTTCCACAAAGACCTAACCATGCAGGAAGAGGGCAGAATTATTTTGTACATCAGATATTTTCTAAACTTCCATAGACTGCACGATCAGATCAGAACATGAACTGCTTGGAGTAGACCTGAATCTAGATAACTCTCTCTATAGGATTGTTCTGTTGTACAAGCCTCCACATCGAAATGTTGAAAAGGATGACCTTCTGTACACAAGACTGAGTGTTGCTATCGAGGGTAAACCCAGTGTGATCTTAGGTGACTTCAATTGTCTAGTAAACTGGCAAGCAAGAACTGCCGATGCTGAAGGTAAGCATCTTGTGGACTTTACTAACGATAACTTTTTGACCCAGTGGGTGAACGAGCCAACTAGAAGGAACAATATACTTGATCTTGTGCTCACCGCTGAAGATGAAAGTGTGACCAGCTTATCTGTTGGGGAATAACTCGGAAGTAGTGACCACAATATAGTTAGTTTTTCTCTTTGCACCTTTAGAAGCAGAACCCACCAGTCCTCAGAGCCGTTTGCAAAGAGAGTCCTAAAGAGTTATTCAGCTATGTGAACAGCAGGAAGCCGTTCAAAAGTAGCATTGGACCTCTAAAGGATCCAACAGGCCAACTACAAACCTTTGAAATTGAAATAGCTAAATCCCTAATTGACTATTTTACTTTAGTATTCACAAAGGAAAATACCAGTGACATGACAAGTCCAGGATTGGTGCATGAGGGTGAAGTTCTTAGCAGAGTCAGATGTTCCCCAGAGGATGTAGCAAAAAGAATAGACAAGTTAAAAAGGTTCAAGTCATTCGGCCCATATGGCTTTCTTCCTCGAGTTGTACATGAAGTGCGAGATGAAATCGCACCTTTCTTTGCAGACATCTTCAATAAATCACTAGAAAATTGAGAAGTCCCTGAAGACTGGAAAACTGGCCAATGTGACCCCAATCTTTAAGAAGGAGTGTCAAGAATGATCGGCCAATTAGCTTTACTTCTATCATAGTAAAACTCTTAGAAAGAAACTATTAGACAAGATAATAGACTACCTAGAAATCCAAAATTTAATTACAGATTCCCAACTTTGATTCAGGCGACACCGATCATGTTTTACCAATTTGGTTGAATTTTTCCATGAAATGCTGAGTGAGTATGACAAAAGTAGAGCCATAGACATTCGTTACTTAGATTTTCAAATAACTTTTGACAAAGTGCCTCATTGCAGGCTAATGTCAAAAGTGAGTGTGCTAGGTATCAATACAGAGGTCACAAATTGGATATAAAGTAGGCTAACAGGTAGACAACAACGAGTGGCAGTCAATGGTGTTTCTCCTGAGTGGACTTCAGTCACTTCTGGAGTTCCACAGGGATCTGTCCTTGGCCCGCTACTGATTATCATATATGTCAATGACATCGATATTGGTCTGTTGCGTGTGATCTCCAAGTGTGCATACAACATAAAGCTTGGAATGAATGTGAAAGACTCCAAAGGAGTTGAACAGCTCAGGATGAACCTCAACAGACTGGGTGAATGGTCGGAGAAATGGCAGATGCCTCTAAACTTGGAAAACTGAAAGGTGATGCATAACGGCCAAGCCAACCCCAATTCAGGCTATTTACTATTGGGAATGCCTCTGGAAGTGACTGCAACTTGGAAAAGGATTTGGGTGTTATGATTAGCAGTGACCTAACTTTTTCAAGCAGTGCATTGAAGTAGAGAAGGAAGCTCAGAAATTATTGTACTATATTTAGAGGCAATTTACTTATAGAATTAAGGAAATAGTCCTCACACTTTACAACGCTCTGATACGGCCTCTCCTGGAGTATGCTGTTCAATTCTGATCTCCAGCAGTCAGGTAAGATATAGAGCGACTGGAAAGAGTACAAGCTAGGGCTACAAAGCTTATTCCATCGCTATAGAAGAATGCACTATGCGGACCGGTTGAGATCTCTTGATCTCTTCCCGTTGGAGACACGCAGACTACGAGGTCAGTTCATTGAAGTTTTTAAATTATTTAATAGGTTTGACAATGTGGATTATAGCAAAATGTTTAACCTCAATATGAATACAACACACAACCATGGCTGGAAATTAGAATTGAAAAGGTTCAGCACTAGTATCTGTGGAAACCTTTTCACATATAAGATGTGTTCTACCTGGAACAAATTTCCCACCGAAGTTGTAAATAGTTCTTCAGTAGAGCAGTTCAAGAAGAGAGGAGATAGTATTTTGCACACTTTGTAAAGAGTGTGGTGCACTAAACAGTCTCTCTCTCCTTCCACTTCGAGTATATCTTCGGAATGGACTGCAAGGTCTCTAAGATACTAACTATTCCTTGTAACACTCTCTCTCTCTTCATTCATTCTTCTCGTCCGTTTCATTAAACGTTTTTTAAGACAAACACTAACAGAACGTGCCTTGGTTTTCATGTTCTCAATTAGTTTGACTAATTAGCATTCCTCTTATAATTCAATTACCGGAATTAATTTTCATATTACTATTTACAAACACACACACACACATACTGTTGTGATATATAATTAAAGAGACCCACATACAGATGAGTGAATTAATCTCTCCGTTGGTCTCAAAAGTGTATATAACTCACTAGAGGAGGCCACAACACGACTGTCTATACAAACTATATTCTCTTCTATTCTATATACTCAGGCCCAATCCCCAATTTTCCTATTTTGTGTTTTGTTTCCCTATTTTCCTTTGTTTTTACTTTATAGGGGGTGGCCGACTCAAGACAGAGCCAGAATAGGGATAACACAACAGAAAACAATGAACACACAAACACAAAATACAAATTCACACACATCTAGGTCATCCAGGAGAAGACCCAGAGACCAGGGTCACCAAGGTCCCTCCAGCACTTCCCCGGCCGCCGACCACCCGGAGAGGTTCCGATCTCGGCAGGCAGACATGCAGCAGAGCGAAACCACAAGCCCGCCCACCACACCGTCTCCCCGGGCCAGGCACCTGATGGACTATTATCTAGTTCAACTTGCGCCCGACTACTTCCGCCAAATGACCACGTGTTCACTCATCTATTCACAAGCATTCTCCATTCATTCCTGTTTAACCCGAAAATGGCGAGGGGGGGGTATTGAACTAGCTCCCCATGGGCGAGCATATTGGCTCCATTCAGGCTTATAATCGTCATTTTACGATAAATATCGTTATTACTTATTCATATGAGCCTATTTTACCTTCACTATGAAGATAGTAACCTGTAACAACAATAAAACTAGTGAAAATATCATTTTTCTGGTCAAAATTGCGAATATAGATGGACCAGCCCATTCATGAATTATGGAGAAAATTGAGGCAACCCCTCCCTCCACGAGGCCTCAAGCCACACTGAGCCTACTCATACACACACTCGGTCATGTAACACACCCGCTAGGCACGTAAGCACATCCTCCACACAGTTTGCTAATGTCAACACAAAAATATACCAACGAATTAGGGAATAACAGGGAAAATAGGTGATAATTGAAGGGGGAGGGGAAAGGGAGGAAGGAGGGGATGTAGAGGAGTGATATGAGGTATAGGGAAAAAAATTAAATACATAAAAAAACAAAAACAAAACAAAAATTGTTTAGTGCTACTGGGACTGTTTAAATGTTTTTTTTAGGCCTCCCTCTTAAGAGCTTTGCCGCCGTCGCCCAGTAAAACCTCTTAAGAGCTTTGCAGCCATTTACGGGTTAATACCACTTCCCTTGCCTGATCTATAGTCATTTCTCTATCATCCAAAGCTTGTCTTACATGGTCTCTCCATCTCAATGGGGGTCTTCCTGCCCTTCTATCTCCCCATGTATCTGACTCACATATTCTCTTTGAAAGCGTTTCATCATCCATTCGTTCAACATGACCATACAAGCTCAGCACCCTTCTGTCCACTCTGGCTGACAAATGTTCCTGCTGCCCCACTCTCCTATGTATCTCTTCGTTCCTCAATCATGTCTCTGTCACATACTCCTCAAGCAGCTCTATCTCCATCACATCCATCTTTCTTCTCTCCTTTTGCTTCAGAGCCCATATCGCAGCGCCATATATCAATGTTGGCGCAGCAATTCCTTGATACATTCAACTTTTTCCTTTCATTCCGAGATTTCTCGTCTTCCACATACTTACCATTTCTCCGAAATCCTTCCTTCCTTCACACACACTCTGTTTTACCTAAATTTCCACTTCCTTCTTTCAAATAACCTTCCAATGTCCTCTCGCTTATCATTCGTACTAAATCCTTGCACATTTAAAGCTCCTATTCTTAGGGTCCGGGACCACGAACACGTTCCCTCGCCCCTATCTCGGTCTCGTTTTTTTTGGTAGATTTACTTAAGAGGTGAAGTATACCAGGCCCCCCGCCCCCGATCCCCTTTAGCCGACTTCTACGTCGTCTCGTAGGAGAAAGCGGTGGTGGAAATTTCTTACCCCTCCACCACAGAGGAGGCTGTCTGCACCAGAAAATGGCAGGCGTTGGGGTCGCCGCATCCCTAGATGCAGAGGGAGAAAAGATAGAAGGGGCTATACAAACTACAACATATAATTATCCTAGAGTCATTTTTGTCTGTCATTCTTTAGCAGGACCTTTCAAGGGGGAAGTAAAACGACAATCATTGTTATTAGAGAGCTCAACTTTTGGTTTATTAATTCAGAAACAATTACAACATAATTAATATCTGTCTAAAAATATAGTTCACGATGCAGCTGAGGGCTATTTCTGGTTTATAATGACAGATATTGATGACCAAGCTTAGTGTGGGAGACTCCGACAATATGTGAGACCAGGACTGAAGGATACAACACTGACAGACTGGGGAGAACAGGAAGAGAGGAGGGGGTAAAAAAGTGGAAGGAATATAAGAAGAAGAACGAGAGATAAAGGCAACAGAGGAGGGCAAAAGAGTCAATTGTACAAAAGGAAGAAGGATGTAAATAAGAATAAGAAGAAGATGGAGGAATTGAAAAATGAAAAAGAAAGAACGAGAGGTTGGCAGGCACAGAATGAACACCTGGAGAGTCGGATAGAACACATGAAAACACTGAGCTCAAGATGGCAACCCTTAATGGTGAGAAGAAGAGTTATATAGGTAAAGAAATATACATAAATAGCTGAATAGAACATAAATTTCACGTAAATCCCTCTAAGTTTTAATTTATTTGTCAACACAGATATGTGTTTGATTTCCCCTGATACATTGTGCTATTGGACCCAAGCTAAATCTCCAAAGAACCTTAAATTCCACGTCCTAAAATGTCTGTTCTTCTGTCATTTCTCAGCTGCCTGGCAGTTCTGGTAAATGGAAAACATTTGATTATTTACCCAGACAAGTTTTATTGTTACTATTGTATTGCCGTCTTCGAACACTTAATGTGTTATTTACTTTATGTGTGCATTACTAAGGCATGTTTTAGTGAGGTAACGACAAATGGTGAATATCGGACTGAAGATGACAGGGAGAGAGAGTGAGAGCTTAGTCCAGGGAAACCCTAATTACCTGCTCTAAGACACAAGCACCTCTCACAAAAAGGGGGAGGAATAAGACAAAAGTATATAAAAATGCACAGACAAAGGATGATACTGAAATAATCCATAAAAAAAAAATAACACGAATATAAAAGAACAATGTTGTTGTTGTTGTTGTTGTTCCCCAAGCTGCCTGGCCGAACAGCTCCAAGGCCCCGAGCAATTCCAAGGCCACAACCGAGCACCCCACAGAACCCCCCCTGCCGACCACAATAAAGCCTGGGTGACCGAAGTCACTCCATGGCGGGGAGCTGAGGAGGGTGCGGAAACGCCCGGGAAACCAAAGCCCCACCCAGGGCCCTGTGCCCCTCAGCAATTATGAAGAGAAAGTTGAGGGGCAAGGGAAAAATGTGACGCTTTGGCTTCCAATCTTGGTAGATTGGGAGGTCAATCCACGGAAAAGACGCCGTCACTCGAGATCTAGAAAATATATAAGTTAAAGGAACAGTCAGAGTAAGCTATGGGTATGGCAGAGATCGCTCAGTTCTCACTCTGATAGACCAGCCCATCACCACATGACTAGAGCCCAATCCTCTCAGCATCAACTAGGAAAGGCCCTAGAAAGCCGCCTTTGGCGGGGGGATAGCTCCCCTATTTCAACCCCTTTCGGGGTTGGGCACCCGCCCTAAAAGAACAATTAAAGTGTTTAGTGAAGAGTGAGGTTATGAGTACACACGATAAATTAAGAATAAAAACAAAAACATGATTACAAAAATGGTAATAAATAACACAGAGAAAAAAAAGAACCTAGAACAAAATACCAAAGGAGAACATTTATTAATAGGAAATATGAATTATAAATAAATAGAACTTTAATGTGGAAGAACAAATACAACCAATCACTTAAACGAAGAACAAGAGATTAATTAAGAACACAAAATACAAATAAGGGTCATAATATTCTAATGTGAAAAATATGAGCATGGAAATGAAAGAAGGGGGGGAAAATATGCTAACTATTAAGGAAGTACAATGGAAAAGGATAACAAAACAAGAAACACATGATAAAATGTATTAAACAAAACGCTATGAAGAACTAAATAAAAACAAAACAAAAATAAAATAATAATAATACATTACAACTATGCTGAAAGAACATGAATAACTACAGTAATAAATTGGATATAATATACGATAAATAGAGGAAGAAACAAATAATGAAAATTATACCAACCGCTAAATAAAGAAGGAAGGGAAGAATAGAGGGATGATGCGAGAAGACTGGAGAGTATCGGACAGAAGATGACAGAGTGAACGAGTCTAGAGAGACGCTCACTGATATTGATGAGAAAGGTACAAGAGGACAAATATTTAGAAGTAATTGGAATAAAATAAGAGCGAAAGAAAACTATTTTATGCAACCGTCTTATGATCTGAGTTATACTACAATAATTATATATGTGTGAATTTATATTATTATGCCCATAGTCACACCCGCCACGTAGAGACCCCCACACGTGGTACAACGCTGAACCCTGAAGCTATATGCATGAAGGGGGCCCTTAGTAGGGGTAGTTATAGGAAGCGTGTGGGGTTGCAAAACCACTCTTGTTAGGGCTTAGGCTCCCATAAAAAGGGACTCTCCTTGGCTATGATTTCGACCATCCCTAGATCTATGCAAGAAGATATACACCCTTTAGAGGGTGAGGGGATTTGTAATGGTTATCTCAAATCAAGTAGAAGATTAGGTAGGAGACTAGTGGGCTGATAGGTTCATAGGCTAATAGATTATAGGAGAGTAAAGTATGAATAACAACATCCACACACATCAAAGGAGAATAGAACGGCCAAAATCACGTCCAGGTTACCGACCAAAGTTCTGGTGTGACGTCTGTGGTAAGGCTGCCAAGCCTGATATTGGCAAGGCCTGCTCACAACAAAACTGTCCTAGCATATGTCACACTGCTTGTCTTACTGATAAAGCAGAATTAAACTTTGAGGAAACAGGTAGCCTAAGAGACCACCTTGGGCTAGAAACAGGGATTACGTTCTATACAGAGGCGACAGGACCTGTACAAGCAGACTTGTACAAGCAGACAATCATACTGTAGATGAAGATGATGATGATTTACACCAGTTGTCACCCAACAGACTGGTGGCCCTGGTCAAACAACTAAGAGACGAACTGTCTTCATCAAAAACTAAGCTTTTCCAATACAAAACTATAATAGACCAACTGCCTGAAAAAAATAAAAATATTCGTAGAAGCCATTTCTGTCATCGATACCCTCATCGCTACACAAAATAGTAATGAGATTAACGCTCAACAAGCGGCTAGGTTAATAACTTCTACTACCTGCCAAGCAGGTAGTTTTACCCTAAACGAGCTTATTTCCGTGCTCTTTTCATGCATAATAATAATAATAATAATAATAGTTCTTAAAGCTAGCGCATGCTAAGCTAGCTAAGGATAGCTCAATAAGGCCGATTAGGCGTATTTCCATTGGGGTCCTGTACTACTACCCCATCCCTTTGCTCATGAGGGATGGTAACGACTCAGTGCTTGTAAAAAATCTTTAATGCGCCGAGCGTGGGCGCGAACCCGGGCCTTGTGGGTGGAAGTCCGAGACGCTAGTCACTACACCAAGCGAGCCGCGTAATACAATTATGTATCCGTGAAAGGGCGATAATTGAGCTTTCCAATGAAACCAGAACCATCCTTCTATGACCACGCGTTCTCTTGCAACGATCGTGCAAACACGAAGGAAAAATCCCTAAAATACGGTAATTTCCTTACATTATTCCCTGTCTAGCGAGGTAGTGAGTGTGGATGTGTGTGGAGGGAAGGGCAGTCGTGGCGCGGGAGCCGTGCCGAATGGTCAGAGCCAACCTACGCTCCTCCCACCGCTCGTCTCTCTCTCAGAACCAATTATTGCTCAAAATTGCATACCGCCTGAAGTCACGCCCCGCCACATAGTCCTTGGTTCTCTAGACCGCCTTAAGTCGGGCCCCGCCAAAGAGGGGTTAAGCAGTGCACCATTGTCGTTTCTGCTTACCCAGAAAGAATCGATGAGGAATGGGAGAAGCTCATTGATGAAAATGATGAACAGTATATACAATATGGTGGACATCAGAACAGACAAAGAAAACTAGGAACAAGATATCAACAAGGGGACTCCACCAACCGCACTACCCAGCAACAGAGGAAACAACAACCCGCAGCTCCTCGCCAATAACAAGACATTCATCTACTAGAAAATCAACTTCAACAGACTCTCCCCAAACATAAGGGATATCAAAACCAAGTACCAAAGAGGAATCTGGATAGACAACAGAAAAAGAGGCAAATCCACATATACACAGCAGGACAAGAACATAGAGGAAAAGGCAGTAATGCACGCTATAACAAAAAAGGGAAACACACTGACGACTACAGATATCAACACTCCCAAGAAGATCTGGAAGAACTGATGCACTTCAACACTGAACAAAGGAGATATCATAAATCCAGAAATTAGTACTCTGGTGAGGAAGAGTGTAATGAGTGTCCTCGCTTCGGACATTCCAGGGAGAAGTGCCCTCGCCTAATGTACTGTGACTACTGCCATCGTAGATATCATACAATACAAAACTGTCGAGATAAGATTGCTGACCAGAGAAAACAAGAGGTGATAAACACTTTAAGATCTAGCACCCAGGAAACTGTGGCAGCAGTCTGCATGATGCAGCTCCAACAGCAAGTATCACCAGACCACAACACAAGAAATCACAGCAACAATACAGCTAGCTATCCAGTATTTGGACAATCTGACCCCTTCCCATTTAACTACAATGCTGGCCAACAACTGCGCCCCCAAGCACAAATGTTCCATCAATGAAATAAGAATATTGTCAGCTCATGTCAGGGGTTTTCACACAAATGTTGGCGAACTGACTCTCCAATTTGTAAATAAAGAAAAAGCTGATATAGTCTTCTTGGAGGAGACTTTCCTAGATGATACGGTGCCTCCCAACTATGCGAAAATTGCAGGTTTCACATCGTGGTACAGGAGAGATCGCAACACGCAAGGTGGAGGAGTAGCTCTGTGTTATAGGGAGGGACTTCAAATCCAAGTCATTGACATTCCAATACCTAACAAACTGGAGATAATTCTCTTCACTAGGTATAAGAATCACTATGTACAGTCAAAAGAATTGGAGATGTGTGCGCGAAGCTAAGGTCGGTCAGTCTGGAGTCAGACTGAGAGCAGGCCGCACGTAATGTATAGGCCTCACAAAACCAAAATATTCCACCACTATCGCGACCACACCAGACCGCAGGCGCCGCTGCCTCCGTACGAGACATGAACACGTGAACGATGATGCAATCATACACACCCTCACGAATCAAGAACTTTCTCTAGAATGCGTATATTAACTCTATCACTATTGTACTTATTTTTATTCATATATCATTTTAATTCACATTACATAACACCTCCCCCCTAAAGAAGAAATTTACAGGGTTAATTTCTATTACTTTAACCCATAACCATCGGGGCCCGACTTAAGTCCGTATCTAAAAATCTGGACTATGTGGCTGGGCCCGACTTTAGTCCGTCTGCAATTGTGGCGCAATATTGGCTCTGAGAGAGAGACGAGCGACGGGAGGAGCGTAGGTTACCTCATGACCGCTCGCCACGGCCGCCGTGGGCCTACTGACATCTAATCCACACACATCCACCCTCCCTCCCTCGCTATACACGTAATTATGTAACGAAATTACCGTATTTTAGCGATTTTGCCCTTCGGTTGCACGATTGTTGCATGATAACTAGTGATCATAAAAGGATGGTGCAGGTGTCATTGGAAAGCTCAATTTACGCCCTTTCAGGGATACATAATTGTATTACGCTCTGGCTCTTGTTTATGCATGAAAAAGAGCACGGAACAAAGCCATTTATGGTAAAAAAAAAACTGCTGGGCGCGTAGTGGAAAAAACCTGACCTGCCCACTCGTAAGGCATTAACCCTTATTTAGCGGCGAGCAACATAAGTCGAGTTAAAAAAAGCTGGACTATGTGGCGGCGCTCGACATAACTCGAGTGGCAATTTCAGCACGTAATGTGGCTGAGAGAGAGAGACAAGTGGTGGCAGGAGACTAGCGAGCGTATGACTGCTTCAGACCACCGCGGCGAACCTACTGACACAAATCTCAGCTCCCTCCTCCCTCTCTCACTCGCTACATACTCAATTATGTACTGAAAGTACCGAATTACCTGCTTTTTGCACTCGCGTTGCACGGTTATTGCAAGAAAACTATCCATCATACAAGGATCGTTATGGTGTCATTCGAAAGCTCTGTTTATGCCCTTTCAGGGATAGGTACTTGTTTTACGTTCTGGGTCTTATTTAGGCATGAAAATGATCACGTAAACAGCCCTATTTTGGCTAAAAACACCCCGCTGTGCGGTACACATAAATAAACCGCATAGGCCGCTCGTAAGGTGTTAAAACAATTATACTACAATCTAGACAAGCAATCTGCAATCACACTTTCTTTCCCTTTAACCAGTCTTATATCTAAAGGATATTCTTGAAGAAGCAGACTCCACCTGGTCAATCTCTAATGTTTATCTTTAAATTTACAAAGAAACTTTAGTGGGTTGTGGCCAGTATAAATAGCAATAGGATCTGGGCCTGAACACAAATATAAAGAAAAATTTTGCAATCCCAAAATCAGAGCCAAAAATTCCTTCTCAATAGTTGAATAATTCTGTTGGGGTGGAGTGAACTTCTTGCTGTAATAAGATACAGGATGTTCAATACCTTGGTCATCCTCCTGCAACAAAACTGCCCCAGCTCCTGTATCACTAGCATCCACAGCCATTTTAACACCTTACGAGCAGCCTAGGCGGTATATAATATGCAGCCACCAGCGGGGTGTTTTTAGCCAAAATAGGGCTGTTTACGTGATCATTTTCATGCCTAAATAAGACCCAGAGCGTAAAACAAGTATCTATCCCTGAAAGGGCATAAACAGAGCTTTCCAATGACACCATAACGATCCTTTTATGATGGCTAGTTCTCTTGCAACAACCGCGCAACGCGAGTGCAAAAAGCATGTACTTCGGCACTTTCCCCATACAATTCCGTATATAGCGAGTGAGAGAGGGAGGGAGGAGGTGGGATTCGTGTCAGTAGGTTCGCCGCGGTGGTCTGGAGCAGTCATACGCTCGCTACTCTCCTGCCACCACTTGTCTCTCTCTCTCAGCAACATTACATGCTGAAATTGCCACACGACCTATGTCGAGCGCCGCCAGATAGTCCAGATTTATTATACTCGACTTATGTTGCGCCCCGACAGTTATGGGTTAAAGGATTTATCAAAGTTAGGGGTGGAAAGCACTGGCTGAATCAACAGGATAGCTTTGAGTTTGTTGAAAGAGGATTCACATGCTTCATTCCACTCAAATGTAACTCCCTTTTTCAGAAGATCTGTGAGTGGTGATACAAGGATTGAGAAATTTAGAACAAACCGGCGGTAGTATCCTACCATACCAAGAAATCTTTGCAATTCTTTCCTATTCTTAGGTCTGGAAAGATCACTTATCACCTGAACTTGAGCCCCGGTGGCACAACTTGTCCATTACCAATCACATAACCAAGATACTGGACTTTAGCTTGACCAACTTCACATTTTGATAAATTTGCAACAAGATTAGCCTGAACCAAACGATCAAGAAAGTTACTGACATGGTATAGATGATCTTTCCAGGTGTCACTAAAAATCAATACATCATCAATATACACAACACATCCTTCCAAACCCTCGGTTACAATGTTCATGAGTGTTTGAAATGTCGCAGGTGCATTTTTCATACCATATGGCATCACAGAACATGCAGAAGTTTAACAAGAGTCACAAAACATGAGATATCCCTAGCACGCTGAGTCATAGGTACTTGCCAATATCCCTTTAACAAGTCAAACTTACTGATGTACTGTGCCTTTCCAATCCTATTTATATAATCTTCCATGTGAGGTATTGGGTAGGTGTCTGTTTAGGTGATCTGGCTAACACGTTGATAGTGAATACAGAGCCGTTGTGATCCACCTGGTTTAGGAACTAAGGTAACAGGAGAACTCCACTCACTTTGGCAGAGCTCAATCATCTTGTGGGTGAGTAGGTAGTCAATCTCCTTCTGGATCAGGGGAACCTTTAAGGGATTCACACGGTAGGCTGGCAGCTTAATTGACTTCGCACCTCCAACATCAACATCGTGCATAAGAATGGTTGTTCTTCCTGGAGTATCTCGGAACACTTGATGGTATTTCTGGAGTAGAGCCGTGAATTCCTGCCTCTCCTCAGGGGTTAGATGAGATAACTTAGTCTCCAGATAGGCTATCGCTCAAGTTCATACTGCATGGGAGTGCCTCACTTTGGGATCTTGAGGAACAGCTACAGTGCAGATAGGTTTATCAGGGTCTCTCCTGTGGTACAATTTTAGCATGTTGATGTGACAAAGTTGTTTGCTCTTCCTACGATCTGGCATGGCAATAACATAGTTAACATCACTGGCTTTCTTCTCCACCATGTACGGTCCACTAAACTTGGCTTGAAGAGGTTGTCCGTGTACTGGCAGCAGAACTAGGACCTGATCACCTGGCTGAAACTGGCGTACTCGTGAGTTCTTGTCATACCATGTTTTCATCTTCTCCTGAGCAGTTCCCAAATTCTCTCGAGCTAGCTGGAACGCTGTTGATAACCGCTCCTTAAAGTTCGCTACATATTCTAGTAGGTTGACGTCATCCGATTCCGACAGTCAAAACTCCTTCAACAACTTAATAGGACCTCTACCTTCATGCCCGAAGAGTAGTTCAAAAGGTGAGAAGCCTAGTGATTCATTTGGAAGCTCTCTTGAAGCAAACAGCACAAAAGGATGACCTTTGTCCCAAACTTTCTGGTGTTCAAAGCAGTACTTCCTCAGCATAGATTTGAGTGTCTGATGATATCTCTCCAGAGCTCCCTGTGTTTGAGGATGATATTCAGAAGACGTGATCTGTGTGATGCCCAACTCTTTCAAAGACTGCTTAAAAACATTGGACATAAAATTGCTCACTTTGATCTGACTGTACCTCCTTAGGCAATCCAAATCTGGTGAAGAACCCAAGCATTTCTTTCACTACATTCTTCGCCGAAATATTTCTGAGAGGGATTGCTTCAGGGTAACGAATAGCCATATCAATGAGCTTCAGCAAATAGGAAAACCCTGAAGAAGTCTTGGGAAGAGGTCCTACAATATCAACTAACACCCGAGTGAATGGCGCCTCAAAGGGAGGAATGGGAACGAGTGGTGCAACTTTCTCTTTGATTACACTTCCCCACTACTTGACAGGTGTGACAAGATTTGCAATACCAGGAAACATCCTTGAAAATATTTGGCCAGTAAACATGCTTCAGAATACGGGCTGCAGTCTTCCTCACTCCCATGTGTCCTGCCAAACTGGAGTCATGAGCCACCCTAATGATATCCTGCCTACAAACTTGAGGGATGACAATTTGATGCACAACCTCCCATTCACAGTCTGCTGATGACGTTGGGGGTCTCCACTTTTTCATTAATACTCCTGACTTAGAATAGTAACAAGTAGAAGCACTAGCTGACTCTTCCTCACTACAAGCAGAACTAGCTAAACCTTCCAACTCTGGGTCAGCCTGCTGCAACTCTACCAACTCACGAGGTGACAAATTATCCACACTGCACACTGCCTTATCCTATGAATGGTTCAAATTAGCAAGGAAAGTATCAGCCAAGAGAACATCATCACCCTCTAAATCACTAGTAACTTTAGATTTTGCCCTAGTGACAGCACATGCAGGAAACACATCAGAGGAGCCGTCCTCGACTCCAGCCACCGGCTCACTAGACAACCGGGGAGCTGGACAAATCCGACCCCCAGCAATGTCGTTGCCAAGGAGAAAGCCACACCAGACATAGGAAGTGTCTTAACCAATCCTACCATAACTGGACCTTGAACAAAATCAGACTCAAGATTCACTCTGCACAGAGGGACAGAAAAATAAATACTCCCTAAACCCTGCAACATTACAGTTTCACCAGAGGAATTATTAGAGCCCAAAACACTAGTCACTAGTAGAGATTGGCAAGCACCTGTGTCTCGTAAAATTTTAAGATTTCCTGTCACTGCCATTAAGTGAACTGACAAAACCATCAGACAGGAAATTTGCATAGGAACTCTTGAGAGTGTCACCCACATCACTGCTCAAAGGAGGAGCTTTATCAGTAGAGCTTACGTTACCCTTCAAAGCACTCAAAGCAGGTACAACAGAATTACTGCTCAAAAGAGGAGTTTTATCAATAGAGAGTACGTTACTTTCCAAACACTCAAAGCAGGTGAAACAGAGTCATTTATAAGACATTGGGAACTCTCAAGAGTGGACACCAGACCAACTGACTGAACATTTGCAGGTTTATTATTAGCATCATGCTGTTTATTGAAACATTTCTCGGCAACATGACCTAGTCTACCACAATACTTACATTTCTTCTTAGAGAAGTTAGAAGTGGAACTAGTATTTCCTTCTTGAGAAACATTATCTTTACTCTACTTCTTTACACCTGTACTCTGAGAAGAGGCTACATATGTACTCACATATCTCTTTATTTGATTACCTGTACAATGTTTGTGAGTGAGAAGATACTCATCAGCTAAAATTGCAGCATCAGAAACAGTGTCTACCTTTTTCTCATCAATATATAAACTTACATCCTTCCTAACACACCTTTTGAAGTCCTCCAATAAGATAATCTGCTTTAATTTATCAAAGTCAGCATTTACATTCTTAGAGTTTAACCATTGATCCAACAAACCTTTTTTTAATTTTGGCATACTCAACATGAGATTGCTTATCCTGCTTGTAAGTGGTCATAAATTTTGCTCTGTAGGCCTCAGGAACAGCTCATAGGCTTTAAGAATCAGGCTCTTAACTACATCATAATTATCAGACTGCTCCTGAGACAAAGGCATAAGTGACTTGAGCTTTACCAGTGAGTACACTCTGAAGGAGTATTGGCCAATACTGCTTGGGCCATTTGAAACCGTTAGCTGCCTTCTCAAACAATTGAAAGTATTTTGTTGCATCAGATTCATTAAAGACAGGGACAAGTCTAACGTTTTTGGCCACATCAAAATGATCAGCATTAGATGGCCAATTTACACCCTGTTTCATACGGTACTCATGGTCTAACTTAGCAATTTTAATTGCCTGTTGTGTCTGTGCCTGTGCTTGTGCCTGGGCTTCCTGAATACGAGCCTGAATCTTTGCAAGTTCAATTTGCTTATCCATGTCAACTGGAGGAGTTGCATCAAATTTTGTTTGATTAATCATAGCAACAATTTGATCCTTACTAGCATTAGGAGAAGGAGCAATCTCCAGGTACTGTGCAACAATTTTCAGTTCATTTTTACTCCTACCTTCTACTTCAACAACTGTCTCAACACCGGCTACAAAATCCCCAGCTTCCTTTAAAGTAAAAATAGTAGACATGATGAAAATTTAAATATCCCAATCACAAGCAAATAAATTAATATATTCTTAAACAAGTCCCGAAGATCCTGGCTCAAGGTCGCCAATGTTAGGTTCATGGGCCAGGTGAAATGACACAAACGATAGGCTAACTTTAAATTCAAGACTAATGTCAACTTACACCTCAAAATATCCAGATTCAAGGAAAACTAGATTCAAAATTCTTAGTTTGATTACAATTAAGTATTATAATGTAACAAATAAAATCAGTCTCTTCAGGACGAGTAATAAGAATATATAATGCACGAAGATTATCAGAAAATATGCAAGTGAAAAAATAAATAACTATATACCTTTACTGAAGCAATGCAAGGTAAAAATAGCTAAATCACATCAACAAATATTTTTTCTCAAGTCACTGATAATGGTTAATAGCTGTTAATAACTTAAGGGAATCCACACAATATTAATAAAAGCAATACAAGTAATTAATCAGTGAGTTGCTAAATGAAAGGAATGAAGAGCCAGCAAACATAGCTGGATATGGTATGGGAGGGAGAAGAAGAGAAGTAGTGGAGGAGGAGGTGGGGATCAGGAGGTCAGAAGTGTGGGAAGCCATGAAAAGAGTGAAGTTGGGGAAAGCACCAGGAACAGATGGAGTGTGTGGGGAAATGTTGAGGTATGGTGGTGAGATAGTGATAGAATGGGTATGGAAAATGTGCAAACTAGCATGGGAGAAGGGGGAGTGCACCCGATGACTGGAAGACTGGCATAATAGTCCCCCTATATAAGGGCAAAGGGGAAAGAGGAGTGTGTGGTAACCACCGAGGAATATGTCTTCTAAGCGTAGTAGGGAAGGTATACAGTAGGGTAGTGATTGAGAGAGTGAGAGTGAGAACGGAGAAATGGATAGGCGACGAGCAGGGAGGTTTTAGGAAGGGAAGAGGATGTGTAGATCAGATTTTTTACCCTGAATTGTGTTGTGGAGAAGTATCTGGAGAAGAAACAAAAGGTGTATGTTGCCTTTATGGACTTGGAGAAGGCCTATGACAGAGTGGATAGAGAAGGTTTGTGGAAAGTACTTAGAATATACGGAGTAGAGGGCAAGTTGCTGAAAGCAGTGAAGAGCATGTATGAGGGTGCAAAGGCGGCAGTACGTGTGGAGAGTGAGCAGAGCGAGTTCTTTGACCTGAATGTTGGTTTGAAACAGGGGTGTGTGATGTCCCCGTGGTTGTTTACTGTATATATGGATGGAGTCATGAAAGAAATACTATCAAGAGCAGTGAATGTTGGTGTATCGCTGAAAAGGGAGGGAATTGAGTGGAAGCTACCTATACTGCTGTTTGCGGATGATACAGTTCTGATGAGTGATAATGAATGGGAGTTGCAGGGTCTGGTAAATGAGTTTGGAACAGTGTGCGAAAAACGGAATTTGAAGGTAAATACGGGGAAGAGCAAGGTTATGGTCTTCGAAAGGGGTGAAGTCACAGAGTGTGAGGTGAAGCTGAACGGTCAGGCTATGGAGATCGTCAACTCTTTTAAGTATCTGGGCAGTGTGTTGAGTAAAGATGGGACTATGGATGAAGAGGTGCGGGAGAGGGTACAACAGGGGAAGAGGGTTGTAGGAACGCTAAAAGCAGTAACAAGAAATAGGGTGGTCAGTATGGAAGTGAAGAAGTCCTTGCATGACAGTGTGGTAATCCCGACACTGACTTACGGAAAGCGAAGCATGGACGTTGGTTGAGAGACTCAGACCAAGAGTGAGAGCAGTGGAAATGAATTACTTAAGGAGTGCGTGCGGAGTTACATGGAGGGATAGACAGACTAATGAGGAAGTAAGAAGGAGGTGTGGTGTGGAGGTAGATGTGCTGGAAAGTGTGAAAAGGAACAACTTGAGATGGTTCGGCCATATGGAACGTATGGAAAGCGAGAGAATGACTAAGAGGGTGTACGAGAGCGAGGTGGAGGGACAGAGGGGGAGAGGTAGACCGAATATGAGGTGGAAGGATGGAGTGAGGAACTACATGAACGAAGGCGGTGCTGGTTGGGGGGAGGGGCGTCGACTGACTGGGGACAGAGGTGCATGGGGGCGGTTCGTTCGTGGCCACCCCTTCGGGGATCACGGCGTCAGGCAATAGATAGATAGATAGAAGTAATTAATACAACTAAATAACACTAGAGAAAATATTCCTTCTGAAAATTAAAATAATAAGCTGATCAAATTCACAAACTTGGAAACTAATCACAAACTAATTAATGCTTTACACGTATATTATTAATAAAAGCAATCGAAAAGAAATAAACAAATAATGTGAATTTACAGAAAACTCAATGATAATTAATTATTAACTGATCACTAGATAACTTATAATAATACACAATATCACTAATAATAATAACTAGGCTATGATATGGGACACACTTATGTACTCAACACGCCAAATCACAGGTAAGGCTGCAGACTGCTTAAATCTTATGAAGGTAGCCAGGAGAGATATATCACTTCACTAGGGATAAGAATCACTATGTACAGGCAAGAGAAATGGAGATGTGTGCGCGAAGCTAAGGTCGGTCAGTCTGGAGTCAGACTGAGAGCGGGCCGCACATAATATATAGGCCTCACAAAATCAGAATATTCCACCACTATCGCGACCACACTAGCCCGCAGGCGTCTCTGCCTCCGTACGAGACATGAACACGTGAACGATCATGCAATCATACTCACCCTCACGAATCAAGAACTTTTTCTGAAATGCGTATATTAACCCTATCACTATTGTACTTATTTGTATTCATATATTATTTTAATTCGCATTACATAACATTATGCATAAGAATAACTGTGACAGAGTACTGATTATTGGTGATCTGAACCAACACCGAGGACAAGTCTCATTTGATCATCTCTTGGCAGTTTTCAATCTCCAAAATTATATGAATTTTCCTACTCATACATCTGGTTGATCCTTGGATCCTGTATTAACTGATTTGCCTTCCCACACTGTTCATTGCTCTCCACTTGGGTTTATTGGCTCCTCCGACCATGTGGCAGTTCTCTCTAAAATAAGACTGCAGATACATAGACAAGAGACTTGTGAGAGAAAGTTATGTAGATGGGAGAAAGCGGATTGGCATGGATTTAGACACAATCTAAATAATACAATTGGACAAGGGAATGTAAACCAACAAGTAAACGCATTCACAACTAAGATCAATGAACTGCAACAAATATATGTTTCACACAAAATTCACAAATCCAAACCTTCTGACCAGCCATGCATTGGCCCACAGTGTAAAGCTGCATCAGATGGCAAATATAAGGGTTGGTTAGGATAACAAATTAAATCTTCATTAACAAACAAAGAACTACATACAAAATCAGTGACATATGAACCATGTACAGAAATGGGCAAAGAAGCAATGGGAAAACAGCACAAAACAGAAATTAAGACATGGGCAAATTGGAAGTAAGCAATGGTGGGGCATAGTTAGGGAGAAACAAGGACATTCTAGAGATCACACTATCCCGCCACTAACTCTTCCAGATAGTACAGTAGCATTAAAAACAGAAGAAAAGGTTAATGTACTATCCCAACATTTCTCTGCAAAGATGTCTGTACCAAATCCACAACAGCCACCTAAAATGCCTGTAACAGCGCAAGATGAAAAAATAAGTGTTGTGACCACAACAAAAACTGAAGTTTATGAACACCTAAAAAACCTGGATGAGAGAAAAGCAGTGGGACCAGATGGTATCAGCCCACCACAATGAAAAGATGTGCTAAAGAACTAGCTGGTCCATTATGTATTATCTTTAATAACTGTCTAACTGAGAATGAATGGCCAGACATATGGAAATTGAGCAATGTCGTCCCGGTGCATAAGAAAGGAAGTAAGTGTGACATGAGATACCGTCCTGTATCATTACTTCCATTACAAGCAAAGTTCTGGAAAAAATAATATCATCACGCCTCACAGATCATCTGGTAAACAATCACCTATTATATACAATGCAGTATGGATTTAGGAAAGATTACTCCTCTGCCGACCTCCATCTTATATTATCATCCGAGTGGACTGCTGCACTTGACAAAGGGAAACGCACCTGTGTTCTAGCATTAGATATTGAAGGTGCCTTTCATAAAGTGTGGCATAGGGGATTGCTGGAGAAACTACAGTCAGTAGGAGTAGCAGGTGGTCTCTATGAAATTATAGACAACTACTTAAATAATAGAAAACTTAAAGTAGTCTTGAATAATAAGGAATCTGTACATCACAACATCAAGGCAGGAGTACCACAAGGGAGCGTCTTGGGACCTCTATTGTGGAATCTTTTCATTAACGACCTTCTTCACCTCATTCCTGAAGCCCAAGCATTTGCTGATGATGGAACATTGGAAGTTACAAATGATCCAAGAGAGGAAGCAGCTGCAGTAGCCCTGGTCACTAAGAGACTAGATCACATTACAAAATGGGGTGAAAAGTGGCAGGTTAGATTTGCTCCTCATAAGACCCAACTTATGATTATCTCTAGGGCTGATGCACAATTGCAGTTAAACTTCAATGGAAGCATCATTAATTCAAAGAATGAAGTTGACATATTAGGTGCCGTCTATGATAAAAATATAAATTTCAAAACACACATAGAAAACATTGCTAGAAAAGCTTCAGCAAAATTAACTTCTCTCAGGAAAATATCAAGCCTGTTAGACAAAAACGGAAAAGGAGATTTTGTAGAAGACCCAAATAGATCTGCAATGGAATATTCATTTCTCACATGGGGAGGTGCGGCAAATATACATTTGAAACTCTTGGACAAGGTACAGAGGAGAGCACAAAGAATAATAGAAAATTAATCTCCTACTCCACCTGAAGCAAAACTCGACAACCTATGGCATAGGAGGGTTGTTGCTGGACTTACAACCTGTTTAAGATCCAGTGTCAGAACACCCCTCACTTACAGTCTCTAAGGCAAACACAGCGACAGTGGGAGCGAACCACAAGAACAGTGGAAAGAGCCACTGATGCGTTGGAGGAGCCGCGCTGTCACACTTCAGCATATCAGAGACAGTTTATTCCAAGATACTGTAGATTATGGAATAAAATCTTAAGTCACGGCAACAATGTTGTTGTTGTTGTTGTTTTTCCTCAGGCTGCCTGGCCGAACAGCCCCAAGGCCATAACCGAGCACCCCAACAGAAGTCTCCCTGCCTACCACAATAAAGCCTGGGTGACCGAAGCTACTCCATGGTGGGGAGCTGAGGAGGGTGCGGAAACACCCGGGAAACCAAAGCCCCACCCAGGGCCCTGTGCCCCTCAGCAATTATGAAAAGAAAGTTGAGGGGCAAAGGAAAAATGTGACGCTTTGGCTTCCAATCTACCAACCTCTGGGTTGGCAGATTGGGAGGTCAATCCACGGAAGAGACGCCGTCACTTGAGATCTAGAAAATAATTATATAAGTAAAAGGAACAGTCAGAGTAAGCTATTGGTATGGCAGAGATCGCTCAGTTGTCACTCTGATAGACCAGCCCATCACCACAGGTAACAATGTAAATAACAACAATGTACAAAGTTTTAAATGCTATGTAAATGTTTGGCTAAAGAATAACCAGACATAAAAACAAGCTTCAATATCAAGGTTGAGCTTTAAAATAGGTACCATTTCAACACATGCACCTTTAGCCTGGGAAAGCATTATTCAGCCTATCAAAAGGCACCTCTAAAATAATAGGCCTAAGTATTAAAAAAAAAAAAAAAAAAAAGTAAAAGGGCTAATGTGAGACCATGATATATTAGCAGATGTAAGGTTGGAAATGATTACCAAAACTGTGAAACAACAACTGAAATATAATAAATAACCACAAGCAAATTAAGATGGGAATAAACGATGGTGGATAGTATCGTAATGTTGTGATATACAATATACGCGACCCACGGACGGATAACTACACTTATCTTTTCCACCGAGTTAGGAGTATAAAAATAAACCGCAACTCACTAGAGGAGGCCACAAATCTGTCTTCTGACCTGACCATTATCTTTGTCTGAGGCACAGATACTTTCATTACACCTTTGTACAAAAATAAGATCAAATATATTAGCGTGATGTAGAATATTCTTATGCAACTATTTATTAGCAATAATATGATTGATCAATATGTAGCACGTGCGATAATATAGGTAAAAAATTAATCTCAATGGCATGTGATTAAACAAATGTTTTCCAAGATATTCATATACGTGTCAGCTTCAGGAAACTATCACACAATATATTCTGTAGGTATTTACGTTTCAATGGCCGCTCTCTGTTCTCGCCGCCATTTTTTTTTTTTTTTAGTTACAGTGGGAGACCTCTTTCCCGTGTCTTTCAGTCAACAATGAGACATCTGGTGGCGAATTCAATGCCCCCTAATGTGTACTTGTTATAAAAAAGTTAATATTTACCTCCTGGTATCGATAGCCAAAGCTGAAGATTGCAGACTAAACACTGTAGACTTCATTGACTTTTGTTTCGCCCCCGTCAATCTTTTATTATTTTTAATACCCATCCAGCGGGGTGTGGGGGCTGCGATAATACTAGCATAAGTTAGGTAAGGTTGTTTGGTTAGGTTAATATTACCCCTTATTTTCGTCTTTTACCCCGCAATTTCCCTGATCTTCATAGCCCTCCCCACTATCGGGCTGCGTGTCTTAAGATTGATGAATAATGGGTAAATGCTAAATTCCCATTCAACTTCATAATTAGAATCAACTAAAACACTTAAAACAAAATACAAATATAAAAACAAAATATTACCTGAAAAACACACTGTCGTTAATCCTACATAATTACCATATAATTAAACATTGTGTGCATAACTAACTGAATATAAATTACAAAGTACCGGTAAGTAACGAATGTTAAAGTTCAATGATTGTACATTATCGCCAGTCTTTGGCAGACATTTTGGTAGTAGACGTTGTGTATTGTAAATACAAAAACTTTGCTTAATATATAAAAATCAGCTATCATGTGATCATAAGAATTCAGAGATCTAGCCTATAGTATTTTCACAATATAATGTGAATGACGAATCATTTCATCGTAACCACCTAATTAGCCGACTATTTACAAATATTGTGAAATACAAATATCAATTTAGCATGACCATATAAGCCAGGAAAGCTGAAAAGCAAATAAGTTTTTCACGAGGAGAAAATATAGGTGTTGATTATAATTAACTTAAAAAATCTAGTCAAACATTCAACATTTTATGAAAGCACAAACACACGCAGGCAGTCAATATTTATACGGTTACGTTCACTTGATGATGGCCTACAGGACAATTATTACTGTTATTTTTCCAGGATGGCTTGCTAATTGGATTCGAAAATGTGTATTAATGATCCTGCATGTGACAATTATTATTCGCTGGAGTATATGTAGTTGTATTGTACGTTTATGAACAGTAGGCTACTGTTATACAATTATGAATATTGTACGATAACTTGTATTAATTACATTTGAACTATTATTAGTTGCTGGACTATGTATACATGTATGAAGCAATCAGCAGTTCATAGCAGCTGGCAATATAGTCTCCAACATTTACAATTCCACGAACACGCACCGTCGACAGTATTGCAATATCAAATTATATATATGATTTGCTTCAATAGCAAAAGATAAATGATCGGAAACGTTCTTGGAATTACTATCCTGAATAGTTTTGGTGTAAATATCATAAACGTTCAATGTATCAACATCGTCATTTTAATAAAGAATAATAGACTGAAGAGTGGATGTGAGATAGGTAAGATGCGAATACGAAGAATAATTGAGAGAGAGAGAGAGAAAGAGAGAGATCGATCAGGTAGAGATAAGGTCGTATTTTATTGCCACAGCATATTATGGTAATGAACGAATTGGCGAACAAAATAGTAATTGTCACATTAAATGTGACCTTGGTAAACAAAAGAAAACGTGAGCAATAGAAAGGTGTAAAGAAGGATTAAGTGAAGTTATAGTATATACAGAGTGACTGCAACAATAACAGGACTACACTCAGAGTTATATGGATGTTGTAAGGTTAAGAAGAGTGAGAGTTACAGTTGACTAAAGGGATAAAATCTCAGGAGGTAGGAGGATATGAAAGGGTTGTGAAGCAGGTGATGGTAATGACAGGTAAACAGGTAGATTAACAAACAAGATAACATGATATGGAATACTAGTACGTTTTTGTATAATATCTATAAACATATATGCCCAATTAACTTATACAGAATGGCAATGAATGTATCGGCGCTTAGTTTCTACCCCCCTCCCCCAACAAAGAAAATAAATATATAAAAAAAACATAAACAAATAAAACAAACAAATAAATGAATTTGTTCAGTTACATTGAATGAACTTATTTGTTTAAAATATATATTAATTACTTGGCGCTGGTATACTCCATTGCTATCAAGTACTTGTATTTATTCAACCTAGGCTATGCACAGAAAAATAATGTTCAATTAACTTACATATTAGTTAAAATTACATGTAATTTCTTGAAGCTCATATCTTCCAATACCATGAAGTATAGTATAATTTAATACTTTAACCCTCAATTCGCGGTGACCGTCAAATGATAGGAGAGAGCAAATTGGCCATCTGTACGGTGCCCGTCATATGACGGACACCATTTTGAAGCTATTATGAGCGCTGAAAGAGAGGCCGGGCATTGCAGGGATGACAGGTGGGCATGGTCCACCTGCATGGTCACGCGGCACGTACTGGGGTCTAACTTATACCTCCCTCGTCTCCTACACCTCTTATAAACGGAAAAAACGCCGAAATACCTCATTTTCGGCGATATTCCCCTTCGGTTGCACGATCGTTGCAAGATAACCCAATGTTGTACAAGGGTGATTCAGGTCTCATTGGAAAACTCTATCTTTGAACTTTCACGGATATATAATTGTATTACGCTCTGGCTCTCGCTTATACATGAAAAAAAGCATGTAATGTAATTCATTTTCGGCAAATGTACGCGCCAAGTGCTACGATGATATGCCCGAACCCCCACCCCCCCGTCCTTTCGGAGTTAAACAATATTACTCAGTAAGTCAGTTAAAGAAACATTAACATGCTGGCAGAGCTTGTATGTGTAACTGATGAAAGCAATTGTGGAACACAATAATTGGTTCAAAAAGAAGATAATAAATAAAAGTAAGATGACTGCAAGAAGAAATGAGAAACGGGGAGTGTGACGCCTCCCGGCGTTAGCAGAATGGTTGCGTGGGGCATTGCAGCTCGCTAGCGCTCGCCAGGATGGGGGGATAGGCTACAGTTGTCCTAGAATGATCTGCTTTATTTCATTAGTGTCGTGTTGCCACAGACAGTCTAGAAATGGTCTTTGTTTTGGTCTGTGACCGCGCCTTATATTTTATATTCGCTATAATATAAATGTTGCTTGTGTGGGAGGCGAGCGAGAGAGTGTGAGGGAGTACACCAGGCAGCGAGGTGAGATATGACGCGGCTCGCTTGGGCGCTGCCGGCGTTGGCGGCCGGGTGATCAACTAGTTCCTTCCCGTCGCTGCCTCGTATTCTTTACCAGCTCAGAGCTTGCCTGACACGCGTATCGCCTACATCCTTTGCAATTCTGTCCCCCATACTCGCGACTTTGCATACTATTTCTCTTTTTCGACTTCTCCTTTCTCATTCTCTAATCTTTATTAAACTCAACATCCCTTCTGGTTTCAGCATAGACATTCACCGTCGACCAGTCGTATTGTACACAAAGTTCTCAGATATTTCCATGTATTAGGTTAAGGAGGTATTATGCTTTATTGAGGTTTAGAGAGACGGACTTTTCAATGTGTGTCCTCTCTCGGGAAGGTTGTAGACCGGTATATGTCTCCCTTGCAAGGTGTTGAGTGATTCTGCTTGGTTATCTAAAGCTAGACTGGGGGTAAGGTTACTGTGTCGTTGTCTCCGATGTGTGCAGTGTTAGCTAAGCTCTGCACGACATCGACAGGTACTGTGGGAGCCTAAGTTGTCTTCGGGTTGGTTTACTTTGCGAGCACAGCGCTGTGGTGTGAGAGGGCCATAGCCTATCCCTCACAACATAGTGCTGCCTCTTTGTCTTGACTTCTGAGGGATCACCAGGATAGAGCTAGGTACTAGAGACCTAGATTTATCAAGAGAGCATCCCCGTCATATAACGTAATCTTCATTATACCACCCCTCGGACAACGTTAGGCTACGAGCCGCATGCTCGCCCATTGTTGCCCTGCCTTGATACCCCAGCTAGACTTAACACTGGTTAGAGATAAGCCCCATTATTATATGTATGCAGCATTATTATTCACTTTACTTTTGAGCCGAGGTTGTTGTTGAGTTGCACAACCCGAGTAGGCTGTTGCGTTTGTGTCACAAAGCATTTCTTTAGTTGTCGAGCATTACTACCTTTGCGCAGTCTTTATTATTCGCCTGCCTTTTATTACTATATGTCCTAGCATTTATTGTGACCCGTATTCTGCATTATAATTGTTCAAGATTCTTTACGAACATCTTCCCAGCATCAGACTTATTTCAGAAGTTTCCAATTGATGTTGCAGGACTAGCATTGCACTTTCTTTAATACAGGAGTGCCAGTTATTTGAGTATCTACCGTAACGTTAATTAATCACGTTAACTATCTTTTCTTTGTGTAACATAATCGAGTAATCTTTTACTGTTTGAGAATAGGCTGTTTCATTGAGCGTCAGCCTAGTGTGTGTGCACCAGTTACCGAGTCATAGGATACCTCATTGTCCAGGCACGACTCAGGGAGGTAATGGTGTTTTGTTTTCCAGTGTTTAAGGCAGGGGTTGGATCTAGTGTTACCGTTGTTGCTTTTTGCCATTATCTAGTCCAATGTTGAAGAGCCCTGTGTCTTTGAGAACCTGGATCGTAACAGGAGGGAGAGAGAGAGAGGGGTGGGGGGTTGCTAAATATGATAATGTTGAGTGGTACTTGAAAAGTAGACAGAATGGATAAAGCTATCTGCGAAACGTTGTCAATAAAATGCTCTTCCTCAGATGGTGTTTTTTATCCAAATATGGTAATGTAAGGGTGTGGTAAATAACTAGAGTTGTGTTCATTATTTTGGGTACCGTATGCAAGATGGGTTAAGGGATGGAGTATAATGGATGAGGATGACGGTTGAAAAGGAACAACGTTACTGTGATACAGAAGGTGTAAGGGAATAGTGACAATTAGAAATGTGTGAGGAAGGGTTATTAGGAAGTGAGTGGAAGAAAACAAGCAAACCGATATGCAGTATGTGTGCTGACGATGACATGATTGGTAGAGATCTAGCAGTTATATAATTATAAACGGTGTATAATGTTACGATCCAGGTTCTACAAGACACAGGGCTCTTCATCATTGGACTAGATAAGGCTAAATGCAACAACGGTAACACTAGTTCCAACCCCTGCCTTAACCACTGGAGAACAAAACACCTATACCGCCCTGAGTCGTGCCTGGACAACGAGGTATCCTATGACTCGGTAAAAGGTGCACACTATAGGCTGATGATCACTGAAGCAGCCTATACTCATACAACATACGATTACTTTATTAAGGTATACAAGGAAAAAGATAGATAGCGTAATTAAATCGCAGCAACGATTTAATAGCAAACTAGAAGAAGGATAATTAACGTTACGTTAAATAATCAGTAAACTGTCACTCCTGTCTGAAAGAAAGTGAAACAAAGAAAGTGAAACAAAGAAAGTCCTAAAGCATCATGCAGGAATCTTCTGCAAAAGTCAGATGCAACTAAGAAGTACGTCTCGGATTCTGAACTGTGTATTATTACTGTGGAAACATATATAGTGTAGGGACATACGGTGTTATCTGGCACAGGTGTAATTATAAAACAGTCGGCAGTCTAAACTCTAACCACAAAAAGATGTGCTTTCTCCCACCAGGCACAAGCCTGCTCTGGTTGGGTCTCTCAGCAACAATCACGACTTACTATAAACATAAGGAACAATAATGCTGCACACATATACACAATGAGATTATAAACCCTAATCGGGGGTCTGCCAGGTGGACGAAGTCTAGCAGGGGAGTCGTAGGCTAGGCTACCTGGGCCGAGCCACCTGGTGGGTAGCCTAGTGTCGTTCTCAAGTCTGTGCGCCTAGTTACATTAAATGACGGGGTGCTCTCTTGAGAGATCCAGGTCTCATGTACCTGGTTCTCTCCTGGCGACCCTCCTAAGTCAAAAGCTAACGAGCTAGCACAGTGCTGGGTGGACTAGGCAAATGCCCTCACGCCAACACAGTGCTAGGCTCTAAGGTACACAGACAAGAAAATGACCTAGGCCTCCGCAGGTATCCGGTACAGTTACATAGGCTCAACGAAGTCTATGCTCATAGGAAACTGTAACCTGATAGCCTCTCCCCAGTCTAGCATCGACTGACCTGGCAGACACCCAAGAAAATAAGGTTGGGGCAACACGATGAGTATGTCAAACCTCCCCAAGCCAAAATGGATAACCCTCTGATCCAAAATGCCTAACTAATTACATATAATATCTCTGAGAGCTCGCTGTATAATACAGTGACGGATATATGAAATCAACGTCAAGGGGAAGGGCAGTTAATTAATAGTAGGATATACAGAGAGAAGAAGGTAAGCAGTGGTAGAGAAAGTTCGCAATAGGGGGGTGAGGTGGGCTGATAGATTGCAAAGGGATGTTAGCGTTACAGCACTAAGAGGAGCTCTGCCCGTGGAAGTCACCAGGGAGTGCGTGTGTGTAGGCGCACCCATTCCCGACGCGGCGGGAAAGCGGTGACGGAGCAGGAGGGAGGAGCCAAGCAACGAATCAGGTGCCCGAGAGATGACGTAACTAACCAAGTTGCACGATATCAATCCGCCGATACCACCAAGCTCTGATTTCTCTCTCTCTCTCTCTCTCTTTCTCACACTCACTCACACTCTCCAACTTCCATGAGTCATCTAATACATTAAATCTATGACAGCTGGAATAAAATACAATGCATTGTCACAGGCGAAAATAAAGAGTATCTCCGGACCACCTGCGACACTATGATGCACCAGGAAGAAACTAGAACTCAATCAATAAACTACAGCCCACAACACTGCCTGGGGAGAGGGGAGAAGATGATGGGGAGCCAACCGCTGCCCCCTCGTGGTCACTGGGGAGCTGACCTGCATCACCCCCCCCCCCCCCCCCCCCCCCCAAAAAATATTAGACACTTTACATTAGGCAAGTTCTGATATCTGAAATCGGCGAGTGCCGGCACACGTCACCTAACCTCCCCACCCCAGCACATAAATACAGCATATAGGTTTCACAAAAAAAACATACTTATAAAATGAAACAAACTTACATATGTACCCCCTCAAGACAATAGCAAAACTTAAAATTGTTACGCTCCGAAAGCGAGTTCTACGAAACTCAGCCCACTAATAGCTAGTGCTTCAGCTGTAACAAAACATACTTAAATTTACTATAACAGAATGAGTTTTTATGTTGATTTTAAATTTTATTGTTGTTTTTTGTTCGGCTTTAAATATATGTAGCCTATTTTCCTCCACGCAACCCACACAACCTGTGGCTATCTACCCCTTGTCCTTCACCCTCGAAAGACAGTCAGCTATAACGTTATCACAACCGGCAATATGCCTGATATCAAGATTGTATTCTTGGAGCATAAGTGACCACCGTGTCAGCCGCATATTCCGGTTGTGGAACTGGTTGAGGAACTTTAGAGGGTGGTGATCTGTGTAAATGACCACGACCGGGCCGAAGGCTGGAACATACACCTCAAAGTGCTTCAAAGCAAGCACAATCGCCAACAACTCTTTCTCGATGGTAAAATAGTTCCTCTGAGCGGAGTTGAACTTTTTAGAGTAAAAGCTGACGGGGTGCTCCAGACCCTCGTCGTCCGTTTCATGAGGACTGCACCGGCCCCAACACCACTGGCGTCTGTCGCCAGCTGAAAACTCCTTGTAAAGTCCGGCGCCCTGAGAATAGGATGGGTGCATAGTAAGTGCTTCACTAACCCAAACGCCTTTTCACACTCAGGCGACCACCGAAACTTCACCGTCTTTGCCAAAAGGTCAGTCAGGGGAGCAAGAACAGTCGAATACCCTTGTATAAAGCATCTGTAGTAGCCTATCATGCCTAGAAAGCGCATGATCTGACGCTTGGTGGTTGGCCTGGGAAACCGATCGATGGCCAGTATCTTTCTCTGGGGGGGGACACCCGTCCCAAACATACAACAAAGCCTGCACAGTTGCCTGCACAAAGTCGCATTTCCCCAGGTTCACGACCAACCCAGCTTCACACAGCTTCCGAAACAAGATATTAAGGTGCTCGCAGTGACTACCAAAATCAGTATCATAGACAATGACATCATCGAAATATACAGTACAATTTGGAATGTCATTAACAATATCATTCATCAGACTTTGGAAGGTAGCAGGTGCGTTTTTCAACCCATAAGGCATGACATTGCACATATATGTCTTGCCGTCCACACAAAAGCCGCATACCTCCCTCGCTCGTGCAGACAGGGGCACCTGCCAATAACCCTTCACCAGGTCGACCTGGGTGAGGTATGTGGCATTCCCGATTTTGTCAACACTGTCATCGACACGAGAAAGGGGGTAAGGATTGGTGGCGGTCAAGCCATTAAGTCTGCGAAAGTCTATACAGAAACGCACCTTCCTGTCTGGCTTAGGCTGCAGAGTTACCGGGGTGGTCCAACGCACTGGCCCTTCCTTAATCAGTCCTCTCTCTATCATATATCTCAGCTCCTTCCGGAGGGCTGGCAATTTGATAGGAGGCACACGATAAGGCACTGACTTGAAGGGCGGGTTGTCTTCCACGTCAACATCATGCACCGTCTGAGTTGTGAGGCCTGGGTGCTCCGCGAAAACAGCGGGGTATGACTGGAACAGGTGGCGCACGGCTGCACGCTGTTGCTCAGGCAGGTGCTCAATAGCCTGCTCTGCCACCTGAACACAATTCCCCGCCCACTGTTCCGCAGAAACATGGCAATCCCAGCTATCTTCCCCCAGAGCATGACTATCCCCCCCTCCTTCTCCACCTTGGCCGCTGCAGACCAACACGGGGACAGTGACAGGCTCTGAGGGGCGCCTCACAAACTCCTTCATCAAGTTCACATGGCATAATTGATGTTTCTTACGCCGGTCAGGGGTTGCAACAAGATAATCTAGGTCCGACAGCTTCTAAGTGACAAAATAAGGACCCATATACTTTGCTGACAGTGGATGACCTGGCAGAGGCAGCAACAACATAACCTCCTGCCCCACCCCAAGCTCCCGGAGCTTCGTCTTCACATCGTAACGGTCCTTCATTTTCGCCTGAGAGTCTACCAAATTCCTCCCTGCCGACTCCATACAATTTACCATCCTTTCACGACTCTCGAGAACATACTTCAACACTGAGCATGGTTTCTGCAGACCTTCCCATATCTCTTTCACCATGGACAGTGGATCCCTGACGTTATGGTAAAAAACAAGCTGGTTGGGGCTGAAACCCAAACTCTCACCAGGTACCTCTCTCGCCGCAAACAACGCATAAGGCAGCCCCAGATCCCACTCCTTGCCATTCTCCAAGCAGTAACATTTAAGTATACTCTTGAGTGTCGAGTGCCACCTCTCAAGTGCCCCCTGACTCTCGGGGTGATAGGCAGATGAAACGACAGAGCATATGCCATGCTGCTGGAGAGTTTGTTGGAATAGGTTCGAAGTGAAATTTGACCCCTGGTCTGACTGAACTTCTCGCGGGTACCCGTATCTTGAACAGTAAAGCAGCAAGATCTTGACCACAGTCTTAGCTGAGCCATTATGCATGGGGTATGCATCTGGGTATCTCGTAGCACCATCCATTATAGTCAATAAGAATATTCCCAGCACTAGTAGGTGGTAGAGGGCCAACCATGTCCACAACTATCTTACTAAAAGGCGGCCCAATGACAGGAATGGGGTACAACGGAGCCTTGGGTATCACCTGGTTGGGCTTTCCTACAGTCTGTCACGTTACACACCCTGCAACCCATGCACCAACATCTGTCCTCATCCCTGGCCACCAGAACAATCTACCCAACGCCGCTACCGTCTTACTGGCCCCCAGGTGCCCTGCCACTGGCACATCATGAGCCAACCGCAGTAGGTTTTCACGACACCCACTCGGCACAACCAGCTGGTCTACTACCCTCACACCACCCTCCCACCTCGATTTGGGGTCTAGATACCGTCTGTACAAAATTCTCTCGTAACGGAAGAAATCCCCCGGCTTAGCATCCCCATCTTCTTCGAGGTCTATTGCGCCATGACTGTAACTTTGGAGCTCAGGGTCATCAATCTGAAGTCTACTGATATCTGCAGGTGTCAACGCATCAAGCTGCTCCCGGAGCACTTTGTTACCCTCACCGATACTAGACTTAGAGACCCGATCTTGCCTGGCTACAAAACGGCTCTGCCGTGGAGTCTTCACTGGCCCTGCCTGTTCACCCAGTGATACAGGCTCAGGGTCCACTCCAGACAATAATAATGGTGCCAATACTGAGTCCCCCAGAAGAGCCGCGGAATCAACACCCTGAAATCCACCTTAGCTACTTTCCTCGGACCTTTCCTCCACTGATCTGAAGACTGAGACAATGGTTGTGACTGAACTGACGCGCGAGAACGGGTGACTGCACAGGCCATCTGTTTAAGCTGACACCTCTCGACCCACTCCCGATTCTCCCCACTAACGTCGGCCACCCTCTCGGCAACAACTAAGGGTGGAACCTCCAAAGTGAGCACCGCAAAGTCGTTGCCCAGAAGGAGGTCGACGCCCTCAACTGGCAAGCTCTCTACGATCCCAACAACAAGTTCACGACACACACCATCCACCTCCAGCTCCAACCTAATCAACGGGTATGACCTGGTAGCATTGATTCCCTGTACCAAACAACCCGAGCCGCGTTTATAGGTTTGCCTGTGAAATTTTTAAGAAGTGTCTGTGATGCCCCAGTGTCATGCAACAATTTGACCTGATGTTTAGTATTCCCCCAGCTCACAAGCCCGCACCCTCGATGGCTGCAAAAAGTGTCTTGGACAGGTGTCGAGCCCTCCAAACCCTTCTTCACAGGCTGTGTCCCCGCAACTGACGACCTACCCCGGGCAGACGCAGAAGAGCTCAGAGACACCCCCATGTTGCGAACCAAAGACACAGGCTTAGCAGGAATATTACTCGGACATGTACGTGCAAAGTGACCCACCTTCTGACCTTTAAAACATTTCACTTCACCACTAGACTTCCCCCCTTGAGGTGCTGGGGAAGCGCCCTGCCCTTTTGAAAATGGGACGGTTTTGTGTTTGTAGTTATAATGGGTATCATTGCTCTTACTTTTTACAGTGTTATTTTGTGCTTCATTGACTTTGGGTGGTGGAGTGTTACGCCCCTTGTTACCTGTCTCACTACGATGAGCAGACCCGCACCCACGAATCAAAGAAAGCCGGAGGTCAGCAAGCTTGGCTACCTCCTCTACGGTCTTAGGGCATTTTTCCTTCAGGTTCAATGTCAGGTCGCTGCCTGTGCACCGGAAGAACTGCTCCAACAAAAATAACTGCTTAACCTGATCAACTGTTGTCGCATTCTCAGATCGGAGCCAGTTCCCCATAATGTTAGTCAGTTCCCGGGCATGTTCAAGGAAAGAGCTCTCCTTGCTCATTACAACGCCCCAAAATTTCAACCTGTAGGTTTCTGGTTGCAACTCATAGGCCCGGAGCACAGCCTCCTTTAACACCACATAGTTAGTACAGTCCTCCAATGACAGCGAGTCATATGCCGTGAGACCTTTCCCAACAAGCTTTGATGATACAAGGGCTGCCCACTTAATCTCCGGCCACTCATGCTCCCGACACTTCTTCTCAAACCGTGCAAAAAACTCAGTCACACCAGACACATCGAACACAGGGACTAATTTAAGCAAGTGCGATAAAGACTCAGACCCACGATTACCAGAACCGAGATGCCGCCCTGTTGTCTCCACCCTAGATTTCTCAACATCCATCTCAGCACAGTACCTAGTTGCTTCAACCTGCAACTCTGCCTCATGGCATGCTGTCCTCTCCTTAGCCTGAATCTTAGCCATCTCAACTTCACGCTGGATCTTAGCCAACTCCAGTTGTAACAACAGTACCTTGCAGTCTGGAACTATGCCCGATCAGTGGAAGCTAGCCAACGTAACACCGATATTAAAAAAAGGCAGCAAATCCCTACCCAGTAACTATCGTCCAATTAGCTTAACCTCAGTTGTATGTAAAATGCTAGAAACGGTCATACGAGACAGATTCGTAAATCACTTAGAGGAAAATAACATACTTAAAGATACTCAACACGGCTTTCGTAAAAAACGTTCCTGTTTAACAAACCTCTTAGACTTCTTCCACGATATCCTCAACCTCTACGATGAGAGTAAAGCTGTAGATATTATATACCTTGATTTTCAAAAGGCCTTTGACAAAGTTCCCCACAAACGTTTACTGCTAAAACTAAAAGCGCATGGAATACAAGACGGTGTGTTGAAATGGATAGAAAATTGGCTCAGCGACAGAAAGCAAAGAGTAGTCATAAACGGTATGGCATCTAAATGGACCAATGTAAGTAGGGGGTACCCCAGGGATCGGTACTAGGACCAATTCTCTTTCTAATTTACATCAACGACATAGATGAGGGTCTCACCTGTACAATCTCAAAATTTGCTGACGATACAAAAATTGCAAATAGCGTACTCTCAAAAGAACAAGTTGACGATATGCAACACAATCTAGATAAATTGTCATGTTGGGCCCAAATTTGGCAAATGAGTTTCAATGCGGATAAATATAAAGTACTACATATCGGATACCTAAATGAGAAAGCAAACTATTCGATGAATGGCACTCAGCTTAAGAATGTAAACAGAGAAACTGATCTGGGAGTAACAATATCGAGTAACCTAAAACCAAGTCAACAATGTTCAGAAGTTGATAAGAAGGCAAACAAAATAATTGGCTTTATAGGCAGGTCATTTGAGCATAAATCCAAAGAAGTTATCCTAACCCTTTACAATTCCTTAGTCCGCCCTCTTCTGGAATACTGCGTTCAATCCTGGTGCCCTTATTACCAAAAAGATATAAACAAGCTAGAACGAGTTCAACGTAGAGTTACCAAAATTATACCTAGCCTAAAGAACAAACCATACGAAGCGCGTCTTAGAGAATTAAATCTATTTCCTTTAACCCAGCGCAGATTAAGTGTGACTTAATTCAAGTGTTCAAAATCATCAAAGGCATCGACAATATGAACTGTAGTAAGTACTTCACTATCGACCAATCTAATTACACGCGGGGAAACGGTTGCAAAATTATTGGTAAATCTTTTAACTCACACGAATCTAAGAATTTCTTCTTCAATCGAGTTGTCAACTTGTGGAATGGGCTTCCCCGAAACGTTATAGACTGCATCACACCGTTGATTCATTTAAACTCCGCCTAGACAAATATCTCGCATCAAACCCGCGACTGACTGCGTTTGTAAATGAATAACTTTATTTTATCCCCCCCTCAGTTACTAACCCATCTGTCCCCTACTAACTTCCTAATCCTGCCACAGACATTAGTTCCAGGGCAGTAATTCCCTTTCCAATGTTCCCTTACCCACTCTAAACCACTGTTTGGACACTTGATCCTCAGTGTTTTGGAGGACAAGCAACCTAGAAGGGTCACTAGATCTGTTGTTGCTTGATTTCCTTTGTACTCCTTTGTACTAACATATCAGCAGTCAATCCCTGAGGGGGAGGAGCAATTATAGGAGACCCACCCAGTGGCTCACCCAGGGGCAAACCACGCTGCCAGCGACTATCAGATTGCGGAAGCGTGCCAAGATCTGGCAACCAAGGGGGCGCGATAGGAGCAGAGTGGAAGGGAGGCTTGGATAAAGGCTCCCAAGCCCCCGCTCCACCCTGCAACCCACTGCCACCACCCAACACACAAGCCACCAGGCCACTCTTAGACATGCTGCCAAAGCCGACACGCCCCAGGACCGTGGCCAAACAACGCAGAGCATAGCAATCAATCCCCTCCAACCGACTTGCTGTTACTGGTATCTCCACAAACTTCCTTGCATCAGCCTCACAATTAATAACTCTGATGCCATCATTAAATTCCTGCTGCTGCTCAACACCCGTAGGCTGTACTGTCTGATTATCCCCGTTAACAATGTTAACAATGTTATGCAATGTTGCATCTCTCTCGCTATTCTATCGCTACTATAATAATCAGTGTTCCTCAGAGCTATCCCAGTGCATACCACCTCCTTTACGTAGGGCACGTGGTACCCGTCTTGCAACTCAATCCCACCCCTACTCTGTGCAACTCTCCAACCCAAGAGTGAAACGTTACTCTCAAACTTTCTTCTACTCAACATCTGAGCTCTGGAACTCTCTCCCAGAATCAGTCTTTCCCTCTTCCTATGACTTAAATTGCTTCAAACTCCGTGTGTCCAGGCATTTTGGCTCGAACGTCCCTTGATTTTGGCCCTGTCACTCTTTCAACTATGGGGGAGGCACTCGTTATAGGCAGTTATGCCTTTTGCCTCCCTAAATCACATAGAAAAAAAAAAAAAAAAAAAAACTGAGCTATTGCTAGACATGGTGTATACTGAGAAGTGTGCAAGTTTATAAAAAAAAAAAGTATCTATAATCTCTTATGCAAGCACCTATTCACTTAAAGTTATCTGAAGCCTCTTTATGTGTTATACTGCTTGCCAAAAAAAATCTGTGTCCACTGTATTCCTCAATAAAACAAATTATCACTATACTCCCACAGTATTTCTTAAGTTCACAAAATCCTAAGCAAGGTCGCCATTTGTTACGATCCAGGTTCTACAAGACACAGGGCTCTTCATCATTGGACTAGATAAGGCTAAATGCAACAATGGTAACACTAGTTCCAACCCCTGCCTTAACCACTGGAGAACAAAACACCTATACCGCCCTGAGTCGTGCCTGGACAACGAGGTATCCTATGACTCGGTAAAAGGTGCACACTATAGGCTGATGATCACTGAAGCAGCCTATACTCATACAACATACAATTACTTTATTAAGGTATACAAGGAAAAAGATAGATAGCGTAATTAAATCGCAGCAACGATTTAATAGCAAACTAGAAGAAGGATAATTAACGTTACATTAAATAATCAGTAAACTGTCACTCCTGTCTGAAAGAAAGTGAAACAAAGAAAGTCCTAAAGCATCATGCAGGAATGTTCTGCAAAAGTCAGATGCAACTAAGAAGTACGTCTCGGATTCTGCACTGTGTATTATTACTGTGGGAACATATATAGTGTAGGGACATACGGTGTTATCTGGCACAGGTGTAATTATAAAACAGTCGGCAGTCTAAACTCTAACCACAAAAATATGTGCTTTCTCCCACCAGGCACAAGCCTGCTCTGGTTGGGTCTCTCAGCAACAATCACGACTTACTATAAACATAAGGAACAATAATGCTGCACACATATACACAATGAGATTATAAACCCTAATCGGGGGTCTACCAGGTGGACGAAGTCTAGCAGGGGAGTTGTAGGCTAGGCTACCTGGGCCGAGCCACCTGCTGGGTAGCCTAGTGTCGTTCTCAAATCTGTGCGCCTAGTTACATTAAATGACGGGGTGCTCTCTTGAGAGATCCAGGTCTCGTGTACCTGGTTCTCTCCTGGCGACCCTCCTAAGTCAAAAGCTAACGAGCTAGCACAGTGCTGGGTGGACTAGGCAAATGCCCTCACGCCAACACAGTGCTAGGCTCTAAGGTACACAGACAAGAAAATGACCTAGGCCTCCGCAGGTATCCGGTACAGTTGCATAGGCTCAACGAAGTCTATGCTCATAGGAAACTGTAACCTGATAGCCTCTCCCCAGTCTAGCATCGACTGACCTGGCAGACACCCAAGAAAATAAGGTTGGGGCAACACGATGAGTATGTCAAACCTCCCCAAGCCAAAATGGATAACCCTCTGATCCAAAATGCCTAACTAATTACATATAATATCTCTGAGAGCTCGCTGTATAATACAGTGACGGATATATGAAATCAACGTCAAGGGGAAGGGTAGTTAATTAATAGTAGGATATACAGAGAGAAGAAGGTAAGCAGTGGTAGAGAAAGTTCGCAATAGGGGGGTGAGGTGGGCTGATAGATTGCAAAGGGATGTTAGCGTTACAGCACTAAGAGGAGCTCTGCCCGTGGAAGTCACAAGGGAGTGCGTGTGTGTAGGCGCACCCATTCCCGACGCGGCGGGAAAGTGGTGACGGAGCAGGAGGGAGGAGCCAAGCAACGAATCATGCGTCCGAGAGATGACGTAACTAACCAAGTTGCACGATATCAATCCGCCGATACCACCAAGCTCTGATTGCTCTGATTTCTCTCTCTCTCTCTCTCACTCACTCACTCACACTCTCCAACTTCCACGAGTCATCTAATACATTAAATCTATGACAGCTGGAATAAAATACAATGCATTGTCACAGGCGAAAATAAAGAGTATCTCCGGACCACCTGCGACACTATGATGCACCAGGAAGAAACTAGAACTCAATCAATAAACTACAGCCCACAACACTGCCTGGGGAGTGGGGAGCCAACCGCTGCCCCCTCGTGGTCGCTGGGGAGCTGACGTGCATGACAATAACTTGCTATGACCAGCTCGGCATTGTTTATTTTAAAGGTAGAACTAGCATCCCCAGACAATGTTATTTTTTCTTCTACGACCACATACATAACCAGTGGAGAGTACCGACTGTTCAAAACCTTTGACTCCGAAATTGTCAGGAAACATTCAGAAACCTTTATTCCTGTTAAGACCAAAGAGAGGCAGTTGTGATAAGGCTAATGATGGTAAGGTAGAGGGAAGACAATACAGACGAGGGTTGATATATGGAGTGGCAGAGTGATAACGGGTTAAAGTAGGCAAGTGAAGCACTTCAGAAGGCTTAAGAAGATATTGAAGTGAAAGAGATAGTTTAGATACAATATAGGGTAAACAATGGGGGAGAGGAATATTGTGGACACAAGTCAGAGTCAGAGAGTCATAGGTATGAATGATCATTGTGAGAGAGTTTGTGGTACTATGGCTGGGACTGAAGGTTCTGGGAACTTCTGGCTATGTGTGTGTGACCATGTAGCATACATTCAAATCATGCTGGGTGATGTTCATTATGTTTAGATTGCCTCTAACTTCCTATACGTAATTCGCAATGAAAACAATCAATTTCAATCAGACCACAGACCAAGGCCAGGATCTTCTGCTTCAATAAACCTTACCGTGTCCCGTCCATCCCATCAAACATGTTCTCCTAAGCTCCATTAACTTTCTGTGAGGAGGGTAGGTGGGAGAGAAGATAGTAATGATAAGAAGAGGGAAGGTGGGGTGGTGTGGAAGTGAGCTAGAGTGAGGGAGCATCGTTAACTGTTGAAGATTAATGTTGGATGATAATGAACTGGGAGTGTTTAGACAGAGGAGGTGAAGGTTATCGGGATATAGAATGAGAAAGGTGTGTGTGTGTGTGGGGGGGGGGGGGGGGGGGGGGGGGGGCGGGGGGGCGGAATGAATTAATGTTTCTCAAGGTGAAGGAACACAGATGTAAGGTAATAGGAGCGAGATAGATAATATGGGATTAACAACACCTTTATTGAATAGTGAAGAAAGGTAATATTGAGTTAGATTTGCCTTCTAAGAAGAAATTACCAGGATAGGTGCGGGTGTTGAAGCAGCCTTAATTCTGAATCATGACTCGTGTAAGGTTGTTATTTACCGAGTTGGGGATGTATACTGTATGTAGCCCTAGTTCTGAATCATGACTACCCGTATTCTAAGTTCTTTATTTTCTGAGTTGGGGATGTATACTGTATGTAGCCCTAGTTCTGAATCATGACTACCCGTATTCTAAGTTCTTTATTTACTGAGTTGGGGACGTATACTGTATGTAGTCCTAGTTCTGAATCATAACTACCAGTACTCTAAGCTCTTTATTTACCGAGTTGGGGACGTAAATGCTGTCCTAGTTCTGAATCATGACTACTCTAAGGTTTATATTTACCGATTCTCTTCTTCAGAGCAGTAACTCTGTCCCCTGGATACTTTAATGGGATACAAACAGATAAAAAGCCTACTGTATATCGTCGCATTGGTGTAGCTCATTACTATATAGGCTACTATCTATTTTTTGTGTAAGAGTTTACCTATTGCTTCCATTGTTATTACATTAAGTTTGTGGAATCTACTCATTGTGTCTTTGTGTAGTTATTATATTCTCTCTCTCTCTTCCAAGCCATTAGAAAATTATTAGACCTTCATTACCAGGGTTTAAGAGAAGGCAGGGCACTGTAGTATCTCAACTGCCAACCTATCTCGCTCTTTACACATAACCCCTCAAGTTCATCAACTCCCATAAATGTTAGGTACTCCAATATATCCAACTATTACTCCGTAAATTACTTAAACATTAGAATACTTATTTAAAGTATATCTCACTATTATAACCTTAATACAACTACTCATATTAGTAAACATAGTATTTCTTACATCGACTGTACATGATGGAGACAACTGGTACTGGGCGCCTAGAATCTGAGGTTTAAGTATACGTCAGCTTCTAGTCAGCATTCCCGAGATCTCACAATAGAGTTGGTTACACGTGACCGATCTGATGGAAAGTTACCCAGAACAGGTCACGTTGGAAGCCACACCTTATGATGTCATTATCGACAGGTACTAGGATTGGTCGTGATGTACACGTGAATGATAATGAGTGGGTTTACGTCATAAAGAGAGGCGTAACCCAACATAATATAAGGTGGGTATCCAGAGAGCGAGAGGAGAAACAACAGAGACCCCGGCTCGCTCATCGAAGGGTCAGAGGTTAGCTCTGTGTGTGATAACCAGACTATATAACATACTTGAATTAATCATACTGATACGAATACTTATACAATCAATATATTGGTGCACTTCTGAATAAGTCTTAAGATATCTTTTATTATACTATTCTTAATTATTCTCAAGTTTCATTTACCTAACCTTACCATTTATCTAACATTCATTCGAGTTATCTAATTAATCCCCGGGTAAGCCTGTGATGGTGGCAGCATATATATAGGGGAATTGATACCATTATTAACCCTATTCTCTTCACCATACATGGTGTGCTGCGCGTGGTCCTTTTTTTTTACAACAGAGGCTACACTCACGTGTCGATTAATTGACCGCTAAAGCTACTAAAAGTATTTAATTCAAGTCACTGGAGTCTGTATAAATATATATAATTCACACACGGCGGGCTGAAACACTTGTACATCTGGCAAGTTTCCCTCCCTGCCTGCAACGCTTCCCCACACAACTACGGGGCTCGTCGCAAATTCGTCAAAATATTCTTGCGGCGGAAGCAGGGAATCCTCAACTTTGTCTGACGGAGGAGGAGTCTACATGGATATGGTACCAACGTGTGGTGTGATTGGCCAGACATAGGAGGACCAAGTTTGAGTGACAGTGGTTTGAGGCCGAATTCTGGACAATTCCGGCAGTGAAAACCACCCTAGCTCCACCGCGGCTAACTCACAACAATTCTCTTCAGCCTAGCATACCACAGAGGCACTGCAGGCAGTTGTATCTTGCCTTGGTTTGAGTGAGGATATACGATACAGCCAGGCGTGACATTGAAGAGGTAACGTTGTTACTGGAGGTCTTTAGTGCATCTTTCTATCCATAAAATTATACCAATCTTAATTCAATACATTCATTCAAGTGTGTAATTCATTTTTTTTTATCACTGTCTTTTAATTAATTAGTTAATTTGTGCAAAATAGGGTGTATTTAGATTCAAGATCTATTGTGCCTTGTTTTTACAGGAATTATTTACTATATATATATGGGAGGATTTTATATATTATATGTTTATCAAGTGAAATTTCCACATGTCATTAAAACGACTGTTTAGAAAAAGGCCTAAGGTTCCGGCTATCAATCCAGTTGATTCCGAATTATCTGATATTGCTGAGGATAGCGGAGACGATTTTTCGGACGATTATTGGAGTGATTTTGATAATCATTATTCAGAGATTGAATCTCAAGCAAATCCCGCTTCTTCGGGATCTCCACCTTTGTATCAAAATGTTAATCAGAGTGTGTTAAGAAGCGGGACTTTCCGAGATACGACCCCCACCTATGTGGAACCATTGCCTAGTATAGTAATTCCCACACCTCCCGAAAATAACGTCATTATGTCGGGTAACGAACCCCAGGCTTTTCATTTAAGCGTGACCCATGGGCAGGCCGTCAAACATTTCACTGGGTTGGAAGAACACAGAAATATTTTCTTAGTTTTGGATGATGTAGAGACGGAAATTGCAGCAAAGGGAGAAGGCCAAAATTTAAATTTTTCGCTCAAAAATTGACAAGGGGAATACTCCAGCTGGGTACCTTTTGGCTTGCGATGACCTCGTAAATGCTAAGACTTACGATGAGTTCAGGATAGAATTCCTAGAGAAGTTTGGGTCGTCAGCTAAGGGGGAATTTGCGAAATTCCATGATTTCGCCGATCAGCTATTGAAGCAAAAGAAAAATCTGTCAGTAGATACATTATTGGCGCAGTGTTCACAGTTCGCGAATTGTATGTCGCATGATCTAGTTCGTCACTCCTGGTTTGAGGACAGTAAGATAACAATAGGACAGCTGAGCAAGTTACTGGGGTATGTTTTGCTGGTTAGTGCTTTACCAGACACCGTGAAACCGATCGCACGACGTATCGAGTTCCCTCCAACAATGTCTCTCAATAAATTCTCAAAGGAACTTAGAAAGTCTTGTGATACTAGCGGTGTAACCACCGAGCAAATTCAGTTCTCGTGTACTGCTATTAGGAATTCCCTACCTGTTTCCCCAGCTCAACCTGGGCCTAAACAGAATTTCTCTAAACAGAGTCAACCAAATAAGAACTCTCAACCACATAGAAATCACAGGCAGTTCTCCTCAAACAGTTCTTTTCCCAAATTCCATAAACCCGCACAAGTAAGTCAGAGTAGACAGAGTTACAGCTCTCAAACATGGAACCATCAATCGCCTCGTTATCAGGGAAATGGTGGTCGACCGCACGCCGCAGGCGGTGGCAGTCAGGGCGTGCAGAGACCTGCGATAATGGCTACCGGCGCATCTGGTCAACACAGGGAGGTTATGTGTTTTTATTGTGGGGTACGGGGTCACACTGTTCCTCGTTGTAACATCAAGGCCAAGGAGTTATATGAATATACGGCAGGTAAGCAACCTTTCTGTCGTAGATGCAAGTGTAATGATCACAGGACCGGAACTTGCCCGGAAGTGAAGGTAGATTTGGACGCTTGGTAAGCCAGTCACCCTAGGTCAGGGGAAGCTTACGATCACTCCCAAGCAAACGTAACGTAAAACATCAATGTACACAAACTCCGGAATTTCCTACGTTAATGATAAGTGCCCTTATGCATTCACCCGACTCGTTACTTTTGAAGTCATGTGTAAATAATACAGATATAAGTGTTTTAATTGATTTAGGTTCTCCTGTGAACCTAATGTATAGCTCTGTCTTTAACAAATTGAATCATGATGATTTGTTTAAACTTGAATTCCCCGATGTTAATCTTCAGAGTGTTTCAGGGGATAATATTTCAATATTGGGGGTTACATACTTACCGTTAGCATTGCATGAGGACTTGGATTTAATGACGGAGAAAGTGTACATTGTTCAGGGTTTAAACATCTCTTCGGACCTTCTGTTGGGTTTTAAGACAATGAAGGCCCGTAAATTTATTTTAAGTCTAGAGATGAATGGTGTATCTATTGATGGTACTTTTATTGAGGCGTCATCTAGCTTCCCAGAACATTTACAATTTGTGTCAAGAAGTGTACGTATGGGCGTTGTGGAGAACAGTGAATCTTTGCAGGGGAAAATTCGTACATCTGGCAGGAATAGCGGGAGAGGTAGATGCAGGCACTGCCACGGTACCAAACCCGCTCTTCCCGCCGTCGAGATTAAACTGCATGAGTATTTAGAACATTCTATGGGGGATTCTGATATTCACATTCACTGTAATACTATTATTGAACCGCATTCTGCGAAGGTTATTAATGTTTATGCGAACAATCTTAAGAGTACAGTAAATTCTATTGTATTATTACCCGATTCCTCAGCGATCAAGGGTATTACGTTCGCTCAAGCGTTACATGAGGTGGATGACACCAATGTTTTCCAAACTCTCATTTTAAATACCACAAATGGCTAAATGAAATTATATGCGGATAGGAAGTTATGTAATGCTTCCTGTGTACCTTGTAAATTCTAAGAAATTAATTCTCTTCCCATGGCTTCAGTGCGCACAGGGAACTCTCCTGGTATGGAGGATAGACTGCGTAATATTTACGAGGATTTACAAGGTACCGACTTTCCTGAGGCTCAGGGTCCGCTTAAGGCGTTATTGAGGGAATTTAATTAGTCCGTACATTTGAAAGGGGACGCTATGGGGTTTACTGACATTATAGACCATAAAATTGTGTTGAGTGACAAGGATCAGAAGCCCGTTTACCTGCCTATGTATCGCTTATCGCACAGTCAACAGGAATTGACTGATAAACATGTTTCAGATTTACTTTCTCAGGACGTAATTCAACCATCAACGTCACTTTGGCGATCACCTCTTTTCTTAGTCCCGAAGAAGGTGAAGGGGGAGTTTAGAGTCGTGGTAGACTTTAGAAAACTTAATACCATTACGGAGACCGATCATTTTCATATGCCGGCGATACCGGAAATTATTGCTAGTTTGGGTACGAATAACAAGGTATTTTCAACCCTCGATCTTTCGAGTGGGTTTCATCAAATTGGGTTATCACCGGAATCAAGGCAATATACAGCATTTAATTCTCCCTCCGGTACTTTTTAATATAAACGTCTACCCATGGGCCTTAAAAATTCACCAGCAATTTTTCAGAGATTATTGAATAATGTATTGGCAGGATTGATCGGTCACAATGTTTATGTATATATAGACGATATTATAATTGTTTCTAGAACGGTAGAGGCACATCTTATCGCACTGAGAAATATACTTTCTAAATTAAATGAGGCAGGATTAAAAATTAAAATCAGTAAATGTGAATTCTTTGAAAAGAAACTGTCATTTTTGGGGCATGAATTACCTCCGGACGGGGTAAATACCACTGCTCAATTGACAAATTCTATCACTAAATTTCCTACGCCCACTAACGTAAAACAGTTAAGGCAATTTTGGGCCTATCAGGCTACTATAGGGCATTTATAGGGCATCCATTCCACCATTAAAATCTCCGACTGGCAATCTTGTGAGTGACCCAAGAGGTAAAGCTAACCTTCTTGCGGATATTTTCTCCACCAACTCAACCTTAGATGAAATAAATCAAGATGTCCCTGTACTTAATTGTAATTCACCTGAAATTCCCTCACTTAAGATCCACACCAGACATGTCAAAACTATTTTGCAGAATCTCTCAGTAGATAAGGCTCCTGGTCCAGATGAAATTCCTCCAATAGTACTTAAGAATTGCTCCTTGGTGCTCGCTCCTGTATTGGCAACATTTTTCCGTCTGTGTACTCATACCTCATGCTTCCCAGTACCCTGGAAAGAAGCAAACATCCATCCAGTTCCTAAAAATGTGCCTCTTCAGATCCATCAAACTACAGACCAATAGCTATAACTTCCACTCTTGGTAAAGTCTTTGAAATTATATTAAATAATCACATAATTAAGCATCTTGAGAATAATAAATTAATCAGTGATAGGCAATATGGTTTTAGACGATGTCGATCAACTGCAGACATTTTTTGCCTTCTTATGCATCAAATCAACCAAGCTACAGACTAACATGGTGAAACACATACAATAGCACTGGATATATCAAAGGCATTTGATAGAGTCTGGCATCAACCCTTATTGTCGAAGATGTCACACTACGGCCTTGCATCATTAGTTCCACTAATTTCTTCTTATCTTCATAACACAAAAATGTGTAATGGTAGATGGCCTTTATTCTCAATTTCACTCAATAAATGCTGGTGTTCCCCAGGGATCAGTTTTGACCCCAATTATGTTCCTCATTCATATCAATGATCTCATATCTACCACTCATAATCCATTACATTCCTACGCAGATGACTCAACACTCCACAGTTCCTTCACATTTACCAATTCTTTCACCCAACCCGATCTTATAAATTCAAAAATAAACACTGCAATTTCTCTGAACCAGGACCTTTCTAGAATTAATGGATGGGGACAAAAGAATCTAGTTTCCTTTAATGCACAGAAAACCAAGTACACTAAATTTTCTAACCGACAGAATCTCACTGACTCCCATATATTTTGTAATGATGTAAATATTCCCACTTCCCCTAGTATTGCCATTCTCGGTGTAACATTAACTACTAACTTGAGCTGGACACATTATGTTAGAAGCATTGCTAAGAATGCCTTTAAAAAACTGGGACTCCTGTACAGATTTCGAGAATTCTTCACTGACGAGCAGTTGGCCGTAATATATAAAAATCATGTGCGTTCTCAGATGGATTACTGTTCACCTCTGTGGGGTGGAAGAGTGGTTGCATTGAGGCAGTTGGACAAAATTCAAAATAAAGCTATTAGATTAATCAATAACCCTGCAATCACACAGGACCTTCCTACATTATCCATACGAAGAAACGTTGCATCCCTTGCATTATTCTACAGATATTTTCACAGCAATTGTTCCGAGGAACTTGCTTCAATTGTGCCGCCTCTCCACATCTTTCCCCGTAGAACTAGGGCAGCTGAGAGCGTCCATGAATTTACACTTTCTCCTCCACAATGCAGAACTTCTGCTTATCAGAATTCATTTATCCCCAGAGCTACTACTCTTTGGAATTCACTTCCCTCGAATTGCTTTCCACAAACTTACAATTTACAAATGTTTAAATCCAGTTGTTACAAACATTTTATGTATGGAGGATGCCTTTAGGCACATGGACCTTTTTGTTTTATCTGTGTATTTCCTTCCTCCGTTCATTGTCTCAAAAAAAAAAAAAAAAAAAAATACACTAGCATCGCGAAGCCCCTATATATTTTACTCAAGAAGGACGTTGACTTTTTGTGGGCAGTTGAACAAGAGGGTTCTTTTGCTGAATTAAAGGCGAGTTTAACATTTCTTTCACTTGCTTTCCCTGATTTTAAGAAACCTTTCTATATTAATTATGATGCATCATATACTGGGTTTGGAGCTGTTCTTATGCAGTATGACGATAGGAATATCTTGCGGCCGTTAGGATTCGCTAGCCGTTCTTTAAAACCTGCAGAACAGAATTATTGTGTTACTGATTTAGAAGGTGCAGCGCTTATTTGGGCGTTAAATATATTTTGTGAGGTAATATATGGTTATGATGTAACTGTTTGGACAGACCATAAGCCTCTAATTAAATTGTTTGATGATAAACTTCTCACGGGTAGACATGCCAGGTGGAAGTTAACATTAGCATCATACAATCCTACATTATTGTACGTTGAAGGCAAGCTCAACACAGTTGCCGATGCGTTATCAAGGAATCCTGTTGCTCTAGTGTCGGTTAACGCACTGTTGTGCAGTAAAAGTATTGCGTTAGACCAGCTTAAAGATTGTTATTGGGGTAAAGTCATTCTTATTTTAGAATCGGGTGATTTTAGCGGCAATCTCCCTAGTCACCCCGATTTAGCAGGTTTTGATTATCCTAATCTTGTAATGCATGAAGGGTGTTTGTACAGAAAGATGGATGTTAATGACAGGGTAATTTTGCAACTTGTCATTCCAGATTCGCAAATTTGTACTTTATTACCTATTTTACATGGACATGATACAATTGGGCATCCGGGGAAGCTTCGGTGTTTGACACAAGCCCAGAGAAATTATTATTGGCGGACGATGAAAAAGATATAGATAGATATATTGACTGTTGTTCTACATGTACCACTATTAAGCCTAAGTTGAGCCCGGAAGTGAAAATCGGGGAATATCCGATTCCGGCGTATCCTTTCGATGTGGTTGCTATAGATTTATTGAAACTTCCACTGACTGACGCTGGAAGTCAATACATTATGCTCACTATTTGCCACTTTTCACGGTATGTCGTGTTATCGGTGCTGCAGGATAAAGAGGCGAAATCGGTCACTAATAAATTTTTAGCGGACGTCGTGTGTAAATTTGGTTGTCCTAATACAATTATAACTGATAATGGTACAGAATTTTGTAATTCTAGTATGACGAAACTATGCGATGAATATAATATAGATCATGTTACTGTTTGTCCTCATTCACCCCAGTCTAATGGCTTGGTGGAACGCGCTAATCAATCTCTTATCCGTGCTCTTCGCGGCTTATTATTAGATCGTGATACGAGTACTTGGGATTCAGTTTTACACTTTGCAGAATCAACACTAAATTGTTCGATAAATTCCTCAATTGCGGATTCGCCTTATTTTATTGTTTTTGGTAGAGACATGAGACTTCCTCATAATTCGTTAGTTCAGTCTAATTCTCCTGTTTATAACTGCGATGATTACGTGTTGTATCACTTGAATAATTTTCGGTCTATTTATAAGACTTTACGCAGTTCTTTTTCGAAATCAAAGGAAGACATGATGGACGTAGCGAATAAACGTAAGAGGAATGTTAATATTGTTGTAGGGGATCTTGTTTATTTGAGGGAATTTTACCCTAAGATAAATTACAACCTGTTTTCGAGGGTCCTTACCGCGTAATTTCAGTCGACAAGAATAATACTGTTATAAAACACTTAGAAAAGGACGTTGAGAAAAGGGCTCATATGAATAATTTGAAACGTGTTATACGCAATTTACCTGGTTATGAAGATATTTCTGTTGACCACAAACCGATTAGTCCGAGGATTGTTAGGGGACGTAAACGGCCTACAAATGCAACGGGTGCTCATAAATATAATTTAAGATCGAGTAATGTTGCTTTTGTTAAAGAGGAAAGTAATTTTGTTGCTGAATGGTGGGTAGACAGTTTGGGAATGAATTTGGATTCATTTTACATTTAAATTTTTAGTCATATTTTTGTTTTGTTTGGTTCCTCAGATGGGTGTCGTAGGAAGGATTGTGGGGTGCGTCTTGGTATTCTGGATACTGGGATGATTGGCTGGACAGCTACGCACTGTCGCCGCTAGCGCAGGCAATCCTACCAATCTCACTAGGTCGGGGATGATTATGAGACCTAAGGGTAATGTTGTAATAGTTTCCGATGTGGTAGGATCTTACGTGGATATGGCATATTTGACTAAGATTAAACAGGGATGTGGTAGTGTTTCGGAGGATGTAACTAGAACGAGGGATAAGTGGGACGAGCTTCAAGATTTGACTAAGCACTCTTATACTCAGACTGTGGATTTATTTCATTTGATGCGCTGGAAATTGTCTGTTGTGCAGTCTGAGGTAGACCATGTTTTTCGTAATGCAGAACCTGACTCTCACTCTCGCCATAAACGGGGGTTGATTAATGTAGGTGGTAAGCTACTTGGGGGTTTGTTTGGCCTCGTTACTAAGGAGGACCTTCAGTCTGTTGAGAGTATAATTGAGGATCTTTCTATATATTTGGAGAAACCGAACAGGATTATGTCTACGAACAACATGAATTTGCAAAGCATGGTAACAACCATTACTGATATGAGTACATTTTTTAATGATGTACAAGGGTCACTAAATGCATTGGAGAGTAACGTAACGTTTTTTGAGGAACTCGTCATGATATCCGCTCGTATTGACACTTTCCATATTTTATCTACTATTTTGGGGAAGGATTTTGAGCGCTATATGCATGCTTTAGTTCATGCGGAGAACGGGCTAGTGACATCTGACTTACTTTCCTTGGCTGACTTATACAATTTACTGAAATTGGCAAATAGGGAATTTGATTTGTTACCTGTGGTGGGTCACTCAGAATTAGAGTCTTATTACCCTTTCCTCGAGGTGTACGTGAGTCACGGTAAATTTCTTATTTTGATCCCTTTTGCTTCTGACATGATTTTGTCTTGGACTGAAATAATACCTTTTCCGGTAAAATTTCATAATTCCTTGCTCACTATTAATTTCCCTGCCGAGAATTTGCTAGTTTCGAAAGGGAAGTATACAGATGATTACTATTCGTTACCGAGTTCCTCCACTGTTCATGCGTTGTGTCACACGGCCTTTCGGCTTGTTTACTATATGCCCAGCGTCTGCCGTTCCTTTACTGCCAATGAGGTCTAACAAATGCGTTCAAGCTATTATTGGCAATGCCGATATCCTGAATAACTGTAATTTCACTCCGGTTCAATTTCACCCATTTTTTCATGTTCACGTAATTAATACTAATTCTCTTTATTTTGTGAATGCTTCAGAACTAGACAGGATATTCTGTTTTCTAGCATTCCGTCTGAAGTAAATATTACAAACAACTTTTCATTTCCCAAGATAATTTTGCGTGAGATTGAAACTTTGGAGCTGATTAACACATCCATGGATACGTTGTCGTTCATGCATTTCGTTCGCCCTGAGTACGTCTACCCTCTGCCCCTGTTCACTAGTCTTGTCGTGCTTATTTTCATTATCATTTTCCTTGTAATTTCCAAGAACATTGAGGGTAGGTTGACAAGGATTGAGATTATTCAAAATGCTAGACCATAAATTGTTTTCATTATGTGTAAGGCAGTAGAGGCCTGTAAACAGACCTGTGGCATTGTTGTTGGTACGATTCACTGTTTAACTTACTTTGCACAAATTGTATTTGTATATTGGAATTGTTCTTTTTCAGTGTTTCTATTTTCAGCATTTATGTTTGATATATTCTATGTACATTTGATTGTGTATATAACTATTTTGCACATTTGATTTGTTATTTGCATATTGCATATTATCTGATTGGTTTAATTTTCTTTCCTTGATATTCCGTGTTGAAAACCAGAATTCAAAGGTATTACCTATCTCTTTCTTTTCGTTAGTATAAGCTCCAACGTAGTGTTCATCTATATTGAAAATTAGTTGCACTCTACATCTACAAATTCATCACAGTGTTGTCAATGTTGAAATCTAGTATTATAACTCTTGAAACACGAGTTATCAATTTTAATTTAAGTGTTCACTTGGACTATACCCTACTATTTATTGTATTCATATTTCAGAACAACTAATGACTGGATAAAAATTTCGATCAAAGACATTGACTAAGTGGTGTAGTAATTGGTGGATCCTATCGAAAGGATGATAAACTTTCTCTACATTGCTTCAGTTATGTTCGATTTGCTCTTATGTCTTTGTTGTTTGGGATATGTGTACACTTATATATATATATATACAATCTCTTTATATTGTTCTTATGTACATTTTTCTTCCAGATTTTCTTAATTTTAAATTATTTTTATATAATGAATTTACAAACTTCAAAAATTTGACCAAAAAAAAACATCACAAAACCAGAAAATGTATTCTTAATACTTTAATAATTTTCTATTATATTTTGTTTGGGAGTAATTTCAGTGGTAGAAATTATATCTCTTATCTTTAAGGGGGGCGTGTTAGGTACTCCAATATATCCAACTATTACTCCGTGAATTACTTAACACCTTACGAGCGGCCTATGCGGTTTATTTATGTGTACCGCCCAGCGGGGTGTTTTTAGCCAAAATAGGGCTGTTTACGTGATCATTTTCATGCCTAAATAAGACCCAGAACGTAAAACAAGTATCTATCCCTGAAAGGGCATAAACAGAGCTTTCGAATGACACCATAACGATCCTTGTATGATGGATAGTTTTCTTGCAATAACCGTGCAACGCGAGTGCAAAAAGCAGGTAATTCGGTACTTTCGGTACATAATTGAGTATGTAGCGAGTGAGAGAGGGAGGAGGGAGCTGAGATTTGTGTCAGTAGGTTCGCCGCGGTGGTCTGGAGCAGTCATACGCTCGCTAGTCTCCTGCCACCACTTGTCTCTCTCTCTCAGCCACATTACGTGCTGAAATTGCCACTCGAGTTATGTCGAGCGCCGCCACATAGTCCAGCTTTATTTAACTCGACTTAAGTGGTGAGCCGCTTTTTAAGGGTTAAACACTAGAATACATAATTATTTAAAGTATATCTCACTATTATAACTTTAACCCACTGAGCCCCAGCTAGTTATAAATAAATGTACCACCAGGGACCAACAGGTTTTGATTTTTTGTTTTTCCAGAAACAATAGCAAATGGGTTAGGAATGAAGGACCGCCCCCAAAAAAACGATCAAAAAGGTCAAAAAGGGGTCCTACGGAGCCCCCGAAAGTCGATTTTACAAGAGTAAAAAATTGAAGGCAAAAACACCCAAAAACCATGTTTTTGCACGCTCACGCACACACGGTTGGACTTTGAGAGTTTTTAACCATCGGCATGGTTGCGTGGAATACTTACACAGTTCCCATACAAATCTGAGCCCTCTAGGTGCCATAGGACCGGAGTAATTAAACCCCGACGACACTTGTGCGTCGTGGTCTGTGGGGAACATACATTACCGACGACACGTTGCCGTTGCTGGTACTCAAAGGGTTAATACAACTACTCATATTAGTAAACATAGTATTTCTTACATCAACTGTACATGATGGAGACAAGTGGTACTGGGCGCCTAGAATCTGAGGTTTAAGTAGACATCAGCTTCTAGTCAGCATTCCTGAGATCTCACAATAGAGTTGGTTACACGTGACCGCTCTGATGGAAAGTTACCCAGAACAGGTCACGTTGGAAGCCACACCTTATGACGTCATTATCGACAGGTACTAGGATTGGTCGTGATGTACACGTGAATGATAATGAGTGGTTTTACGTCATAAAGAGGGGCGTAACCCAACATAATATAAGGTGGGTATCCAGAGAGCGAGAGGAGAAACAACAGAGACCCCGGCTCGCTCATCGAAGGGTCAGAGGTTAGCTCCGTGTGTGATAACCAGACTATAAAACATACTTGAATTAATCGTACTGATACGAATACTTATACAATCAATATATTAGTGTACTTCTGAATAAGTCTTAAGATATCTTTTATTATACTATTCTTAATTATTCTCAAGTTTCATTTACCTAACCTTACCATTTATCTAACATTCATTTGAGTTATCTAATTAATCCCAGGGTAAGCCTGTGATGGTGGCAGCATATATATAGGGGAATTGATACCATTATTAACCCTATTCTCTTCACCATACATAAATTCATATCATGTACATGGTAAATTAAGACATTTATGCAATAATTACTATCTACCAGAAGCCTTGGCTTGGAGTATTGAACACAAATCTCGTTGAAAGTTAACCCGGGAAAGGCGAGAACACTCTTAAGAGGTTGTGGTGGGCAAAGGTGACAAACCTCTTAAGATCCAAGGCCTAAAAAATTAAACTGTTAAAAGGCCCCAGTTGCACTCAAAACAAAGGAATGTGTGATTAAGTGAGACAATTCCCCTCCATGCCTTCTATCACCCCCTCCTTCTCCCCCCCCCCTTGAATTATCACCTATGTTTACTCTTATTCCCTCGTTTATCTGTTTATTTACCACGCCAACATCTTCAATCCGGTTCCAAGGCGTGTTCCTGCACCTACCGAGTGCGTTTTGAGAGAGAGATTCAGTCAGCTTCTAGACTTCGGAGAGGGAGGGTATATGTCGCATCACATTTCATGACTGGACGTTGGCTCTGGTTTTCCGATGTTTCAGAGTCCCAAAACACAGTAACCTAATTATAAAAGTTGGCTCGGGTTTTCATGTATTTGAACCGCATAAAACCCCTATATGGAAAAACCCGAGCCAAGTTTTGCCGAAAGTTGGCTTGGGTTTTCCGATATTGCAAAGTTCAAAAACACAAAAGCCTAACCGAATGTTGAAACTTGGGGCAACAGTTGTGTTATCGGGTATATCACCTTCCTCTGAACGGGTATTTCCTAGTGTTTACTATACCCCTTTGAAAGGACATTAGCCTAACCTAACAACCTCAGCTAACCTATCCTAGTATTACGGGTGGGGGCTGCTGCCCCCACACCCCCGCTGTTTGACATCAACTCACGTGTTTACACGACGTACGCCCGGTAACAACTCATTCCAGTGGCAAGAGTTGTGTTATCTGGCGTATCACCTACCTCTGACCGGGTATATCCTAGTGTTTAGTATAGGGCATACCCCTTTGAAAGGACATTAGCCTAACCTAACAACCTTACCTAACCTATCCTAGTAATACGGGTGGGGGCTGCCGCCCCCACACACCCGCGATTTGTCATCAACTTACGTGTTTACACGACTCATTCCAAGTAATGTGTGAGCTACTGCAAATCCTCCACTCAAACCATAATGTACAACAATAGCCTCAAACACTAATCCATGAAAAAATACAAAAAACCCTGCTAAATAACCTAAGTACTAATCCCTTATCATGAACGTAACCCAAAAACCTAACCTAACTTAACCTGTTACTTAGCCCTAGACCTCTCGTTGCTATATTTCCTTTGTACTCCTTTGTACTCCTTACCGACCAGGTAGTGCATGTCCGTAGTACCTAGTTGATCCCATAGTCCATACTTACCACCAGATCCATATTATACATTAATTTCTCGCTACTATTAGACAAAACAATATGAGCTTGTACCTTAATGGGTAGGAGGATAAAGTTTGGCCGCAAGGAGAAGAAAGTGGTGCAATCATGTGGCTGGATCCGGGAAGGCTTTCTGGAAAAGGACGAGTGATAAGTAGCCTTCAAAATGTTCCTCCTTGCGTCCAAAATGTGGCACCTTTTCACGAACGGTCCTCCAGTTCCTCTCCACGTTTTGCGTATGAGATCCAGTGTCGGGGTCCACAAATGTTTTGGAGTGATTTACCGTGGTGTGGGTGTATCCACCCAGGGACAGTGTTGTAGGAGGCCCAACAATCTGAGTGGATGTGTGTACCGGGCAAAATCCACTCCTTGAAAATGTTAACTAAGGTATCTTTTGTTCTATTCTCAACAGCAATCAGAAGCACCTTTTTGAAGACTCTTTTGAAGGCCCTAAAGACCCACTGTCCCTCAAGGACCCGTCCCCTATGGTATTTCCGTTGTCCGAACTTGGCCTCATCAATTTCGACCTCTTTTTATGGGCCACCTAATTTTTCACAGTGGCCAATACAATAGTTAATGGTGACTTCACGGCAGAATGAATACCACTCCACCAGTGTTTGTTGGGACACGCAGCACTCGGGGCTATGTTCCTATGTTCATATGTTCCTAAACTACCACAGTAACAATGGCAAATACGAATAACTTTGAAAAACTCTAGTTTGGCATTTTCAAAGAAGGTGCCGATCTTAGCCCCGACGTCAAACCTGCACCTGCCTTTCCGCATGTGTTTCCCGTGAGGAACTTTGGTTACTTTATCACACTTAAATCTGTTTTTACTATTAACTTTTAAGTCTGCACCACAGCTGCCACACTTCACAGACCTTTTCACAAGATTGTGGGCCGCAAGAAACTCCCACAGATCGTCCCTGTTTTGTAAATCTATGTGCAGTTCACCAATATTCTTTGAACACCTTTCACACTCAAGAGCCATCTTGGTTTAACTCCTTACGAGCGGCCTATGCGGTTTATTTATGTGTACCGCACAGCGGGGTGTTTTTAGCCAAAATAGGGCTGTTTACGTGATCATTTTCATGCCTAAATAAGACCCAGAACGTAAAACAAGTACCTATCCCTGAAAGGGCATAAACAGAGCTTTCGAATGACACCATAACGATCCTTGTATGATGGATAGTTTTCTTGCAATAACCGTGCAACGCGAGTGCAAAAAGCAGGTAATTCGGTACTTTCAGTACATAATTGAGTATGTAGCGAGTGAGAGAGGGAGGAGGGAGCTGAGATTTGTGTCAGTAGGTTCGCCGCGGTGGTCTGGAGCAGTCATACGCTCGCTAGTCTCCTGCCACCACTTGTCTCTCTCTCTCAGCCACATTACGTGCTGAAATTGCCACTCGACCTATGTCGAGCGCCGCCACATAGTCCAGCTTTATTTAACTCGACTTATATTGCTCGCCGCTAAATAAGGGTTAAGAAAGCCGGTCTGACAGTCTGTTCACCTGGTCGTGACGTATCAGCTGGTTCTGACGTAAGCTCAGTTGATGGTGTTCCAATAAGACTACTTATGATTTCAGAATAGTGTAATATTGTTATATGTTCGTGAAAACAGAGAGAGAAGTGTGGTATTATCGTGCATTATTAATATTGATGTCTTGCAATAATATTACAAGTGTATTATAGTCGCCTACAGATTATACAGAACGTCTTGAAGCAGAATGTTTAGCCTGGTGAATTCGCGCCATTCGTAAGAAATTACGTTTTAATAACCCCGCCTGGAGCCGGAGGACGGAGGTATTCGAAGGGATTCGACGCAATGCTTGAACAGACCGACCGACCGAAATCAAGACAACACAAGACTATGTTTACATTATTTACTTAGATTTTTAGTGTATTTGTCTGTGAAGTGGGTATTTTTTCAATTTGTCGATAACGAAAATCCTCCATGTGGACTACATGGAGAAAAATATGGCGAATCTATTAGGTGCCTATTTTCCCTAATAAATTATTTCTCATAACGTTGTAGTAGTGTCCTTGAATATTATCGAAAATAATACATGTATAAGAAAAAAACAAAACAAAATTAACACCCAGGCCACGAGACCCGACATATGGCGAGTGAGAGAAAAGTGGCTTATCCCGCGGGGCCCGACAATAGTCGGGCACATTATCGGCTCTGAGAGAGTCCACGCATTGGGAGGACAACAGATGGGCTCTAACCGCTCGGCATGGACCGAGCAAGGTAACTGAGCTCCCCAACACAACCCTCCACACCCGTGGTCTCGCAAGAACAAGGATTAACTGAGGAAATTACCGTATTTTAGGATTTTTGCACTGTGTTGCACGAACGTTGAAAGAGAACCCGAGGTCGTACAACGATGATTGAGGTGTCATTGGAAAGCTCTATTATCGCCCTTTCACGGACACATAATTGTATTACGCTCTGGCTCTTGTTTATGCATGAAAAAGAGCATGGAATGAAGCTCGTTTAGGGTAAATATGCCCGCCACATTTGTAGTCGAAATTACAAACATCCCCGTCCGTAAGGGGTTAAGGAAACGATCTAAAGTTTCAGGATAAGCAGCAAACAATAATAAAAGGAGGGAATATTAGAGTGGTAGAGAGGACTAAGGCACCGGAGAAACAATGGAGAAAAGAAAGAGAATGAGTTTTGAGAACGAGAAGAAGCAAGTAGGAGAAGAGAGAGAGAGAGAAGTGAAGAGAATAGAGAGAAAGAGGAAGCTGAGAATGTGGAGGTTTTAGCATGGCAAGGTCAGTGACAAATGGGAAATATCGGACACAAGGTGAGAGAGAAAGAGAGAGAGAGAAGGGGTATGGGGGAAGAAGTGAAATGTATCAAAAGGATACAAATAGTAGTATAGGGCAGTATAATAACGGAATACAGTAATAATGCACACATTAATGATACATAGAGGAACGGTAAGCAGAGCAGCATAGATCCATTATACACACTCACGAACTAACGAACATGAATTGTTTTAAGAAGCTATGCAGATATAAAGAAAGAAAGAACCGCAACACAAATTTGCATGATATATTTAACACAACCTAAAATGAATGACCATGCAACAGAAAAGAAAAATAGTTGGTTTCAATTCTGAGACACGCACGCACGAAACAAGATAACAGTAATGATGATATACTTGGGGAAGAGTGTCATAGCGAGATACGCAAAGGATAAAGCCAACGTGTCACAGTAACGTAAGAGAACGAAGAGAACGAAGGAGCAAGAAATAACAGAGAGAAGTTAAAAACAAACTTAAAGAAAACTTCTTAATATCTAAGGGAATCAAAGGAGGATGAAAACAAAAATATATAATACAAATGAATAAGATGGGCGCTCAACACATTCCCACGCCGTACGTTTCCTCTATCTCAACCTTCCATTCACACAATCTTCTATCCATCCATAAAAGTCTATTTGTCATTCATCCTTTTCGTCGCATTACTTTCTATTCACCCATTTATACTACAAGTACAACCCCAACGTTCACGGCTCATCCCCCACCTTCTCCAATGTCTCCCCCTATTCACCCCACATAACTCTCACCCCAGAATTGCTAACACGATATAACTTTCTCCTCCCATCTCTGGTATTATATCCGCCCGGGTCAGAATCACCAGCCGTAAAAGTTGTTAAAGAAGCCACATATGTGAAATATTTCACCTGCTTCTGTGACAAGGGCACTATTATTCGGTAAAATATTAGTTTTGGTTTCACAGCGAATTTAGCGGGGTTTCTTTCTTCTCAGTTTTCTTTAATATAGAGTGTTGCTTTATACTAAGGAATGGCGGAAATGAGTATTTACCCATTATCCAACAATCTAAAAACACAGCCCTAACTAATGGGGAGGGCTATGAAGATCAGGGAAATTGCGGAGTAAAGACGAAAATAAGGGGTAATATTAGCCTAACCTAACAACCTTTCCTAACCTATCCTAGTATGTATTATGGGTGGGGGCTGCCACACCCGCTGGTTTGGTAGTAAAATAATAAAAGATTGACGGTAGCCGACAAAATAAATTATAAAGTCTACGGTATTTACTCCGCTATCTTCAGCTTTGGCTGTAGATAACAGGAGGTAAATATTAACTTTTTCACAGTAATTATAATTCCATTTGCGCCGCTACTGACATACCTGTATATAGGCATGAAGTATGGTATATGACAAATGTATAGAAGCCATTGAAATTTATGAGTGTGCTGTGAAACCGAAACTAGAATTAAGCCTATTATTCGAAGTGTCATCGATGTAAAAAATATATTCATTTTTGTTGGTAAATGAGGTAATAGAATGACGTGAGCAGCTTGCAGCCATTGTGATAATTACATAAACATCAACAATATAAACAACTGGAGGCTCTCTCGGGGCTGTTCGGTATAACACTTGCGTTTGTGGTGGGGTTGGTGGGGGATGGATGGGTCCAGATAAACAACATATGTTTGGCAGACCACTAACATTCAGTGATACCAGACTGTAAACTCCAAGCTATGGGGTTTTGTCTCCGCGAATTAATCGAGTTGGCTATTGAAGCCCCGCTCAACTACCTTTGATGTAGCCAGAACATGAACGATCAGCTTAATTAACACTGGCTCAGGCCGTCTGTAGTTTGAAGGTTGCCTGCTTCGTACTGACCCAAAGTACAGTTAACTCGATTAATTCGGGGAGACAAAACCCCATAGCTTGGAGTTTACAGTGTGGTATCACTGAATGTTAGTGGTCTGCCAAACGTATGTTGTTTATCTGGACCCACCCACCCCCCACCAACCCCACCACAAACGCAAGTGCTCCGCCTAACCTCCCTCCAACCGCCCCGAATCCCCTTCATTCATTCCCACCACACCTTTCCCTTCCATCCCATTCATACCCCTCTACTCTGCACCCCTTATAATCTGCACAACGCTATATTTACACTAGCCGGGAAGGCACTATAATAATAGTACAGTTGCATATTATATTATTCGGTTACCTATTGAAGAAGTAAGAATGTTCCTAAACATTACACTGTTTGATGCTGATAATGCAAAGGAAAATATAGCTGACTATCAAAAGGTATTGTAAGTAAAAAATATAGCAATTATACACTGATCAACGATTTTGGAAAGATTTTACAATCTTATTCTACTTTCATTATTCCATGGCCATTATACACTAGAAAATTGGCATCCTTACATAGAACTACAACATATGACGGTATAAGATGCATTGGTGAACTGTGCCCGACTCTCTCACCACCCCGCCCCCATCTCTCTCTCTCTCTCTCTCTCTCTCTCTCTCTCTCTCTCTCTCTCCCTCTCTCTTTCTCTCTCTCACACAAAATAAATTAATACACTTTTTGTAATGTTATATATTCATATTAACCCCTTATTGGCGGGGCCAGACTAAAGCCGGTCTAGAGAATACAGGACAATGTGGCGGGGACCGCCTTAAGTTGGTAGCAATTTTGAGCACATAATTGGCTCTGATAGAGAGTCCGAGCGGTGGGAGGAACGTAGGTTGACTCTGACCGTTCGGCACGGCTCCCACGCCAGCACTGGGCCCACCTCTACACACATCCACACTCACTGCCTCCCTAAACAGGGAAATATGTCAGGATATTACTGTATGTTAAGGATTTTTCCTTCGTGTTGCACGATCGTTGCAAGACAACCCGTGATCGTAGAAGGATGGTTCTGGTGTCATTGGAAAGCTCAATTATCGTCCTTTCACGGATACATACTTGTATTACGTTCTGCCTCTTGTTTATGCATGAAAAAGAGCACGAAAATAAGCTCGTTTAGGGTAAAACCACCCGCTTGGTAGGTAGTAGAAGTTACCGACCTAGCAGCTCGTGGAGTGTTAAGAGCGTCTATGTTTGATTCACGGTCCCATTGTCTTCGCTTTTTTTTAATAGTTACCTCCGAGCTGAATAGGTAAATCGATTGTGTGGAATGAGGCCATTCATAATAATAATAATGCATTACACGAGGCAATGACTTTAGATACAGAACATAAGCAAAATTATAGGGGAGTGAAATAAGTCTACAAAAGAGGATAGGGCTTGGCTACTTAGGAAGGTTAGATACCGTAGATGATTGTGTTACGTTAACCTGAATTAAGTACGCTACAAAGGAATATGTTTAACGACTCGTGTATGGCACCTAGGCAATACGAGGCAATAACATGTAAAACTTGCAAACTAAACAAAGCAGGATCTTTTATATAAATAGGAATTTGATATTATCTCTCCATTCCTGAGGCATTACTTTTCCGTGCATTCGTCTTCTATAACCCACTGGTTACCCGACAGCTGTGTGGCTATCATGCCCACTATATGTGACAGCAATGTGTCATATACGTAAAGATTGACACCATTATACAAGACAGAATATAGATTAGGTGACCTAAGGCGCTACCTTTTCATGCATTATGAGTATGTCATCTATCACACTTTGTTTACGTAATTTACTCTACAACTGTGTAGCAATCATCCGCGCTTTATATTTCAGCGATTTGTCATATAAGCAAATCACTGTGAGCGTAATGCGTAAGTGCGCGGAATTTCGATGTGAGTATCCTAGATTCTAGTCCTAGGAGTGCCACATGTATTTGTTGATTTAATTAATTGAGCTTAGAGGTGAAGTTGGTTGGTGGAAAAAAATAATAATATATATATATATATATATATATATATATAGTATACGTTAATAACGCTTCCTTATGGGAACCATTGATAAACAGTCTGACAAACGGAGTCCTGTATGTTAATTTAAGAGTTAGAATTAGAGTTGAAGGAGTGTCAAACTACCCAAGCGGCGAAGCAGACTAGCGAGCGAACTAGCGAGTGGGAAACCAGCTCGCCCGCATACCAGCAAACAAGCCTTCACACCTGGGTGCATCATAGGGGACCCTGCAAACTACTTCGATGACCCGACGCTATGACGTATGATCGACGCCAGGAGCCCCCATTGGACCACACACCTGCTATGCAACTCGAGGAGCTGTGATAGGGGCGCGCACCATTAGCCGCCTCCTGATTCGTTCCTACACCATCATTGTTTAGTATATAAGACCCGAGTAGTGGGCATTCATATCAGTCTCATTTGGAGTTGGGGAAGGTGAACTTGCAGCTGGAGGAAGACGGGGTGAAGTATTATAATGGGATTACGACTGTCAGTCAGATTATATAAGTGTGTGTTAAGTGTGTTCGGTGTAAACACTTACGTTATGATGGTTAGTGAGACATGTGATTGGGAATTAATGTTGACGCTATTATTATGTACTTAACTATTTTAGTTGACTAACTTGTGGACTAAAGCAACTCTTTAAGTAATTGGGTTATGATGAAAGTAATACTATTGTTTTATATTAATACTTACGAGTTCTTTCATTTGCTTTTAATTAAGCTTACATTGCTTAACGGTGCTTAGTACGGTGATGCTATTGTCTCATAATAGTAATATCGCCTTAGACTAACATGGCTGTGTTAATATTACTTCTAGTGATTTCCTAAGCTGAAGAAAATTATTTTAGCTTCAAAATATTATTTTTGCTTTTCATATTATTTGAGTGAAATCTGAATCGAATCTATGAAGCGATCCTGTAACTTAATTTACTCATAATCAAACCTCAATGTTACGTGGTTAAGAAATACATTTAACTAATTATTAAATATATATCTAACTTTTTATGTGACTTTGATATAAATCCTGATGAAAATAATAATATAATACTATTAACGTAAGACAAGAACCAAGAATAATTACATTAAACATAAATAAAAGGACATATAAGAAAACTATCTATTCATTCCAAAAAGGGTAAGAGACAGAAATATTCTTGCTTTAATATTTATCTTTCAAGACTTTTTATAGAATTAATAGTCCTTCTTTAGATATAACTTCTTCGGTTCATAACCATAGCCTACTAAGCTTCGGTTAAATAATAATTCTTTATAAATACTACATGACTTTAATTAGTTTCAGTATTTTTCATAATTAAAGAGTATCAATCAATAAAGGATACTAAGTCCTAAGATCCAAAAGGAAAGGAAGCAACAACAGGAAATAATTTTATTAGATTTTACTTTTGTTTTGCCTTCAGCTGACTGATACCCTAATATATATCTCTGTGCTATCTAGATTCATCAAGTTAACCACTTGAGGATCAAGATACGTAACAGAAGAGTGGCGACCTTGCCAGGATTCGTTTCATAGTTTCACTCAGTTTCATTACCGTTTCACTACTTAAAAATCAAATATTAATCATGCCTCATCTAATTAATGATGAAGATGCTCGAGTTTTCATAGAATCAGAACCCACAGCCCCTGATATTGACTGTCTGTCAAAATCCGAACTGGAAGTGCTTGCCTTACATCTCCAATTAACTGTCTCAAACATGTCCAAAGTAGAGGTGGCTCAGACCATAAAAACCCACCTGTTCCCTGTAGAAGGCGGAGAGGGTGACGGAGCAGTTGGTGGGATCCCGAGTAAGCCTAGCCAACTTGATGAACAAGTGCCACCTGGTTTGACCGGTGATCAAGTACTGGAACTAGCCAGACTAAAAATAGAACTAGCCAGAATAAATACCGAAGAAGCCAGCATAAAAGCCAGAGCAAATATCGAAGAAGCCAGAATAAAGACCGAACATTATCAATATCAATATCAAACGGCTCAACTAAATGTCAATACAAATGCTCCCGTAATTGCTCCCCCTCTGGGATTGACTATGACTAGTGTCATTCCACCTTTCACTGAGGATAATGTGCAGGATTTCTTTGTTTTGTTTGAGGAAGTTGCTGGAGGTATGAAGTGGACAAGAGATCAATGGCCTTTTATGTTACAAACCGTTTTGACAGGGCAGGCTCGAGCCACGTATTTGTCAGAAGTAGCAGAAGTTAGGCAGGATTATGACAATCTCAAAGAAGGTATCTTAAAAACCTATCAATTGCAGCCTGAGGCTTACAGGCAATCTTTCCGTAAAAAACAGAAGAAAGTAGAAGAAACCCATAAGGTGTTTGCCAGGACCATGACTAAAACTTTCAATCATTGGGTCAAGAGTAAGAAAGTCACAAGCTACAACGATCTGAAGGAGTTGGTCCTGTTAGAAAATTTCCTATGGAAAATTGATTCTTCTGTATCCTATCATTTAAAGGGGAAAAAGGTAGATTGTCTTGCCGATGCCGCTGACATGGCTGACACATACGTGCTCAACAACAAATTTCGTGGAAAGAAGCCCTACGATAATTCTAGTTCTAATTTTAAGTATCCCAATCACAAATCTGACAGACCCAGTCACAAGCCTATAACGTCTTCCCCAGCTAGCCAAAATAGAATTGTTCCCCCAACTAAAAATGCGACTCAGGGCAATGGTAACAGAGGTGGGCCCCAAAGTAATAGTAATGGTCAAAGAGGGAACGTTCCCGTATCCCCTAAAGTATGTACTTTTTGTGGCAAGAGAGGCCATTGTGTCAAGAGAGGCCATATAGCTTATCAGTGCTGGGCCAAGGAGAGAACAGAGAGATCGGGGCAGACAGTTGCCGCTGTATCTCAAACTCCATATGTGCCTGTAATGCAGGACTCCCGACAGAAGGAGTACCTAGCACCAAAAGTTCCTTTAATACAGGACTCCCGACAGCAGGACTACCTAGCAGCTAACGTAAATCATCTAGACAGGGGTGTAGTAGCATGTGTGGTGCAACCCACTAGGGTTAAGCCAATACTAATTTCACCATCAGTGCAGGACAGTTACCGTCCCTTTATTTCATCTGGCAACGTGAGATTAAATGGTTGTATGCATGAGGTCAAAACTCTGAGAGACACAGGTTCTACTAGCACCCTGATGGTGAATCCTTACACTGAGTGCCCACCTGGCGAACCAGTTGTAATGAGAGGTGCTGGAGGCCAATTTTATGCACACTTGGTAAAAGGCGAAATTGAATGTGAGTTACTACAGGGTGAGGCCACCATAGCTTTGTGTAGGTCCCAAGATATCCCTGTGCCTGGGGTAACACTCCTTTTGGGGAATGTTGGAGCAGGTGAGAAGGTCCGACCAGACCCCATTTTGTCACTTTCCCCTGTTAACGAGTCCCTAACCGGTGAGCTCGAAAAGGAGATGCCAACTGTTTTCCCTGTGTGTGCTGTCACACGTTCAATGTCTCAAGTAGCAGTTCCCTCAGACAGAAATGTACCGAATGTAAGAGTTGATGAAAGGGATGATGAGAGTGTGAATGACGCTTCAACTGTGCCTGATGATGTGACTGAGGTGGATTTATCTGACACCTTTATGGCTCATCTTGACCCTAACGATGACCATGAAACCCCTCCAAATTGTCCTAGTGGCCTGGTAGAGCTACAGAGAGATGATAGTGAATGCAAGGAGTTAGCTGCCAGGTCCGTGAGTGAAGAGGAATGTGAGAAGGAGGGTGGTGAATGTTTCTACCTCAAAGGAGGAGTATTGTGGCGTAGATGGAGACCGCCACACAGACCAATCGATGACGGGGCCTGGGACGTCCATCAAGTAGTAGTCCCCAAACCTTGTCGTAGAGATATCTTGGAAATGGCACATTGTATACCATTGGCAGGACACCTAGGTGTGAGAAAAACTCTAGACAGAATCAGAGCCCACTTTTACTGGCCAGGAATGCGTGCAGATGTAGTGGAGTTTTGTAGAGTGTGTCACACTTGCCAGATGACAGGAAAACCCAATCAGAAGGTGCCTGTACATCCTCTGGTGCCCTTGCCCGTTTTCGAGAATCCTTTTACTCGGGTGGTAGTGGACATTGTAGGCCCATTGCCTAAGACTTCCCAAGGTAACATTTACTTATTAACTATTATGGACATGGCAACTCGCTACCCAGAGGCCTGGGTAGTCCCTTAAGGACTACCTCTGTTCCAACTCTCATCAAGGAACTGCTCAAATTCTTCACCAGAATGGGTTTCCCCCATGAGGTGCAAAGTGATCAAGGAACTAATTTTACCTCTAACATTTTTCAGCAGTCCCTGAAGAAGTTGGGTATCGAGCATGTTAAGTCTAGCACCTACCACCCAGAGAGTCAAGGGGTTCTCGAACGATATCACCAGACATTAAAGGGAATGTTACGTAAGTATTGTACAGAGACCGGAGTTGAGTGGGATAAGGGGGTACCTTTTCTTTTATTTGCTACTCGTGAGGTTCCAACTGAATCCCTGGGTTTTTCCCCTAATGAGCTAGTTTTCGGTCACCAGGTAAGAGGTCCTTTGCAACTATTGCAGGATAGCCTAGTTGGCCAGGAGGGGAACCAAAATCTCCTCAAGTATGTTTCAGATTTCAAAACCCGGCTGAGATCCTCATGTGAGTTTGCCGCTCAAAACTTCACCGTGGCTAAAAGCTCCATGAAGAAATGGTATGACAGAAAAGCCCGTAAGAGGGAGTTTCAGTCCGGTGATGAGGTTTTGGTCCTGCTCCCCCTTTTTGGCCAACCTTTATCTGCCAAGTTCAGGGGCCCATATAAGATCATTTGGAGGGTGAGCATTACCGATTATCTAGTAACTACCCCAGACAGGAGAAAGCCCACGCAAGTATTCCATATAAATATGTTGAAACCCTACCATAGGTCCCCTGATTCCTCTCCTCCAGATTCTCCCACTGTGGCAGTGAATGTCAGGACCTGTGGACAGCCTGGTGCGGACGAAGTCTTCAGTTCTCTTACTGACCCGCAACAGACTGTTCCAGAGCCTGAAGGTATCCATACAGACTTTGACTTGTCATGTAGCCTATCCAACTTTCAGTATAATTCAGTAGCTTGGGGGGAATTAACATCTAAACTATGTCATCTTCCCTCTGATCAAGCGAACCAACTAATCTCTGTTTTATCTCAGTCTCCCAGTGTGTTCCGTGATACTCCAGGGCTCACTTCTTTGGCCGTGCACGACATCGACGTAGGGGATGCAACTCCCATTAAACTATCCCCCTACCGTGTCTCGCCACAACGCAGGAGTATACTGCAGGTCGAGCTTGACTTTATGTTATCTAACGAGCTGATCACAAGGGCCTTAAGCCAGTGGAGTAGTCCGGTCATACTTGTGCCAAAACCAGACGGGAGCCATAGGTTATGTATGGACTATAGGCAAGTCAATGCTGTCACAAAGAACGATACCTACCCACTGCCACGGATCGACGACTGCATTGACCAGATTGGTACAGCCACCTATATCAGCAAGATTGACTTAATGAAGGGATATTGGCAAGTAGCTCTCACCCCTAGAGCGAGGGAAATATCATGCTTTGTAGTCAACAATCAAGCCTTTTGCTGTAACGTAATGCCCTACGGCTTGAAAAACACTCCAGCTACATTCCAGCGCCTCATGAATTTGGTGACTGAAGGGGTACCTGGGTGCGTTGTCTACATCGATGATATTCTTATCTTTTCACAGTCATGGGAGGAGCATCTTTACCAACTTAGATTGCTGTTCTTAAATCTTGCTGATGCCAATCTGGTGGTTAATCTTAAGAAATGCACCTTTGTAAAGAGTACGGTCCAGCATCTAGGATATACGGTAGGTCAGGGGCAGGTTGCACCTCCTCAAGCAAAGGTAGAGTCTATTCTAGAATTCCCAACTCCTAGCACTAAGAAACATATCCAAAGGTACCTAGGCATGATTGGTTATTATAGGTGTTTCATCTTAAATTTGTCAAAGTTGACAGCTCCCCTGACAGATCTTCTCCGTAAAGATGTGAAGTTTGATTGGTCCTCTGAATGTGAGGAGGCCTTTATTGCTACCAAATATATATTATCTAATTATCCTGTACTCCGAGCTCCTGATTTTAACAGATCTTTTTCCCTAGCAGTGGATGCGAGCAATACCGGGGTTGGTGCAGTGTTGCTCCAGGAAGACGACTGTGAAGTATTGCATCCTGTGTGCTATTTCAGTAAAAAATTAAATTCTGCCCAACGTAACTATTCAGTCATTGAGAAGGAGCTGTTAGCATTAATTTTATCCCTTCAATACTTTGCTATCTATGTGCAATCTGCCTCTGGTGCCATCACTGTGTATACTGACCATCACCCCTTAAAATGTTTGCATAAGTTCCAAAATAAAAACCAACGACTGACCAGGTGGAGTTTGTTGCTGCAGGAATACTCCCTGGATGTCAAACATATTAAGGGGGTCCAGAACGTGCTAGCCGATTGCCTATCACGTATCTGTTCAAGATTACATTTACCGGGTTGGCCTCATACAGCAGTAAGATAAATTTAAAGAGAGGATTTTGGCAATTAGCTCTCCCTTGTAGCGAGGTAAATATCATGTTTTAGTAGTGCGCTTTCAAGCCTTAAGCTGTGAGATGCCTTGCAGTTCGAATAACGCTCCAGCTATGTTCCGGCTATGTTCTGATGTGGTACCTGGAGACGTTGCCTACTTTGGGTGTTATCCTTATTATATCCTCATTATAATCTTGCTGTTGCCAATCTGGTGGTGAATCTATTTATGTATTATGTTTAATATTATGTACTATACTCCTTAACCTGACAAGCGCGATATAGACCTAGGTGCTAGGGTAGTTATTTGTGCATTTCTAGCCCTGGATTCTGACAGAATTCGTTATATTTACAATATAAACCATTATTTGTTTTCGGTATGCTTTTATTTTACATATATGATGTATATATGAACCTTCAAGAGTGCTAAAATAAGTGGGAAAAGCATTTGGGTGGTGAAAAACGAAGATATTGGCCACCCGGTCATAATCTCAGGCGAGAGAGAGACACAGGCAGCCCTCCCCTCTCGCTGTCTGGGAGTCAACTGAGACGAGCGGGGCGGTGTGTGCCGGTGTCTGGGTGTTGCATAACGATCTTTTATGCAACCCACTTGTGCTACATTATCGCGGGAGAGAAAAATAACCGATAAATGATGATAATAAGAGGAAAAATAGGTGATAATTGAGGAGGGGAGGGAGGGGGAATAAGGTGGGGAAGGAGGGGAGGGGGGTGGGAGAGATTTACATGGATGAGTACTGGAGGGGAATTATCTCACCTAGAGACAAATTCCTTTGTTTTGATAGGCCCTTTTTTTTATGGAAGGCTTTTTTTATGGTCCTGCTTCCGTGAGGCCTATCGCGTTCCCTATAGGAAGCCTTCCGTGAGGCCTATCGCGCTTGCCGGGTTAAACTCTTTTCTAGGGGGGAGGTCTGACATATGGAGTCCTGTATGTTAATTTAAGAGTTAGAATTAGAGTTGAAGGAGTGTCAAACTACCCAAGCGGCGAAGCAGACTAGCGAGCGAACCAGGGAGTGGGAAACCAGCTCGCCCGCATACCAGCAAACAAGCCTTCACACCTGCGTGCGTCATAGGGGACCCTGCAAACTACTTCGATGACCCGACGCTATGACGTATGATCGACGCCAGGAGCCCCCATTGGACCACACACCTGCTATGCAACTCGAGGAGCTGTGATAGGGGCTCGCACCATCAGCCGCCTACTGATTCGTTCCTACACCATCATTGTTTAGTATATAAGACCCGAGTAGTGGGCATTAAAATCAGTCTCATTTGGAGTTGGGGAACGTGAACTTGCAGCTGGAGGAAGACGGGGTGAAGTATTATAATGGGATTGTGACTGTCAGTCAGATTATATAAGTGTGTGTTAAGTGTGTTCGGTGTAAACACTTACGTTATGTTGGTTAGTGAGATATGTGATTGGGAATTAACGTTGACGCTATTATTATGTACTTAACTATTTTAGTTGACTAACTTGTGGACTAAAGCAACTCTTTAAGTAATTAGGCTATGACGAAAGTAATACTATTGTTTTATATTATTACTTACGAGTACTTTCATTTTCTTTTAATTAAGCTTACATTGCTTAACGGTGCTTAGTACGGTGATGCTATTGTCTCGTATTAGTAATATCGCCTTAGACTAACATGGCTGTGTTAATATTACTTCTAGTGATTTCCTAAGCTGAAGAAAATTCTTTTAGCTTCAAAATATTATTTTTGCTTTTCATATTATTTGAGTGAGACCTGAATCGAATCTATGAAGCGATCCTGTAACTTAATTTACTCATAATCAAACCTCAATGTTACGTGGTTAAGAAATACATTTAACTAATTATTGAATATATATCTAACTTTTTATGTGACTTTGATATAAATCCTGATGATAATAATAATATAATACTGTTAACGTAAGACAAGAATCAAGAATAATTGCATTACATATAAATAAAAGGACATATAAGAAAACTATCTATTCATTTCAAAAAGGGTAAGAGACATAAATATTCTTACTTTAATATTTATCTTTCAAGACTTTTTATAGAATTAATAGTCCTTCTTTAGATATAACTTCTTCGGTTCATAACCATAGCCTACTAAGCTTCCATTAAATAATAATATTCTTTATAAATACTACATGACTTTAATTAGTTTCAGTATTTTTCATAATTAAAGAGTATCAATCAATAAAGGATACTAAGTCCTAAGATCCAAAAGGAAATGAAGCAACAACAGGAAATAATGTTATTAGATTTTACTTTTGTTTTGCCTTCAGCTGACTGATACCCTAATATATATCTCTGTGCTATCTAGATTCATCAAGTTAACCACTTGAGGATCAAGATACGTAACAACAGATATACACAAATTGAATGACAGATAGACAGACATACACATGGGCTCGATTAATTAAACACTTCTATATGAAGAAAAAAACCGCAAACGTCAACTTTGTTTTCTGTAAAAGACTGGAGGAGCATCTACATTTACCTTGTATATACAGCCAAGTGCCTTATGTTAATAGTTTAATATAAGTTAATCTGCTTCCCAACACCTAGTAACAGTTAAATTTGGCCAATCGGCTACTCATTAACCCATATATTTACCTAGACTACACCAATGGATAACAGTGATCAATTGCAAAATATCTAATTATATATAATAACTCTCCATAAATACACTTTGCACATTGGGAAACTAAGTATTGTATTTAGAATAGAGGTTCACTTATGGTGAATCTTGCATTACTTTAGCCAATATAACAAAACATTAACTGTTCGTGTTAAGCACATTTATAAAAACAAAACGTAACTTCACTTTCACTCTATACAATGCATTATGGTCCACAGTTATATAATGTTAATGTCGACATTTTCTAACTACACTTACGTATCAGACGCGTTTTGAAATATTACGTTTATTATTAATTTACTTATTATAGCTACACAATTTTAGTTACTAAATTCCAGCATATTTGACTCTAGCAAACACAAAATATATCATTCCTTCTGTCTCTCAAACAGCCAAACGTTGACGTTGTAAATCTGTTTTTCCGGAGCTCTCTGAAATTCATTATCTTGGGTGATGTTTTCTATCAACTTTCATATATAAACAAAAACTTAATATATGGAAACTATCAACCCTTTCAGCACGATGACTTCTTTTTACCCTTGCATATGGTTAAAATTAGACAAATTTATGCAGTTTAAGAAGAACCTATGCAGAGGGTTTATTGAAATAGTGTTACCCCTTGAGTCCTAGAGGTAGATAATAAATAGTGTTACCCCTTTGAGTCCTAGAGGTAGATAAATAGTGTTACCCCTTTGAGTCCTAGAGGTAGATAATAAATAGTGTTACCCCTTTGAGTCCTAGAGGTAGATAATAAATAGTGTTACCCCTTTGAGTCCTAGAGGTAGATAATAAATAGTGTTACCCCTTTGAGTCCTAGAGGTAGATAATAAATAGTGTTACCCCTTTGAGTCCTAGAGGTAGATAATAAATCGTCTAATGGTAACTAGAATATGATGGAAATTACGTCATCGTGCTGAAGGGGTTAATTACCCTTCCCTCACTTTCAGTAATACCTGTCCCAGTCAGTTACCATATACGGACTTGCGTTCTACCCAACCATCCACACATTGGCTATCCCTCTTAACCTCTCTCTCTCTTGTCACTCTTAGTCAATGACTTCCCTCGCTTCTTTCCCTCCTCTACCGCCCTCCTTCCTACCTCCGCCACACATACCAACCCCTCCAGCAATCCCCCTTACCATTCCTTTCTCAATCCTCTCACTCCCCACTACGTCCGTCACTGCCTCCCCCACCTTCCCACCACTCTCACATCCTACTCTCTGTTCCTCCTATAACCCTTCCTTGTGTGTTTTCCGATGTATTTATATTAACATGATTATGTTGTTGCATTCCCCTTATGGTTACTCACTTTCCTATGATAAATATTATGCACCGATGAAGACGAAATTTCACTTCATTAACCTAGAAAGGTAAATTACATCACACAACTCGGTACGATAACTGCTGTGGTTCTCAAGCACTGTAATTGTTGCCAGATAAAATATATCTCTCTCCCTATATACATACCTATATGTCTCTGCGAATTAATCGAGTCAACTGTACATATGATTAATATAAATGTTGAGATATATATATATATATATATATATATAATACTTACTGTAAACTAATGGTGTTAAAATATAGAATACTTGGTAAGTATGTTCAATACATTGGGCTAATAATATACCAGTACGTTATAACGAGATTATTATATTGACAATCAAGCCTCGGTGATATTAACCAGCAGCTTAATACACTCCTACGATACTAACCTTACGGATTATCACCACCTTCACCAACAATCATCACTCACAATGACACAAGCACCGCACATAATAAACACAATGTATAATGGGTACAATTGTATTAATCCCGAGATAAGGAAAGCAGCCACACAAAGCGAATGTGATCACTTGTTCACGGCACAGAAGTCGATAACTAAATGACCAGAAGCAGTGTGTTTTCTCTCTATACCCCCCCCCCATTCCCTGAACTCCCTTGAACCAACTCCTTTTACCCCCACCTCTCACTGCTGCTTGCCTCCATACATTCTCCCCCACTCCACCTCCCTCTCCATCTCTCCCATTTCCCATTTCCGCTCTTGCCAACATTCTTTTCCCATCATCTCTCTCTCTCTCTCTCTCTGCCACACTTACTCAAACAATGTCAGCTGTTACCCCCCCCCCCCCTCACCTGTCACTTGTAGCCAAGGTTGTCTTCCAATTAATAACAACTTCCAATTATTTAGATTTCAGGCTGGACTGCTGTGTAGGGACTCCACGGTTTATGCAGTCTGTGTAACATTGTGTAACTCTCCTTATGATACCTTCTTTTGAAAAGTTTCCTCTTACCATTACGTCCCCCCCCCCCCCCGCCCACTTCCCTCTCTCTTTCTTATCCTCCACACCCTTCTCACATAATTATAAACATCGTTTCTACACCAGATAAACAAACTTTCCAGAGTAAGCAGTTCACCAGCGTATGACCAAGTGATGAACAAATCAAGGGGAAAAACTTGCCAAATGTATAAGGTGACGACAATTAATTGTTGTTTTTCATTGCACGGTCATGCTTAATATGGCAATATTTGGGTTGCAAATTTTAAACTTACACCACTATTTTGCTCATACTGCAAACACATATTTGCCACCTCACACACACACACCACACACACACACACACACTATAATACAACTGGTGGGATTATCAAGCACAACGTGATGCGGACTTATCTTGAAGTTTAAATAATATTACAACTAGTTTACTGATATTCGATTTTTTGGAGGAAACAATGAACTTAGTGTTTCAACATTAGTATTGCCATAGACTACAGTAGATCTGGACTGGAAACGAACATGGAACTTTGCAGTAATGAACCCCAAATCGGAGAAAGAACCCCTAAGTTCGAACCTCGAAACTGCGAAAATATAAAATTTTCGCGGTTTCGAGGTTCGAACTTGGGGGTTCGTTCTCCGATTTTGGGTCCCTTACTGCAAAGTTCCATTTTCGCGTCCAGTCCAGATCTACTGTAGTCTATGGTATTGCGTATCTATGTTTTATTAATTTCACCACAACACCAAACACCTCCATTGAAATTAATGAAAGCATAATTATATGTGATCCACCAGGATTCGAACCCGGGTTATTACACACAGATGTTTAGACACCTTAACCATTACACCACCCAGACGGTTACAGGTTTATGCACACCCCTACGACTTATTATCCATTCTCGAATACTGGATATTAATCTAATCATGTTCATATTCCCACCGCACTATGGTAGCCTAATGTTTAAGTGAGAGGAAAGAATATTCATGGGGCACAGATCATATAGAACGGCCTCGCTACGAAATATCCCTGAGCCTACTGATAATCTATGTTTTATTAATTTCACCACAACACCAAACACCTCCAATGAAATTAATGAAAGCATATATGTGATCCACCAGGATTATAATAGACCGCCATACAAAACACGCTTATAAACTTAAACTTGAATATCTGCGTTAACTGTGACTAATCAGATATACAGTACATGTCGTGCACATGAAATATATATATATATATATTTCGTAATATGTTTGTTGCGAAAAAGTTTGTTATACGAACTACAACCAGAAATAATACATTTTAAATGTAATAAAACCAAACTGACTTAACCTACCATAAGCCAACACAAACTAGCACCTAACCAAACCTGACCCAATTTAGCTTACCTAATCTTACCTATAATAGCCTAAATTAAGCTTGGAATAACGGCAACTGAATTGCTATACATACTGTACAATCACCTTACAGATGATGGCAATCTCTCACCACTCTCACTACTTTCATCAAATGGTTAACATGCAAACTAGTTTGTTAGTGACAGGAAAGACACACACAGTATATTAACAATGATGAGCTTGATTAGATAAAGCCCTGAACCTTTAACAATCGCCCTTGGAGCCATATATGTCTAGTTACTCGCACGTACCTTTTTGGTCAAGGAAAACATGGTATAAACGTAGAGGTCATGCAAGCATTTAGTATATCTTGAGAGAGAGAGAGAGAGAGAGAGAGAGAGCAAGAGAGAGAGAGAGAGAGAGAAAGAGAGGGAGGGAAGGGGGGGGGGGGGTTGCAGACAGACAAATTTGATACACAAAAGAGGACAAGAGCGATCATGATACAATAAGTGAGACCAGTAGTGAGAAAATATGTAGAGTCAGTTAGATATAGTGAGACTAGTGACGATGGAACAGAGAGAGAGAGAGGAGAGCTAAATGACAGGGATAAGGTTGGTCCAGGAAAGGTGATACTGATATTAATGAAAGTGAGGGATGAGAACTTCGTGTTCCTAATAAATGATGCCATTCATAAACAATTGAACTGTGAAAGGATGGCTAAGAACTTGCAGGGGTAGGGCCGTATATGTAAGGTTAACAATAATAACAATGTTTGCTGAATTAATCCATCTCCATCTTTGGCTGAACTATGTTCTGAAATATATTATTTAGATCCTATGAATATATTGCAGAACCAATATAATTTATGGATGAATAACTAAGTATCTGTGCATATCTGAAATGTGACATTTTCTGGTAAATTATCCTATTATATTTGGAATATTCATCAATAGATTTCTTTTCGACTGGCAAACAAATTCAGAACGTTGAGGTTTTATACGAATAACGAAATTAAATTAGTTATTCCCAAGACATATGAACTACAATACATCATTTTGATTGTCTGTCAAATAGTTGATGCTGAATCAACTCACACACACACAGACACACTCACTCTCACACACACACAGACACACTCACTCTCACACACACACACACTCACACTCACTCACACACACACACACACACACACACTGACAGCCAAGACCAAAACATAGATACCCATGTAATCTGACAGTGAAATATAAACAGGAGGTATATAATGTAGGAGTATAGATTGTTTTCCCTATGTGTATGAAGGAGATAAAAGGCAAAGAGTTGAAAGAGTGATACAAAACCAAAAACAAGGTAGTCCAGTCAACATTTCTGGACACACGGAACTTGAAGCAGGTTAAGTCATAGGATGAGGGAAACACATATTGAGGGAAAGAGGCCCAGAGCATATTGTTGAGTAGAAGAACTTATGCAAGAATTCCGGTGAACCCCTTCCTACAGCACCAGACACACGATTAATCATCATATTTCACCTGGTTTGAACATCCAAACAGACAAACAGACAGGCACAGAGAAAACAACCAAGAAAACCAAGGTTAAGATAAAGATGTATGTAAATGGGGTGTAATTAGGGAAATGAGAGAGAAAGAGAGAGAGAGAGAGTGCGAAGGAGTACAAAGGAAATCAAGCAACAACATGTCTGGTGACCCTTCTAGGCTGCTTGTTCTCCAAAACACTGATGATCAATTGTCCAAACAGTGGTTTAGAGTGGGTAAGGGAACATTGGAAAGGGAACTACTGCCCTGGAACTAATGTCCGTGGCAGGAGAGAGAGAGAGAGACAGAGACATCCAACACTACTGGTACCACCTCTTACCATCACTACCACAACCATTACTAATATACTTTGTAATAAATGGTGCTCATTACTCCTCCCCCTCTCTCTCTTGCTCTCACTCTCTCTCTCCAACATCAATATTCGAGTTACTATTCAATCTGAGTTTCGTTGATTATTTTTCCTCTGTAGTTCCGATGTCTACGACTATCATTTTTTAAAACACACGCATACACACAGACAGACACACACACACACGCACACACACACAAAACAATCACTTTCAACTTTGGGGTAGACACTTGCAACATGCAGCTTTGACTTTGTACCTTCAAACAAATTTAGACAAAACAAGTCGACAGACAGACACACACACACACTATCTCAATATCTTAAATATTACCAACTAAAACGTAACATTTGATATGGGTAGTTTACCATGTTACGACTGAGGTTTAAATATATCAGGGCTCTTATTCATTGGACTAGTAATGGCATAAATGCTACAACGGAAAGCGCTAGATCCAACCTCTGATGTATATTCCCAGTGAACAAAGAACACAAATACTCTCCGAGTTCTATATGCAATAATAGGCTATCAAACTCTCAATAAATGTGCGTCTACTCTAGGCTTAATGTTATGTGAAAACAGCCTATTACTACCTATAACCGAAGGTGCTTGGTTATGGTATGCAAAGTAAGGTGGTAAGAGAAGTTACAGCTTACGTTACTTTAATCAATAAATGTCAGGCACTCCTGCATGAAAGACAGTGCACTAAAGTCCTTCAACACCAACAAGGAATCTTCTTTAACCCTTAATTAGCGGCGAGCAACATAAGTCGAGTTAAATAAAGCTGGACTATGTGGCGGCGCTCGACATAACTCGAGTGGCAATTTCAGCACGTAATGTGGCTGAGAGAGAGAGACAAGTGGTGGCAGGAGACTAGCGAGCGTATGACTGCTCCAGACCACCGCGGCGAACCTACTGACACAAATCTCAGCTCCCTCCTCCCTCTCTCACTCGCTACATACTCAATTATGTACCGAAAGTACCGAATTACCTGCTTTTTGCACTCGCGTTGCACGGTTATTGCAAGAAAACTATCCATCATACAAGGATCGTTATGGTGTCATTCGAAAGCTCTGTTTATGCCCTTTCAGGGATAGATACTTGTTTTACGTTCTGGGTCTTATTTAGGCATGAAAATGATCACGTAAACAGCCCTATTTTGGCTAAAAACACCCCGCTGGGCGGTACACATAAATAAACCGCATAGGCCGCTCGTAAGGTGTTAAATGTTAGATGCTATAAAGATGCTCGTATCGGAAATGGAACCCAAAAAGGCAGGCAGCGGAACAATGCTCGTGCAGGCTATGCACACAAAAAGGCAGAATATATGATGCCGTCGGAGCCAAGAATATCCTAAACACTACAACAATAATAATCGCCACGACAATGCAGTATTCCTATCAACAAAAAGAGCCTAAGTCATTTGTGTCTCCATACATCAAACTAGGCTGCGAAATGCTTGTGTAATCATAAATGGGTATGCATAATAAGAGTAATTAGGTTAATATACTTAATGTCTACTGTGACTGATAAAGTCTAGCTAGAGTCAATGATACGAGATACTGGTGCGCATGGCATGCCGCATAGCCTAGTGCAAATCTCAAGTCTGTGCGTCAAATATTACATTATAGGGAAGGGTAGCTCTCTTGAGAAACCTTAATACCAAAGTATTAAGCGTTCTCCTGGCGTACCTCAAAGACAAACAACGAGCTTAGAACAGTGCAGAATGGTATAGGCAAAAAGCCCTCATTCGTGCATGCTCTACTCTCAATGGCACACAGACTAGAATTTACTCAATCAACTCCAGTTCTCAGGTATGTCATGCAGCTTTCTCCTAAAGCCAGCACTCATAGGAAACAATACCTTATAATATCAGACCCCTAGTCTAGCATTATCTAATCCAGCAGAACACTAATAATTATAGGAAGCGGTACTAAACAATATGAATGCCAACCAATGCTTCGTGATCAACTTATCTTAACACTAACATACATGGGTTATATCAGACCTTAACGCACAATACAACTGGCCAGCATGAAGCTGATTTTGCAGAGTTAACCAGAGGGGGTATAATATTAATAAAAGGTGGTGAAAGATATGGAAAATAAGAGGGATAGGCAGAGGAAAAGATTCTCAGGGACAGGTATCAAAGGATAAAGAGAGATGCGTTCTAGAAACCAGATCTGAGGGAGATAGTGGCGAGGAACCTGTATATATACCGGGACTAGTTTTCACCGCGCAAAGTAAAGCGGTAACAAGTCCTCTAGCCACTAGCAAAGAAGCTAGCAACATGGTAAGGACCTCCCTCAACCAACCCCCACGAGGCAGCCAGCCGTGACGTCATCGAGCGGGGCAACAACACTGCGCGCGGCCCTCTCACTCTGTTCTACTCTCTCTCTCTCTCTCCCAGATCCCATCATTACTAGTTAATGATAAAACATATACTTTACAATTAAATATAGAAAGCCTTGACATGGGTGAAAACAAAGAGCCTTTCTGGACTGCCCATGACACGAGCTTTCATATGAAATAAAGCACACTCTAATACATAAACTGTAGCCACATCCACTGTCCTGGCGATCCTAGCGAGTCACTGTAGGACAAGCCATGCGGTTCTAACGGAGTGGTTAACGTCACACCCCCCCCAAGATTTTTCTCAGAGGCCCAAGGCTCACAAGAATCTGATGGTTAGAACCCATGCTATATCTCTACTTCCCATCACCCAGCGGCAGTCAAATATCTGGCACAGTTCCTCAACAAAACATTTTACAAAATTATAACCCTCCCCAACACAATAGGTTAAATTATATGTAGTTATGCTCCTCAAGAGCGAGCTTCTTTAGCCCAGCATTCTGAGAGGAGTGCAACTCAGAATTACTGCTATAACATACTGAAAAAATTCAACTATCAAAGAAAGAGTTTTTTATTTGATTTTTATGTTTTTAATTTGTTTATTTCGGCTGCACTATAGGGGCAAGCCTAGTTTTTTCTTCTATACCAAACGCTCAACTCCTGCTTTACGACCCAATACACTGGGCTACAACCGCGAGCCAACAAGCACCAAGCGCAAAATACTATTCAAACTAAAGCAGGAGGCTACCCGTGTGTCAATCTACCCAGGATCATATACCCTTGAGCGACCATCTGCAACCACGTTATCACAACCGGCAATATGGCGTATGTCCAGGTTATATACCAGTAACCTTAGTGACCACCTGGTCAGCCTCATATTCCGATTGTGAAACTGGTCCAAGAACTTGAGAGGGTGATGATCGGGGTAAACTACAACGACCGGACCATAGGCTGGAACATAGACCTCGAAATGCCCCAGCGCAAGCACAACCGCCAGCAGCTCCTCCTCGACAACAGAGCAGCTCCCCTGGGCCGAATTGTACTTCTCCGAGCAGAAACTACCAGGATGCTCCAGCCCATCATCGTCCTTTTTCACAAGGACGGCACCAGCCCCCACACCACTAGCCTCCGTTGCTAGTTGGAAAGGTAGGCTAAAGTCAGGGGCCCTGAGGATCGGGTGAGTGCACAACAGGTGTTTCACTACTCCAAACGCCTTCTCACACTCAGGCGCCCATTTGAATTGCTTATCCTTCCAGTTATCCCCCACCTGAGCTTGACTGTCCTGTTCTCCTTCTCCACCTTGACTGCTAAACGTCATCACAGGCACAGTGAGAGTCTCAGGGGGGTGCCTCCCATACTCCTTCATGGGATTAACATAACATAACTGATTGAGCTTCCGTCTGTCTGGAGTGGCTACCAAGCAATCCAGGTCCGATAGCCTCTCAACCACCCTATAAGGACCAGAGTACTTCGCGGATAAGGTGTGACCTACAAGGGGCAGTAGAATCAACAACTCCTGACCCACGTGAAACTCCCTGAGTTCAACCTTGAGGTCGTACCTGCCCTTCCTGAGGGCCCGAGAGCTAGTCAAATTACGGCCAGCCAACTCCAGACTGCGCAACATCCGTTCTCGACTGTTGAGGACACACTTGAGCATAGAACAAGGTTTTTCTGCGCCCTCCCATACTTCTTCAACCATATGGAGAGGCCCTCTGACACGGTGTCCAAAGACGGGCTCATTAGGGCTTAATCCCAAACTCTCCCCAGGTACCTCCCGCACAGCAAACAAAACACATGGCAGGCCAAGATCCCAATCCTTCCCACTCTCAAAGCAACAACATCGAAGCACAGATTTCAAGGCTGAGTGCCATCGCTCTAACACACCCTGGCTCTCCGGATGATACGCAGATGACACAACCCCAACAATCCCATGCTGCGGCATTGCTTGAACAAAGAGGCTAGAATTGAAGTTGGGTCCCTGGACTGACTGAATCCCCTGCGGGTAACCATACCGGGAAAAATACACTAGCAAGCTTCGGACCACCGTCTTCGCCGACCCATTTCTCATAGGGTACGCGTCAGGGTACCTTGTTGCTACATCTCCCGACTGTGCATCACTGTCCTCCTTCAACTCTTTCGTCTTTTTAAGCCCATCCCCTGCCTTTTCAGGAACAGTTACTGGGTCTTCTCCAGACTCGAAATGTGGTCCTAATAATGAGTCCCCGAGAAGATCCGTTGATACTAAACTCTCAACCGCATCAACTTTCAACCCCTTCTCGGTACCCTTCCTCCGCTGATCTAAAAATTGTTGACCAGAATGTGACTCCCTGGATGCAAGATCTCCGGTGACAACACACGCCATAGGCTCCACCGGACATTTCTCAACCCACTCCTGCTCCTCCCTACTCACGTCGGCCGGCTTCTCGGCAACGACCAAGGGTGGAGCCTCAGAAGTAGGTCCCGCAAAGTCGTTGCCGAGAAGGAGGTCGACGCCCCCAACAGGTAACTTCTCCACAATTCCTACATCCAGGTCCCGAGTCACACCATCAACTTCCATCTTCATTCTTACAAGCGGGTATGATCTTGTCGCATTAACTCCCTGAACCACTACCACCCGCGCCGTATTGACAGGTTTAACAGTGAAATTTCTCAACAGTGTTTGCGATGCCCCAGTGTCACGCAAAATTCTCACCTCATGTCTTCTACCCCCCCACTCCACACAACCGAGTCCCCTGTGGTCACTAAAGGCATCACGGACAGGGAATAAGCCTTCCGGATCCTTCTGCACTGGCAGTGTATTTACCTCGGAAGAATTGCCTCTAACAAACTCCGATGTCCTCTTGAACACTCCAATGCCGTGAGCAAAAGACACGGCTGCCGGAGGAGGTCGACTAGGGCACTCATTTGCCTTATGACCCTCCTGGTGGCAACTAAAACACATAAATTTCGGTTTCGGCTTATACTGTGATGTAAAAAGCCCCTGACTTTTCACATACGGTGTGGTGTAAGGTTTGGATTCAGTTTTAGTTTCATGGCTCTTCTGTTTAAATGTGTCATTGTTACGGGAAGGGGGAGGATAACGGTCCTTAGCACTTACATCGTACTTCTGTGAGGACCCGCATCCCCGAATCAACGACAGCCGTCGATCAGCCATTTCTGCTCTTCGACTAGAGTTCTTGGGTTTTTTCCTTCAAGTTGAAAGTTAGATCACCGCCCGAGCTCTTAAAGAACTGCTCCAACATCATTAACTGCTTAACTTCATCAAATGTTGTGACCTTCTCAGATCGGAGCCAGTTCCCCATAGCATCGGACAAGTCCAGGGCGTGTTCCAAAAAGGTGCGATCTCTTCCCTTAGTTACACCCTGGAACTTCAAACGGTACGTTTCTGGTTGCAGTTCGTAAGCCCTCAGGACAGCCTCCTTGAGATCCTCATACACAATACATGACTCCCAAGGTAATGCATCGTAGGCTTTAAGACTTGCCACTTTATCTAGAGGATACAAGTGCTGCCCATTTATTCTCTGGTCACTGGTGTTCCTGGCACTTCTTCTCAAAGCGTGCGAAAAATTCTGTTACCCCACTCTCAACAAACACCGGAACCAGTTTCAATAAGTGCGAGACAGACTGATCAGGAGCACGGTTACGGTTTAAAATTACCGGTGGTCCCCCCAGGGGCAACCCACCCTGATTAACCATTTCACCATACTGCTGTTCCTCAGTTTCGACATTACGTACTGTGTCTCCATTCTCCTCTGATCCGGTATAAGACATGATGCTCACAAACATTTCTCACCACAATATTCAGAAAAGAAGCATCCCAAACTCTTAAACCTCGATATACACACAAAAATTCTCGGAAATACTCAAGGGCTATACTATGTTGCAAAAACAAAAATTATTCTTGCTGATCCCTGCAAAATATTCCCCAAAACAACAAATGTTCCCTGTTTAATAAATGTAGGTTCACCAAATCCTAGGTAAGGTCGCCATTTGTTACGACTGAGGTTTAAATATATCAGGGCTCTTATTCATTGGACTAGTAATGGCATAAATGCTACAACGGAAAGCGCTAGATCCAACCTCTGATGTATATTCCCAGTGAACAAAGAACACAAATACTCTACAGAGTTCTATATGCAATAATAGGCTATCAAACTCTCAATAAATGTGCGTCTACTCTAGGCTTAATGTTATGTGAAAACAGCCTATTACTACTTATAACCGAAGGTGCTTGGTTATGGTATGGAAAGTAAGGTGGTAAGAGAAGTTACAGCTTACGTTACTTTAATCAATAAATGTCAGGCACTCCTGCATGAAAGAAAGTGCACTAAAGTCCTTCAACACCAACAAGGAATCTTCTTTAAATGTTAGATGCTATAAAGATGCTCGTATCGGAAATGGAACCCAAAAAGGCAGGCAGCGGAACAATGCTCGTGCAGGCTATGCACACAAAAAGGCAGAATATATGATGCCGTCGGAGCCAAGAATATCCTAAACACTACAACAATAATAATCGCCACGACAATGCAGTATTCCTATCAACAAAAAGAGCCTAAGTCGTTTGTGTCTCCATACATCAAACTAGGCTGCGAAATGCTTGTGTAATCATAAATGGGTATGCATAATAAGAGTAATTAGGTTAATATACTTAATGTTTACTGTGACTGATAAAGTCTAGCTAGAGTCAATGATACGAGATACTGGTGCGCATGGCATGCTGCATAGCCTAGTGCAAATCTCAAGTCTGTGCGTCAAATATTACGTTATAGGGAAGGGTAGCTCTCTTGAGAAACCTTAATACCGAAGTATTAAGCGTTCTCCTGGCGTACCTCAAAGACAAACAACGAGCTTAGAACAGTGCAGAATGGTATAGGCAAAAAGCCCTCATTCGTGCATGCTCTACTCTCAATGGCACACAGACTAGAATTTACTCAATCAACTCCAGTTCTCAGGTATGTCGTGCAGCTTTCTCCTAAAGCCAGTACTCATAGGAAACAATACCTTATAATATCAGACCCCTAGTCTAGCATTATCTAATCCAGCAAAACACTAATAATTATAGGAAGCAGTACTAAACAATATGAATGCCAACCAATGCTTCGTGATCAACTTATCTTAACACTAACATACATGGGTTATATCAGACCTTAATGCACAATACAACTGGCCAGCATGAAGCTGATTTTGCAGAGTTAACCAGAGGGGGTATAATATTAATAAAAGGTGGTGAAAGATAGGGAAAATGAGAGGGATAGGCAGAGGAAAAGATTCTCAGGTGCAAAGCGGGGGACAGGTATCAAAGGATAAAGAGAGATGCGTTCTAGAAACCAGATCTGAGGGAGAGAATGAATGAATGAATGAATGAATATAGAAAAGGTGGGTGAGGGTGAAAGAAGGGAACTTTTTATTGGTTAAGTAGGAGAGACAGTGATAATAGTGGGAGAAATAGGGTGTCGGGGCTTGACCCAACGTGCGTGAGTTGAATAATTGAGCTGGGGTTGAGTTGATTTAGTTGGAGAAGTTACTTTAATGAGATTCAGGATGGCTTGCCAAGAAGGGGGCAAGGGATGGGGAGCAAGTTAATTTTTGGGTGGTATAAAATCGAAAGTGCTTGCATGTTTTGGGGTTGTATTTTTGGGTGGTAGTATTCGAAAATGGTATAGGGGGAGGTAATTTTGGGTGGCATTGAGTCAAAAGGGGTACTGCTGGGGAAGTCTGTCAGTGGCAGAACCTGTAAGAAGGCTGTACTGTTATTATTATAGGAGTTACGTTAAAAGGTTGTTGTCTTTTTTAACGTAACTCCTATAATATAGGGAGAGAGTGGCGAGGAACCTGTATATATACCGGGACTAGTTTTCACCGCGCAAAGTAAAGCGGTAACAAGTCCTCTAGCCACTAGCAAAGAAGCTAGCAACATGGTAAGGACCTCCCTCAACCAACCCCCACGAGGCAGCCAGCCGTGACGTCATCGAGCGGGGCAGAAACACTGCGCGCGCCCCTCTCACTCTGTTCTACTCTCTCTCTCTCTCCCAGATCCCATCATTACTAGTTAATGATAAAACATATACTTTACAATTAAATATAGAAAGCCTTGACATGGGTGAAAACAAAGAGCCTTTCTGGACTGCCCATGACACGAGCTTTCATATGAAATAAAGCACACTCTAATACATAAACTGTAGCCACATCCACTGTCCTGGCGATCCTAGCGAGTCACTGTAGGACAAGCCATGCGGTTCTAACGGAGTGGTTAATGTCACAACCATTAAACGAAACTAGAGTTATACTTGTATCCTGCATACAGTATGTTCTAGTCACTGTACTGTATATATACTGTATACTTGTATCCTGCATACAGTATGTTCTAGTCACTGTACTGTATATATATACTGTATACTTGTATCCTGCATACAGTATGTTCTAGTCACTGTACTGTATATATACTGTATACTTGTATCCTGCATACAGTATGTTCTAGTCACTGTACTGTATATATACTGTATACTTGTATCCTGCATACAGTATGTTCTAGTCACTGTACTGTATATATACTGTATACTTGTATCCTGCATACAGTATGTTCTAGTCACTGTACTGTATATATACTGTATACTTGTATCCTGCATACAGTATGTTCTAGTCACTGTACTGTATATATACTGTATACTTGTATCCTGCATACAGTATGTTCTAGTCACTGTACTGTATATATACTGTATACTTGTATCCTGCATACAGTATGTTCTAGTCACTGTACTGTATATATACTGTATACTTGTATCCTGCATACAGTATGTTCTAGTCACTGTACTGTATATTGTTACGGCTGGATCGGCAATACATATTCGGGATTCTTGATCGTAGGACAGAAATGGCTTAAGTGACAACGACACGCTCGATTCCAGTCCCAAATACTATATGCTCCAGACAACAAAAGCACCAACGCCCTACAGAGTTATCGTCTACGGTAACGAGGTACCTTAATTCGGCGAAAGTGTACAACAGGGGTAGGCTATGAGGCTAAACTCCCTCAGACATTTATAGGTTACGTTATTACTAAAGAAATGCAATACTCAAGAAACTACGTTAATATTAAGCCTCTAATAATGTAGAATAGAAGCAGGCTAAAGGTATGACAGTGAAATGCTAAATGACAAATGTACACGCCTACTTGAAAGCGCGTGCACTACACTAACTGTCCCCTACTAACATGCACTAGCATGTAGCATACAAGATGTTCATGATCCAGTAGATACCTAATAATACACATGGGAGGAACATAAACAGTAGTCACTTATTATAATAATGAATCTATACTTGGAATAACTAAAAGGTTGCAGGCAACAGTACTGCGTCGGTAGCCTACTACCGCATAGGCTACTTCGCTTCTCTCACTCTGTCTCCCCTCCGAGTCCGTATGCGCCCTACGCAACAGAACTCCGGACACAGCAGCAAAACGACAGTGCAGTTAATTGATACATGAAAGTATTAATAGTGTTGTCTTGTGTGTGAGTAATGTGTATTGTAAAGTGTTATAGATATATACTTAAAGAGAGCTGCAATGCATAGTAAAATAAAGATATATCCCACTCATCATCCCCATGTGTTCTAGCTAGCAGGCCAAGTCACAGGAACAACGAGTCCCAGCACCGAAAGCGAGAACCCAGGAGAAGACTGTAGAGAACACAAGGACAGATAAATTACGTTACTCTACTATACCGGCACTACGAGCGAGCTGTAGTCTCGGGTGCTACACTCGCTCCTGGCTCGGTATGCAAATCAAGGCTAAGTCCTCGTCCCTCTACAGACAACTCCTGGGCATGGTCGGGCTCTTACACATGGCACCAGTCTAGTCACAAATGGGATGATGAGCAGGGCATATAACTCGTGAACATGTAGAACGTTCACCAACTATCCTCATCAAGAAGATCGCTGTTCACATTAACCCCTTAAATCTAATACATGTAAATATATGCTTGTCCTAAGAGTAATACGAGAGGTGAGTGCTGAAACTCCTTTAGGACCTCAAGGGAAGGTTATGCATTTAAATAGAGAGAAGAATGAAATGAGAGTAATGTCGTCAGAGAGAAAGAGTGCAACCGTGAGAAGTGGGGAGAGAGAGAGCAAGGGATGTTAGAATCTCAAAGGTTCTAGGCAACCTGATCATAGAACACACAGCCAGCCTCCAGGCAATGTGCTGTACGACAACATGGGCCCAGCCCAGGCAGGCAACAATGGACTACCAACCCTATCGCGCCTAGCTATAAGCGCAAGGCTGCCAACCAGTCCATACGTCTGGCAACCACCCGGCCGGCAACGCGGCGCGTTGCTACCCTCTTGCTCTGAAGCCTAACTCACTCTCTCTCTCTGAATTCCCATGGTCCTATCTATCAACTTCTCTATTGATACTACATATTAAATGGAAGGTCTCGACATGGCTTAAAACAAAACCCACCACTGGTTAGCACATGACGAGACCTTTGCAGAGATACAAAGAACATAGTTATAAGTTGTCACACTCAATATACATAGCGGCTGACGGTAGCCAGATCACGGGCGGTACAGTGGAGTACCAAGGAGTACAATCAGGTTGCGTTGCCCAGCACTGGGGTGCGTCACAATATATACTGTATATACGAGTTGTGCATTATAAATATACTCTCAGATATACAGATGAAGTAAGAGGAAGGGGTAATATATTAATTATTATGTTCCTTCCAACAACCAACTTTACTCCTAAACTCGATTAGTGAAATTAACAAACACATGTGGCAGTCCGGGGATTCGAACCCAGGATGCTCACACCGAAAATCAACACACTTATGCATTGTACCACGAAGACAGTTAAACAGAAGATGTCTTCTGATAAAACACAAAGGTTACCTCAGACCACCACACTGGATAGATAATAAGCCACTAGAACACAGGGGCCCCAGTCTCCAAGTACTGCTTAAGGGGAGGTTTTTAGTGTGTTTCCTAGACTTCCATCAAGCTTGAAATTACACCCCCTTGACCCCCTTTCAAGATAAATTTGTACATTTTTCGGTAGAAAAATGTCCCGGCCGAAGGCCGATTTCTCTTAAATTGCAGGCTCGCTATCGCTCGCCAGGAAAAAATCGACACCTAAATGGGTCTTAAAAGTGACATAAATTGGGTGAAAGTTCTTAAAATCGCCAAAGTAATGGGCCGAACGTCTTAAAATCTCAAAAGCAATGGGGATAAACATGAGGGAGAAGGGGGTAAAGAAAAAAATCCCTCAAGTGAACATCTCCCCTTAAGGCACTTATACCAGGCATGATTACACAATAACCTCAGTTGTTGTTGAGGTCAACAGAATAACGGAGCAGTTTTACAGTGTAATCAACTGTGAGTGAATATATATATATATATATATATATATATATATATATATATATATATATATATACACAGTATATATATATATATATATACTGTATATATATATATATATATGTATATATATATACAGTATATATAATTGTGTGTGTGTGTGTGTGTGAGAGAAAGATAGGTGTATTTTATTATATATTTCTGGTTGTAGTATATATTGTATATACCGTGCCAGGATTCAATAGAATTAAATAATGTGTGTCTGATATAATAATATTTTACTTTGTCGTTTTAGCTCGGTTATCAGCCAGTTAAACATTGTTTTCTCTCGCGCATTAATATCTTGTTCACATTTCGTTTCTACAAATCTTCCTCATCCTTCTATTAATATTTAATGTTGTTTATTGCCTTTCTAGCTTTACTCCATCAACTATTATCCTTATACCCAATCACTCTTCCAAGTACCTTTATTGTTCAGACCTTCCCAAATCTTAGGTCATATTCCAACTCTTCCTGTTCTCCTCTACATCTTCCTCCTCCCTATTATATGTATCCTTCCTCTCCTCTCCTCCCTATGCTATTATATGTATCCTTCCTCTCCTCTCCTCCCTATGCTATTATATGTATCCTTCCTCTCCTCTCCTCCTATGCTATTATATGTATCCTTCCTCTCCTCTCCTCCCTATGCTAATATATGTATCCTTCCTCTCCTCTCCTCCCTATGCTATTATATGTATCCTTCCTCTCCTCTCCTCCCTATGCTATTATATGTATCCTTCCTCTCCTCTCCTCCCTATGCTATTATATGTATCCTTCCTCTCCTCTCCTCCCTATGCTATTATATGTATCCTTCCTCTCCCTCCCTATGCTATTATATGTATCCTTCCTCTCCTCTCCTCCCTATGCTATTATATGTATCCTTCCTCTCCTCTCCTCCCTATGCTATTATCGTGTTCTTCTTTCTGTCTCTATCCATCTTTCTCTCCTCCACATCCTTCCCTTTACCCCATAATCTTCCCTTACCTCCTCCTTCATCCACTCTACTTCTCCTACTCCTCCTCCTCCACTCCCTTTAGTTGTCACTCTCATAAAATGTTTGCTGCTCGTAAAGTCTTCATGTTCGTACGGCCAATTGTGTCCACACCACTCTTTAGCCCTTATTGTTGTTTTTGTTATAAACATATTTAATCAAATTGAAAATACTAATGACACTACTGCAAAAAACTAATAACACATTATTATACCAACGGCTTGTTAAGAAAAGGTTCAAAATATAGTAATATGAAATATAAAACGTCATGGTTACCTAAATAAATGTTCAAAAGTATATTTAGTAATTAACTTAAATTTGTTAGTCACTTACCTACAAATGTGTGTATGTGACTGAATAATCCGTGCTGCAAGTTTCTTGTCCTGTCACTCACTATTATAGATGTTTGCGTTATTTCATAAATCTGTAAAGGTTCAAAGAGTTTGGTAAGCGGGTAGATATTACAACTCCTGAGTGTACACCTTAAATCGACCCCCCCCCCTCTCTCTCTCTCTCTCCTTCTCTCTCTCTCCAGATTAAACAACTTGCTAGGTAAAGCAGCTCAGACTCCACATGTCCACGGCTAAATGAAGGTAGGCCTACAATCAAAGAAGTTAATTATACTTTGTGAGCGGGAAAATATTTTATTTCTTCAAGGTTTTTACTTATGCAGGACCTAGCCAAGCCAGACTTTAACCTAAATTATCTTAAATCTACCAAATATATCCTTATCTAGTGAATAACATCAATTGTATATCAATATATTTGTAAAAGAGATTAGTAACTTTGTATATAACAGTATGGCACAATATTGGCCTATGGTGTCCAGTATGTCTACCTAATCCACAACGTTATTAGTGAAGTTAATGAAGGAGACTGTTGATGCACAGTTCTCACAACAAACGCACCAAAATGCAACTTTACAAAACACACACACACACACACACACACACACACACACACACACACACACAACCTTTAAGCTTTGTATTTGCTTGTACAGTTGAGAGCACGGGGAATGAAAACCAACATGGATGAATTAAAAACAATGACCCTGGTCTGGTAAAGGGAATTTTAATGGTATACGTTTTTCAGAAATTGCAGTGCTTTGAATCGAGAGCTACATATAGTTGCATAGATATACAGACCTCGAGATCCTTACTAAGTAGTCTGACCTTAAATAGCCTATATATTCTGTTCCTTGCGTGTATACACTGCTTTGAAGGCGACCCTCCTTGAGCTCCTGTCAACACCAGTCAATTTATCCCTCGGGAATATGACCTTTTGTGTTTTTGTGTGTATGTATGTGTGTATGTTGGTGTTGTTGTTGTTGATCATCAGTGCTCACCATTGTCAGTAAGATGTTGTCCATTTGTTGTCTAGTATTAAGAAATCTGTCGGCGTACTAATCAATCTGTCAGGATTTCATTTATATATCCAAGCATTAATTTTGCTCCACATGAGAGAGAGAGAGAGATACCTTCGACTTTGCCATTCCAATATCCTCTTTATGATCGTTATCCACAGAGCTGTTTACATAATGGCCAAAGCTCTTTAATATTATGTTCACTCGATAGATACCTTTAGAATATAGCCTACTCACTCTCAGTATCTCCTTCCCATTATTGTATTCAGTTTCCTTTTTTCACTATCATCTATATCTTGCTAATTTTATGTTTCCCTCTCTTCCTCCCTGCCCCTTTCATCTTTCTCCCAATATTCAATACCTATACCACTATCTACTCTAGTTTTCTTCTATCGACTCCATTATCCTTGACCCTATTCCTATACTACGCCTACCCACCAATCCCTCCACAGTCTCTCCCCTACCTCCCATAATCTCCCACTAATCCTCTTTAATCCCCCTTGATCAACCATAACCGAGGGATAGAGTTTGGTATATTTCCCAATATTCCTGCACCACGACCCATTATGGTTCACACTGTTCACTTAAAGTGGTTGTGTCTCACCACCATTAATCACTCCATGACCACAGGATTACCTTCACCATGGTTAGATATCTGCGTAGGTCATCATAATCTTAAGTTTGGCTCTTGAAGGGGAATATTAATATTTATAGGTTCTTGGCTCATGTTAGGGCTCAGCTGATGATGATAATGTTTATAAGAATACGATTTAGAATTAGTAATATGATGTTGTTGTTATTGTTCCCCAGGCTGTCAGACCGAACAGGCCCAAGGTCCCAAGCAAGGCCAATGCCATAACCATGCACCCCCACAGAACCCTCCCTGCTTTACCACTAAGAAAACCCAGGTGACCAAAGCCGCTCCCAGGCGAGGAGCTGAGAAGGGTGCGGAAACGCCTGGGACATCAAAGCCCCACCCAGGGCCCTGTGCCCCTTTAACAATTATGCAGGGAAAGATGAGAGGAAAAGGAAAAATGTGATGCTTTGACTCCCCACCCAGGGCCTGTGCCCCCTTAACAATTATGCAGGGAAAGATGAGGGGCAAAGGAAAAATGTGATGCTTTGACTCTCAGTCTGCCAACCTCTAGGTTAGCAGTAGAGAGGTCAATCCACGGAACAGACGCCGCCACTTGAGATCTAGAAAATATATAAGCGAAAGGAACAGTCAGAGTAAGCTACGGGTATGGCAGAGAATGCTCAACTCTCACTCTGATAGACCAGCCCATCACCACATGACTAGAACCAAATACTCTCAGCATCACCTAGGAAAGGCCCTAGAAAGCTACCTTTGGCAGGGCGATAGCTCCCTCTCTCAGTTGGGCACCCACTCAATGATGTTAATGGCGGGTATGGCTTATGTGAAATTCCTAGTTAATACATGAAGCAGTTTCATAAAATGAAAATAGATGTCTCATGATCAGAAAATGCATTTCCTTAGCATCATATATTCTCAGAATATAACTAACATTATATTTAAATTATATTCCGAATTTGGCATCTTTAAGGGGTAAAATATTATTTTCTAATCACTTCTAATGTTCTCTCTTCCTACACACTCGTGCGCGTGGGCACATGCTAAACATCCTTCCAAGCAAACGTAAGATTATCATTATAAGTATCTGCACTTATTCACAAAAATGTCCACATTCATCTCCTCTTCACACAAACACACACATACACACACACACACATACATACTGTACATACACACACACACAGATTCTTCTGAACCAGGACCACAAATTATTCAGGAAAGAAGAAGACAGTGAAATATTAATTAAGCGGCTCAAACACGGAACAAATTTTTTTAGTTTTCGTAGTTCGTTAAGATCTGACAAATCGGTCCAAATAACTAAGATTATTATGTAAGTTAAAGATAGGAAACAACAAAATGAAAGTGGGTAAAAAGAGTCTGGTACAAAGTATTTGAGGTTAATTTGCAAAAGAGTAATACCGGAATGTAAAAGGAAAAAAAATATGATCATAAAATAAACAAACTGGTAAACCCCAATGTAGCTGCAAAAACATGTAGGTCATACAAGGAAGAACACAAATCCAAAATTATAAGAAAAGGGAGAGGATCGTGGGTGGCAGTTCCCCTTACTACCATGAACTGGCTAGTAAAGAACACAGTGTTATAGCCATGAACGACCTGAGGGGAAGCTTGGACAAGGGGAGAGTTGGTTAAAAAGAATGAAAGTGGGAGATAAATTACCATAACAGAGAGAGAGAGAGAGATATTTACACAGATACACTGACCACACAGACCTTATGATCCCAGCGAGGTGGTCAGGACTAACTTAATTCTAGCAGAGATAGTTAACCCGTGAGTAAGATAAAGTGGAAGGAAAGGATAGCAAAGAAGAAGGCTCTCTCTCTCCACCCTCCGTCCCCTCCGGCAGAAAGAGAGAGAGAGAGAGAGAGAGAGGGGGGGGAAGGGAGGTAAGGTGTTGAGTGATAGAGAGATAAAGAGAGAGGAAGGGAGGGAAGGTGTTGAGTGATAGAGAGATAAACAGAGAGGAAGGGAGGGAAGGTGTTGAGTGATAGAGAGATAAAGAGAGAGGAAGGGAGGGAAGGTGTTGAGTGATAGAGAGATAAAGAGAGAGGAAGGGAGGAATGTGTTGAGTGATAGAGAGATAAAGGACGTGAAGGAATGGAAGGTGTTGATGATAGCGATAAAGAGGAGGGAAGGTGTTGAGTGCTAGAGATAAAGTGAGAAGGAGGGAGGTAAGGTGTTGATAGAGAGATAAAGTGAGAGGAAGGGAGGGAAGGTGTTGAGTGATAGAGAGATAAAGAGCGAGGAAGGAGGGGAAGGTGTTGAGTGATAGCGAAAGAGAAGGTGCTGAGTGATAGAGAGAGAAGGGAGGGAAGGTGTTGAGTGATAGAGAGCTAAAGAGAGAGGAAGGGAGAGCAGGTGTTGAGTGAG
>CM064580.1:9315385-9418639 GCA_032716605.1 Paralithodes platypus
TCTTCTCTGTTTACATTCCTAAGCTGGTGCCATTCATCGAATAGTTTGCTTTCTCATTTATGTAATCTGCCGATATGTAGTACTTGATATTAATCCGCATTGAAACTCATTTTGCCAAATTTGGGCCCAACTGAACCATTTATCTAGATTGTGTTGCATATCGTCAACTTGTTCTTTTGAGAGTATGCTATTTGCAATTTTTGTATCGTCAGCAAATTTTGAGATTGTTACCAGGTGAGACCCTCATCTATGTCGTTGATGTAAATTAGAACGAGAATTGGTCCTAGTACCGATGCCCCTGTGGTACCCCCCGCTTACATTGGTCACATTTAGATGCCATACCGTTTGATGACTACTCTTTGCTTTCTGTCGCTGAGATCCAATTTTCTATCCATTGCAACACAACGCCCGTACTTGTATTCCATGCCCTTTTTCGTTGTAGCAGTAAACTTTTGTGTGGGACCTTTGTCAAAGGCCTTATGCCAATCAAGGTATATTAATATCTACAGCTTTACTCTCATCGTAGAGGTTGAGGATATCGGGGAAGAATTCCTAAGAGGTTTGTTAAACAGGAACGTTTTTTTACGAACCCGTGTTGAAAATATCTTTAAGTATTTTTATTTTCCTCTAAGTGATTTACTCAATCTGTCCTCGTATGATCCGTTTCTAGCTTTTTCCATACCACTTGAGGTTAAGCTAATTGGACGTGAGTTAACTGGGTAGAGGATTTGCTGCCTTTTTTTAATATCTGTGTTACGTTGGCTAGTCTTCCACTGATCGGGCATAGTTTTCCAGAACTGCACGGTACTGTTGTTACAACTGGAGTTGGCTAAGATCCAGCGTGAAGTTGAGATGGCTAAGATTCAGGCTTCGCTAAGCAGCTGATAGGACAGCATGCCAATGAGGCACGAGTTTGCAAGGTTTGGAAGCAACTATGTACTGTGCTGAGATGGATTGTTGAGAGAATCTAGGGTGGAGACAACAGGGCGGCCATTCCTCGGTTCTGTTACATCGTGTGTCTGAGTCTTTATCCGCACTTGCTTAAATTAGTCCCCTGTGTTCGATGTGTCCCTGGTGTGGACTGAGTGTTTTTGCAACGGTTTTGAGAAGACGTGTCGGGGAACGCATGAGTGGCCGGAGATTAAGTTGGGGCAGCCCTTGTATCATCAAATCCTGTTGGGAAAAGGTCCCTCAGCTGCATATCGTACTTCGTCTGTCATTGGAGGACTGTACTAACTATGGTGGGTGTTAAAAGGAGGCTGTTCTCCGGGCCTATGCGTTGCAACCAGAAACCTACAGTTTGAAATTTTGGGGCGTTGTAAATGAGCAAGGAGAGCTCTTTCCTTGAACATGCCCGGGAACTGACTAACATTATGGGGAACTGAGCTCCGATCTGAGAATGCTGACAACGATTGATCAGGTTAAGCAGTTATTTTTTGTTGGAGCAGTTCTTCCCGGTGCACAGGCAGCGACCTGACATTGAACCTGACAGGAAAAATGCCCTAAGACCGTAGAGGAGTAGCCAAGCTTGCTGACCTCCGGCTTTCTTTGATTCGTGGGTGCGGGTCCTGCTCATCGCACAATAGTGAGGACGAGGTAACAAGGGGCGTAACACTCCGCCACCACCCAAAGTCAATGAAGCACAAAATACCACTGTAAAAAAGTAAGAGCAATTGATACCCATTATACCTACAAAACACAAAACCGTCCCATTTTCAAAGGCAGGGCGCTTTCCCCAGCACCTCAAGGGGGGAAGTCGGTGGGTGAAGTGAAATGTTTTAAAATGTCAGAAGGTGGGAGTCACTTTGGCACGTACATGTCCTGAGTAATATTCCTGCTAGAAGCCTGTGTCTTTGGTTCGTGGCAACATGGGGGTGTCTCGTGAGCTCTTTCTGCGTCTGCCCGGGGTAGGTCGTCAGTTTGCGGGGACACAGCCTGTGAAGAAGGGTTTTTGTATGGCTCGACACCTGTCCAAGACACTTTTTTGCAGCCAATCGAGGGTGCGGGCTTGTGAGCTGGGGGAATACTAAACATCAGGTCAAATTGTTGCGGTCGTGGGTGTGACACTGGTGGGCGTGGGGGCATCACAGACGGCACGTTCTTAAAAATTGGGGTCACAGCAAACCTATAAACGCGGGCTCGGGTTGTTTGGTACAGGAAATCAATGCTACCGCGTGGGTCCATCCCGTTTGATTAGGTTGGAGGGGTGCTGGAGGTGGGTAATGGTGTGTGTGCGTGACTTGTTGTTGGGGATCGTAGATAGCTTTCCAGTTTGCGGGCGTCGACCTCCTTCTGGGCAACGAACTTTGGGCGGTGCTCACTTTTGGAGTTCCTACCCTTGTTTGTTGCCGCGGAGGTGGCCGACGGTATTGGGGCGGAATCGGGAGTGGGTCGAGAGGTGTCAGCTTAAACAAGATTGCCTGTGCAGTCACCCGTTCTCCGCGCGTCAGTTTCAGTCACAACCATTGTCTCAGTCTTCAGATCAGTGGAGGAAAGGTCCGAGGAAAGTAGCTAGGTGTATTTTCAGGGTGTTGATTCCGCGGCTCTTCTGGGTGACTCAGTATTGTGCAAACCATTATTATTGTCTGGAGTGGACCCTGGAGCCGTATCAACTGGGTGAACAGAGCAGGGCCAGTGAAGACTCCACTGCAGAGCCGTTTTGGTGTAGCCAGATGCAAGATCGGGTTCTCTCAAGTCTAGTATCGGTGAGGGTACAAAGTGCGCCGGGAGCAGCTTGATAGCGTTGACACGGCAGACTATCATTAGACTTCAGATATGATGACCCTGAGCTCCAAATGTTTAACAGTCATGGCGCAATAGACCTCGAAGAAGATGGGGATGCTAAGTCCCCCCCCGGGTGGGATTTCTTCCGTTACGAGAGAATTTTGTACAGACGGTATCTAGACCCCAAATCGAGGTGGGAGGGTGGTGTGAGGGTAGTAGACCAGCTGGTTGTGCCGAGTGGGTGTCGTGAAAACCTACTGCGGTTGGCTCATGATGTGCCAGTGGCAGGGCACCTGGGGGCCAGTAAGACGGTAGCGGCGTTGGGTAGATTGTTCTGGTGGCCAGGGATGAGGACAGATGTTGGTGCATGGGTTGCAGGGTGTGTAACGTGACAGACTGTAGGAAAGCCCAACCAGGTGATACCCAAGGCTCCGTTGTACCCCATTCTTGTCATTGGGCCGCCTTTTAGTAAGATAGTTGTGGACATGGTTGGCCCTCTACCACCTACTAGTGCTGGGAAATTCTTATTGACTATAATGGATGGTGCTACGAGATACCCAGATGCATACCCCATGCATAATGGCTCAGCTAAGACTGTGGTCAAGATCTTGCTGCTTTACTGTTCAAGATACGGGTACCCGCGAGAAGTTCATTCAGACCAGGGGTCAAATTTCACTTCGAACCTATTCCAACAAACTCTCCAGCAGCATGGCATATGCTCTGTCGTTTCATCTGCCTATCACCCCGAGAGTCAGGGGGCACTTGAGAGGTGGCACTCGACCCTCAAGAGTATACTTAAATGTTACTGCTTGGAGAATGGCAAGGAGTGGGATCTGGGGCTGCCTTATGCGTTGTTCGCGGCGAGAGAGGTACCTGGTGAGAGTTTGGGTTTCAGCCCCAACCAGCTTGTTTTTGACCATAACGTCAGGGATCCACTGTCCATGGTGAAAGAGATATGGGAAGGTCTGCAGAAACCATGCTCAGTGTTGAAGTATGTTCTCGAGAGTCGTGAAAGGATGGTAAATTGTATGGAGTCGGCAGGGAGGAATTTGGTAGACTCTCAGGCGAAAATGAAGGACCGTTACGATGTGAAGACGAAGCTCCGGGAGCTTGGGGTGGGGCAGGAGGTTATGTTGTTGCTGCCTCTGCAGGTCATCCACTGTCAGCAAAGTATATGGGTCCTTATTTTGTCACTTAGAAGCTGTCGGACCTAGATTATCTTGTTGCAACCCCTGACCGGCGTAAGAAACATCAATTATGCCATGTGAACTTGATGAAGCAGTTTTGTGAGGCGCCCCTCAGAGCCTGTCACTGTCCCCGTGTTGGTCTGCAGCGGCCAAGGTGGAGAAGGAGGGGGGGATAGTCATGCTCTGGGGGAAGATAGCTGGGATTGCCATGTTTCTGCGGAACAGTGGGCGGGGAATTGTGTTCAGGTGGCAGAGCAGGCTATTGAGCACCTGCCTGAGCAACAGCGGGCAGCCGTGCGCCACCTGTTCCAGTCATACCCCGCTGTTTTCGCGGAGCACCCAGGCCTCACAACTCAGACGGTGCATGATGTTGACGTGGAAGACAACCCGCCCTTCAAGTCAGTGCCTTATCGTGTGCCTCCTATCAAATTGCCAGCCCTCCGGAAGGAGCTGAGATATATGATAGAGAGAGGCTGATTAAGGAAGGGCCAGTGCGTTGGACCACCCCGGTAACTCTGCAGCCTAAGCCAGACAGGAAGGTGCGTTTCTGTATAGACTTTCGCAGACTTAATGGCTTGACCGCCACCAATCCTTACCCCCTTCTCGTGTCGATGACAGTGTTGACAAAATCGGGAATGCCACATACCTCACCCAGGTCGACCTGGTGAAGGGTTATTGGCAGGTGCCCCTGTCTGCACGAGCGAGGGAGGTATGCGGCTTTTGTGTGGACGGCAAGACATATATGTGCAATGTCATGCCTTATGGGTTGAAAAACGCACCTGCTACCTTCCAAAGTCTGATGAATGATATTGTTAATGACATTCCAATTGTACTGTATATTTCGATGATGTCATTGTCTATGATACTGATTTTGGTAGTCACTGCGAGCACCTTAATATCTTGTTTTCGGAAGCTGTGTGAAGCTGGGTTGGTCGTGAACCTGGGGAAATGCGACTTTGTGCAGGCAACTGTGCAGGCTTTGTTGTATGTTTGGGACGGGTGTCCCCCCCCAGAGCAAGATACTGGCCATCGATCGGTTTCCCAGGCCAACCACCAAGCGTCAGATCATGCGCTTTCTAGGCATGATAGGCTACTACAGATGCTTTATACAAGGGTATTCGACTGTTCTTGCTCCCCTGACTGACCTTTTGGCAAAGACGGTGAAGTTTCGGTGGTCGCCTGAGTGTGAAAAGGCGTTTGGGTTAGTGAAGCACTTACTATGCACCCATCCTATTCTCAGGGCGCCGGACTTTACAAGGAGTTTTCAGCTGGCGACAGACGCCAGTGGTGTTGGGGCCGGTGCAGTCCTCTTGCAAACGGACGACGAGGGTCTGGAGCACCCCGTCAGCTTTTACTCTAAAAAGTTCAACTCCGCTCAGAGGAACTATTCTACCATCGAGAAAGAGTTGTTGGCGATTGTGCTTGCTTTGAAGCACTTTGAGGTGTATGTTCCAGCCTTCGGCCCGGTCGTGGTCATTTACACAGATCACCACCCTCTAAAGTTCCTCAACCAGTTCCACAACCGGAATATGCGGCTGACACGGTGGTCACTTATGCTCCAAGAATACAATCTTGATATCAGGCATATTGCCGGTTGTGATAACGTTATAGCTGACTGTCTTTCGAGGGTGAAGGACAAGGGGTAGATAGCCACAGGTTGTGTGGGTTGCGTGGAGGAAAATAGGCTACATATATTTAAAGCCGAACAAAAACAACAATAAAATTTAAAATCAACATAAAAACTCATTCTGTTATAGTAAATTTAAGTATGATTTGTTACAGCTGAAGCACTAGCTATTAGTGGGCTGAGTTTCGTAGAACTCGCTTTCGGAGCGTAACAATTTTAAGTTTTGCTATTGTCTTGAGGGGGTACATATGTAAGTTTGTTTCATTTTATAAGTATGTTTTTTTTGTGAAACCTATATGCTGTATTTATGTGCTGGGGTGGGGAGGTTAGGTGACGTGTGCCGGCACTCGCCGATTTCAGATATCAGAACTTGCCTAATGTAAAGTGTCTAATATTTTTTTTTGGGGGGGGGGGGGGGGGGGGGGGGGGGGTGATGCAGGTGAGCTCCCCAGTGACCACGAGGGGGCAGTGGTTGGCTCCCCATCATCTTCTCCCCTCTCCCCAGGCAGTGTTGTGGGCTGTAGTTTATTGATTGAGTTCTAGTTTCTTCCTGGTGCATCATAGTGTCGCAGGTGGTCCGGAGATACTCTTTATTTTCGCCTGTGACAATGCATTGTATTTTATTCCAGCTGTCATAGATTTAATGTATTAGATGACTCGTGGAAGTTGGAGAGTGTGAGTGAGTGTGAGAAAGAGAGAGAGAGAGAGAAATCAGAGCTTGGTGGTTTCGGCGGATTGATATCGTGCAACTTGGTTAGTTACGTCATCTCTCGGGCACCTGATTCGTTGCTTGGCTCCTCCCTCCTGCTCCGTCACCGCTTTCCCGCCGCGTCGGGAATGGGTGCGCCTACACACACGCACTCCCTGGTGACTTCCACGGGCAGAGCTCCTCTTAGTGCTGTAACGCTAACATCCCTTTGCAATCTATCAGCCCACCTCACCCCCCTATTGCGAACTTTCTCTACCACTGCTTACCTTCTTCTCTCTGTATATCCTACTATTAATTAACTGCCCTTCCCCTTGACGTTGATTTCATATATCCGTCACTGTATTATACAGCGAGCTCTCAGAGATATTATATGTAATTAGTTAGGCATTTTGGATCAGAGGGTTATCCATTTTGGCTTGGGGAGGTTTGACATACTCATCGTGTTGCCCCAACCTTATTTTCTTGGTGTCTGCCAGGTCAGTCGATGCTAGACTGGGGAGAGGCTATCAGGTTACAGTTTTCCTATGAGCATAGACTTCGTTGAGCCTATGTAACTGTACCGGATACCTGCGGAGGCCTAGGTCATTTTCTTGTCTGTGTACCTTAGAGCCTAGCACTGTGTTGGCGTGAGGGCATTTGCCTAGTCCACCCAGCACTGTGCTAGCTCGTTAGCTTTTGACTTAGGAGGGTCGCCAGGAGAGAACCAGGTACATGAGACCTGGATCTCTCAAGAGAGCACCCCGTCATTTAATGTAACTAGGCGCACAGACTTGAGAACGACACTAGGCTACCCACCAGGTGGCTCGGCCCAGGTAGCCTAGCCTACGACTCCCCTGCTAGACTTCGTCCACCTGGCAGACCCCCGATTAGGGTTTATAATCTCATTGTGTATATGTGTGCAGCATTATTGTTCCTTATGTTTATAGTAAGTCGTGATTGTTGCTGAGAGACCCAACCAGAGCAGGCTTGTGCCTGGTGGGAGAAGCACATCTTTTTGTGGTTAGAGTTTAGACTGCCGACTGTTTTATAATTACACCTGTGCCAGATAACACCGTATGTCCCTACACTATATATGTTTCCACAGTAATAATACACAGTTCAGAATCCGAGACGTACTTCTTAGTTGCATCTGACTTTTGCAGAAGATTCCTGCATGATGCTTTAGGACTTTCTTTGTTTCACTTTCTTTCGGACAGGAGTGACAGTTTACTGATTATTTAACGTAACGTTAATTATCCTTCTTCTAGTTTGCTATTAAATCGTTGCTGCGATTTAATTACGCTATCTATCTTTTTCCTTGTATACCTTAATAAAGTAATCGTATGTTGTATGAGTATAGGCTGCTTCAGTGATCATCAGCCTATAGTGTGCACCTTTTACAGAGTCATAGGATACCTCGTTGTCCAGGCACGACTCAGGGCGGTATAGGTGTTTTGTTCTCCAGTGGTTAAGGCAGGGGTTGGAACTAGTGTTACCGTTGTTGCATTTAGCCTTATCTAGTCCAATGATGAAGAGCCCTGTGTCTTGTAGAACCTGGATCGTAACATTATACACCGTTTATAATTATATAACTGCTAGATCTCTACCAATCATGTCATCGTCAGCACACATACTGCATATCGGTTTGCTTGTTTTCTTCCACTCACTTCCTAATAACCCTTCCTCACACATTTCTAATTGTCACTATTCCCTTACACCTTCTGTATCACAGTAACGTTGTTCCTTTTCAACCGTCATCCTCATCCATTATACTCCATCCCTTAACCCATCTTGCATACGGTACCCAAAATAATGAACACAACTCTAGTTATTTACCACACCCTTACATTACCATATTTGGATAAAAAACACCATCTGAGGAAGAGCATTTTATTGACAACGTTTCGCAGATAGCTTTATCCATTCTGTCTACTTTTCAAGTACCACTCAACATTATCATATTTAGCAACCCCCCACCCCTCTCTCTCTCTCCCTCCTGTTACGATCCAGGTTCTCAAAGACACAGGGCTCTTCAACATTGGACTAGATAATGGCAAAAAGCAACAACGGTAACACTAGATCCAACCCCTGCCTTAAACACTGGAAAACAAAACACCATTACCTCCCTGAGTCGTGCCTGGACAATGAGGTATCCTATGACTCGGTAACTGGTGCACACACACTAGGCTGACGCTCAATGAAACAGCCTATTCTCAAACAGTAAAAGATTACTCGATTATGTTACACAAAGAAAATATAGTTAACGTGATTAATTAACGTTACGGTAGATACTCAAATAACTGGCACTCCTGTATTAAAGAAAGTGCAATGCTAGTCCTGCAACATCAATTGGAAACTTCTGAAATAAGTCTGATGCTGGGAAGATGTTCGTAAAGAATCTTGAACAATTATAATGCAGAATACGGGTCACAATAAATGCTAGGACATATAGTAATAAAAGGCAGGCGAATAATAAAGACTGCGCAAAGGTAGTAATGCTCGACAACTAAAGAAATGCTTTGTGACACAACGCAACAGCCTACTCGGGTTGTGCAACTCAACAACAACCTCGGCTCAAAAGTACAGTGAATAATAATGCTGCATACATATAATAATGGGGCTTATCTCTAACCAGTGTTAAGTCTAGCTGGGGTATCAAGGCAGGGCAACAATGGGCGAGCATGCGGCTCGTAGCCTAACGTTGTCCGAGGGTGGTATAATGAAGATTACGTTATATGACGGGGATGCTCTCTTGATAAATCTAGGTCTCTAGTACCTAGCTCTATCCTGGCGATCCCTCAGAAGTCAACACAAAGAGGCAGCACTATGTTGTGAGGGATAGGCTATGGCCCTCTCACACCACAGCGCTGTGCTCGCAAAGCAAACCAACCCGAAGACAACTTAGGCTCCCACAGTACCTGTCGATGTCGTGCAGAGCTTAGCTAACACTGCACACATCGGAGACAACGACACAACCTTACCCCCAGTCTAGCTTTAGATAACCAAGCAGAATCACTCAACACCTTGCAAGGGAGACATATACCGGTCTACAACCTTCCCGAGAGAGGACACACATGGAAAAGTCCGTCTCTCTAAACCTCAATAAAGCATAATACCTCCTTAACCTAATACATGGAAATATCTGAGAACTTTGTGTACAATACGACTGGTCGACGGTGAACGTCTATGCTGAAACCAGAAGGGATGTTGAGTTTAATAAAGATTAGAGAAAGGAGAAGTCGAAAAAGAGAAATAGTATGCAAAGTCGCGAGTATGGGGGACAGAATTGCAAAGGATGTAGGCGATACGCGTGTCAGGCAAGCTCTGAGCTGGTAAAGAATATGAGGCAGCGACGGGAAGGGACTAGTTGATCACCCGGCCGCCAACGCCGGCAGCGCCCAAGCGAGCCGCGTCATATCTCACCTCGCTGCCGGGTGTACTCCCTCACACTCTCTCGCTCGCCTCCCACACAAGCAACATTTATATTATAGCGAATATAAAATATAAGGCGCGGTCACAGACCAAAACAAAGACCATTTCTAGACTGCCTGTGGCAACACGACACTAATGAAATAAAGCAGATCATTCTAGGACAACTGTAGCCTATCCCCCCATCCTGGCGAGCGCTAGCGAGCTGCAATGCCCCACGCAACCATTCTGCTAACGCCGGGAGGCATCACACTCCCCGTTTCTCATTTCTTCTTGCAGTCATCTTACTTTTATTTATTATCTTCTTTTTGAACCAATTATTGTGTTCCACAATTGCTTTCATCAGTTACACATACAAGCTCTGCCAGCATGTTAATGTTTCTTTAACTGACTTACTGAGTATATTGTTTAACTCCGAAAGGACGGGGGGGGGGGTGGGGTTCGGGCATATCATCGTAGCACTTGGCGCGTACATTTGCCGAAAATGAATTACATTACATGCTTTTTTTCATGTATAAGCGAGAGCCAGAGCGTAATACAATTATATATCCGTGAAAGTTCAAAGATAGAGTTTTCCAATGAGACCTGAATCACCCTTGTACAACATTGGGTTATCTTGCAACGATCGTGCAACCGAAGGGGAATATCGCCGAAAATGAGGTATTTCGGCGTTTTTTCCGTTTATAAGAGGTGTAGGAGACGAGGGAGGTATAAGTTAGACCCCAGTACGTGCCGCGTGACCATGCAGGTGGACCATGCCCACCTGTCATCCCTGCAATGCCCGGTCTCTCTTTCAGCGCTCATAATAGCTTCAAAATGGTGTCCGTCATATGACGGGCACTGTACAGATGGCCAATTTGCTCTCTCCTATCATTTGACGGTCACCGCGAATTGAGGGTTAAAGTATTAAATTATACTATACTTCATGGTATTGGAAGATATGAGCTTCAAGAAATTACATGTAATTTTAACTAATATGTAAGTTAATTGAACATTATTTTTCTGTGCATAGCCTAGGTTGAATAAATACAAGTACTTGATAGCAATGGAGTATACCAGCGCCAAGTAATTAATATATATTTTAAACAAATAAGTTCATTCAATGTAACTGAACAAATTCATTTATTTGTTTGTTTTATTTGTTTATGTTGTTTTTATATATTTATTTTCTTTGTTGGGGGAGGGGGGTAGAAACTAAGCGCCGATACATTCATTGCCATTCTGTATAAGTTAATTGGGCATATATGTTTATAGATATTATACAAAAACGTACTAGTATTCCATATCATGTTATCTTGTTGTTAATCTACCTGTTTACCTGTCATTACCATCACCTGCTTCACAACCCTTTCATATCCTCCTACCTCCTGAGATTTTATCCCTTTAGTCAACTGTAACTCTCACTCTTCTTAACCTTACAACATCCATATAACTCTGAGTGTAGTCCTGTTATTGTTGCAGTCACTCTGTATAAACTATAACTTCACTTAATCCTTCTTTACACCTTTCTATTGCTCACGTTTTCTTTTGTTTACCAAGGTCACATTTAATGTGACAATTACTATTTTGTTCGCCAATTCGTGCATTACCATAATATGCTGTGGCAATAAAATACGACCTTATCGATCTCTCTCTTTCTCTCTCTCTCTCTCAATTATTCTTCGTATTCGCATCTTACCTATCTCACATCCACTCTTCAGTCTATTATTCTTTATTAAAATGACGATGTTGATACATTGAACGTTTATGATATTTACACCAAAACTATTCAGGATAGTAATTCCAAGAACGTTTCCGATCATTTATCTTTTGCTATTGAAGCAAATCATATATATAATTTGATATTGCAATACTGTCGACGGTGCGTGTTCGTGGAATTGTAAATGTTGGAGACTATATTGCCAGCTGCTATGAACTGCTGATTGCTTCATACATGTATATATACTCCAGCAACTAATAATAGTGCAAGTGTAATTAATACAACTTATCGTACAATATTCATAATTGTATAACAGTAGCCTACTGTTCATAAACTTACAATACAACTACATATTATACTCCAGCGACTAATAATTGTCACATGCAGGATAGTTAATACACATTTTCGAATCCAATTAGCAAGCCATCCTGGAAAAATAACAGTAATAATTGTCCTGTAGGCCATCATCAAGTGAACGTAACCGTATAAATATTGACTGCCTGCGTGTGTTTGTGCTTTCATAAAATGTTGAATGTTTGACTAGATTTTTTAAGTTAATTATAATCAACACCTATATTTTCTCCTCGTGAAAAACTTATTTGCTTTTCAGCTTTCCTGGCTTATATGGTCATGCTAAATTGATATTTGTATTTCACAATATTTGTAAATAGTCGGCTAATTAGGTGGTTACGATGAAATGATTCGTCATTCACATTATATTGTGAAAATACTATAGGCTAGATCTCTGAATTCTTATGATCACATGATAGCTGATTTTTATATATTAAGCAAAGTTTTTGTATTTACAATACACAACGTCTACTACCAAAATGTCTGCCAAAGACTGGCGATAATGTACAATCATTGAACTTTAACATTCGTTACTTACCGGTACTTTGTAATTTATATTCAGTTAGTTATGCACACAATGTTTAATTATATGGTAATTATGTAGGATTAACGACAGTGTGTTTTTCAGGTAATTTTTTGTTTTTATATTTGTATTTTGTTTTAAGTGTTTTAGTTGATTCTAATTATGAAGTTGAATGGGAATTTAGCATTTACCCATTATACATCAATCTTAAGACACGCAGCCCGATAGTGGGGAGGGCTATGAAGATCAGGGAAATTGCGGGGTAAAAGACGAAAATAAGGGGTAATATTAACCTAACCAAACAACCTTACCTAACTTATGCTAGTATTATCGCAGCCCCCACACCCCGCTGGATGGGTATTAAAAATAATAAAAGATTGACGGGGGCGAAACAAAAGTCAATGAAGTCTACAGTGTTTAGTCTGCAATCTTCAGCTTTGGCTATCGATACCAGGAGGTAAATATTAACTTTTTTATAACAAGTACACATTAGGGGGCATTGAATTCGCCACCAGATGTCTCATTGTTGACTGAAAGACACGGGAAAGAGGTCTCCCACTGTAACTAAAAAAAAAAAAAAATGGCGGCGAGAACAGAGAGCGGCCATTGAAACGTAAATACCTACAGAATATATTGTGTGATAGTTTCCTGAAGCTGACACGTATATGAATATCTTGGAAAACATTTGTTTAATCACATGCCATTGAGATTAATTTTTTACCTATATTATCGCACGTGCTACATATTGATCAATCATATTATTGCTAATAAATAGTTGCATAAGAATATTCTACATCACGCTAATATATTTGATCTTATTTTTGTACAAAGGTGTAATGAAAGTATCTGTGCCTCAGACAAAGATAATGGTCAGGTCAGAAGACAGATTTGTGGCCTCCTCTAGTGAGTTGCGGTTTATTTTTATACTCCTAACTCGGTGGAAAAGATAAGTGTAGTTATCCGTCCGTGGGTCGCGTATATTGTATATCACAACATTACAATACTATCCACCATCGTTTATTCCCATCTTAATTTGCTTGTGGTTATTTATTATATTTCAGTTGTTGTTTCACAGTTTTGGTAATCATTTCCAACCTTACATCTGCTAATATATCATGGTCTCACATTAGCCCTTTTACTTTTTTTTTTTTTTTTTTTTTAATACTTAGGCCTATTATTTTAGAGGTGCCTTTTGATAGGCTGAATAATGCTTTCCCAGGCTAAAGGTGCATGTGTTGAAATGGTACCTATTTTAAAGCTCAACCTTGATATTGAAGCTTGTTTTTATGTCTGGTTATTCTTTAGCCAAACATTTACATAGCATTTAAAACTTTGTACATTGTTGTTATTTACATTGTTACCTGTGGTGATGGGCTGGTCTATCAGAGTGACAACTGAGCGATCTCTGCCATACCAATAGCTTACTCTGACTGTTCCTTTTACTTATATAATTATTTTCTAGATCTCAAGTGACGGCGTCTCTTCCGTGGATTGACCTCCCAATCTGCCAACCCAGAGGTTGGTAGATTGGAAGCCAAAGCGTCACATTTTTCCTTTGCCCCTCAACTTTCTTTTCATAATTGCTGAGGGGCACAGGGCCCTGGGTGGGGCTTTGGTTTCCCGGGTGTTTCCGCACCCTCCTTAGCTCCCCACCATGGAGTAGCTTCGGTCACCCAGGCTTTATTGTGGTAGGCAGGGAGACTTCTGTTGGGGTGCTCGGTTATGGCCTTGGCCTTGCTCGAGGCCTTGGGGCTGTTCGGCCAGGCAGCCTGAGGAAAAACAACAACAACAACAACATTGTTGCCGTGACTTAAGATTTTATTCCATAATCTACAGTATCTTGGAATAAACTGTCTCTGATATGCTGAAGTGTGACAGCGCGGCTCCTCCAATCAGTGGCTCTTTCCACTGTTCTTGTGGTTCGCTCCCACTGTCGCTGTGTTTGCCTTAGAGACTGTAAGTGAGGGGTGTTCTGACACTGGATCTTAAACAGGTTGTAAGTCCAGCAACAACCCTCCTATGCCGTAGGTTGTCGAGTTTTGCTTCAGGTGGAGTAGGAGACTAATTTTCTATTATTCTTTGTGCTTTCCTCTGTACCTTGTCCAAGAGTTTCAAATGTATATTTGCCGCACCTCCCCATGTGAGAAATGAATATTCCATTGCAGATCTATTTGGGTCTTCTACAAAATCTCCTTTTCCGTTTTTGTCTAACAGGCTTGATATTTTCCTGAGAGAAGTTAATTTTGCTGAAGCTTTTCTAGCAATGTTTTCTATGTGTGTTTTGAAATTTATATTTTTATCATAGACGGCACCTAATATGTCAACTTCATTCTTTGAATTAATGATGCTTCCATTGAAGTTTAACTGCAATTGTGCATCAGCCCTAGAGATAATCATAAGTTGGGTCTTATGAGGAGCAAATCTAACCTGCCACTTTTCACCCCATTTTGTAATGTGATCTAGTCTCTTAGTGACCAGGGCTACTGCAGCTGCTTCCTCTCTTGGATCATTTGTAACTTCCAATGTTCCATCATCAGCAAATGCTTGGGCTTCAGGAATGAGGTGAAGAAGGTCGTTAATGAAAAGATTCCACAATAGAGGTCCCAAGACGCTCCCTTGTGGTACTCCTGCCTTGATGTTGTGATGTACAGATTCCTTATTATTCAAGACTACTCTAAGTTTTCTATTATTTAAGTAGTTGTCTATAATTTCATAGAGACCACCTGCTACTCCTACTGACTGTAGTTTCTCCAGCAATCCCCTATGCCACACTTTATGAAAGGCACCTTCAATATCTAATGCTAGAACACAGGTGCGTTTCCCTTTGTCAAGTGCAGCAGTCCACTCGGATGATAATATAAGATGGAGGTCGGCAGAGGAGTAATCTTTCCTAAATCCATACTGCATTGTATATATTAGGTGATTGTTTACCAGATGATCTGTGAGGCGTGATGATATTATTTTTTCCAGAACTTTGCTTGTAATGGAAGTAATGATACAGGACGGTATCTCATGTCACACTTACTTCCTTTCTTATGCACCGGGACGACATTGCTCAATTTCCATATGTCTGGCCATTCATTCTCAGTTAGACAGTTATTAAAGATAATACATAATGGACCAGCTAGTTCTTTAGCACATCTTTTCATTGTGGTGGGCTGATACCATCTGGTCCCACTGCTTTTCTCTCATCCAGGTTTTTTAGGTGTTCATAAACTTCAGTTTTTGTTGTGGTCACAACACTTATTTTTTCATCTTGCGCTGTTACAGGCATTTTAGGTGGCTGTTGTGGATTTGGTACAGACATCTTTGCAGAGAAATGTTGGGATAGTACATTAACCTTTTCTTCTGTTTTTAATGCTACTGTACTATCTGGAAGAGTTAGTGGCGGGATAGTGTGATCTCTAGAATGTCCTTGTTTCTCCCTAACTATGCCCCACCATTGCTTACTTCCAATTTGCCCATGTCTTAATTTCTGTTTTGTGCTGTTTTCCCATTGATTCTTTGCCCATTTCTGTACATGGTTCATATGTCACTGATTTTGTATGTAGTTCTTTGTTTGTTAATGAAGATTTAATTTGTTATCCTAACCAACCCTTATATTTGCCATCTGATGCAGCTTTACACTGTGGGCCAATGCATGGCTGGTCAGAAGGTTTGGATTTGTGAATTTTGTGTGAAACATATATTTGTTGCAGTTCATTGATCTTAGTTGTGAATGCGTTTACTTGTTGGTTTACATTCCCTTGTCCAATTGTATTATTTAGATTGTGTCTAAATCCATGCCAATCCGCTTTCTCCCATCTACATAACTTTCTCTCACAAGTCTCTTGTCTATGTATCTGCAGTCTTATTTTAGAGAGAACTGCCACATGGTCGGAGGAGCCAATAAACCCAAGTGGAGAGCAATGAACAGTGTGGGAAGGCAAATCAGTTAATACAGGATCCAAGGATCAACCAGATGTATGAGTAGGAAAATTCATATAATTTTGGAGATTGAAAACTGCCAAGAGATGATCAAATGAGACTTTTACTTGGTGTTGGATCACATCACCAATAATCAGTACTCTGTCACAGTTGTTCTTATGCATAATGTTATGTAATGCGAATTAAAATAATATATGAATACAAATAAGTACAATAGTGATAGGGTTAATATACGCATTTCAGAAAAAGTTCTTGATTCGTGAGGGTGAGTATGATTGCATGATCGTTCACGTGTTCATGTCTCGTACGGAGGCAGAGACGCCTGCGGTCTAGTGTGGTCGCGATAGTGGTGGAATATTCTGATTTTGTGAGGCCTATATATTATGTGCGGCCCGCTCTCAGTCTGACTCCAGACTGACCGACCTTAGCTTCGCGCACACATCTCCATTTCTCTTGCCTGTACATAGTGATTCTTATCCCTAGTGAAGTGATATATCTCTCCTGGCTACCTTCATAAGATTTAAGCAGTCTGCAGCCTTACCTGTGATTTGGCGTGTTGAGTATATAAGTGTGTCCCATATCATAGCCTAGTTATTATTATTAGTGATATTGTGTATTATTATAAGTTATCTAGTGATCAGTTAATAATTAATTATCATTGAGTTTTCTGTAAATTCACATTATTTGTTTATTTCTTTTCGATTGCTTTTATTAATAATATACGTGTAAAACATTAATTAGTTTGTGATTAGTTTCCAAGTTTGTGAATTTGATCAGCTTATTATTTTAATTTTCAGAAGGAATATTTTCTCTAGTGTTATTTAGTTGTATTAATTACTTGTATTGCTTTTATTAATATTGTGTGGATTCCCTTAAGTTATTAACAGCTATTAACCATTATCAGTGACTTGAGAAAAAATATTTGTTGATGTGATTTAGCTATTTTTACCTTGCATTGCTTCAGTAAAGGTATATAGTTATTTATTTTTTCACTTGCATATTTTCTGATAATCTTCGTGCATTATATATTCTTATTACTCGTCCTGAAGAGACTGATTTTATTTGTTACATTATAATACTTAATTGTAATCAAACTAAGAATTTTGAATCTAGTTTTCCTTGAATCTGGATATTTTGAGGTGTAAGTTGACATTAGTCTTGAATTTAAAGTTAGCCTATCGTTTGTGTCATTTCACCTGGCCCATGAACCTAACATTGGCGACCTTGAGCCAGGATCTTCGGGACTTGTTTAAGAATATATTAATTTATTTGCTTGTGATTGGGATATTTAAATTTTCATCATGTCTACTATTTTTACTTTAAAGGAAGCTGGGGATTTTGTAGCCGGTGTTGAGACAGTTGTTGAAGTAGAAGGTAGGAGTAAAAATGAACTGAAAATTGTTGCTCAGTACCTGGAGATTGCTCCTTCTCCTAATGCTAGTAAGGATCAAATTGTTGCTATGATTAATCAAACAAAATTTGATGCAACTCCTCCAGTTGACATGGATAAGCAAATTGAACTTGCAAAGATTCAGGCTCGTATTCAGGAAGCCCAGGCACAAGCACAGGCACAGACACAACAGGCAATTAAATTGCTAAGTTAGACCATGAGTACCGTATGAAACAGGGTGTAAATTGGCCATCTAATGCTGATCATTTTGATGTGGCCAAAAACGTTAGACTTGTCCCTGTCTTTAATGAATCTGATGCAACAAAATACTTTCAATTGTTTGAGAAGGCAGCTAACGGTTTCAAATGGCCCAAGCAGTATTGGCCAATACTCCTTCAGAGTGTACTCACTGGTAAAGCTCAAGTCACTTATGCCTTTGTCTCAGGAGCAGTCTGATAATTATGATGTAGTTAAGAGCCTGATTCTTAAAGCCTATGAGCTGTTCCTGAGGCCTACAGAGCAAAATTTATGACCACTTACAAGCAGGATAAGCAATCTCATGTTGAGTATGCCAAAATTAAAAAAAGGTTTGTTGGATCAATGGTTAAACTCTAAGAATGTAAATGCTGACTTTGATAAATTAAAGCAGATATCTTATTGGAGGACTTCAAAAGGTGTGTTAGGAAGGATGTAAGTTTATATATTGATGAGAAAAAGGTAGACACTGTTTCTGATGCTGCAATTTTAGCTGATGAGTATCTTCTCACTCACAAACATTGTACAGGTAATCAAATAAAGAGATATGTGAGTACATATGTAGCCTCTTCTCAGAGTACAGGTGTAAAGAAGTAGAGTAAAGATAATGTTTCTCAAGAAGGAAATACTAGTTCCACTTCTAACTTCTCTAAGAAGAAATGTAAGTATTGTGGTAGACTAGGTCATGTTGCCGAGAAATGTTTCAATAAACAGCATGATGCTAATAATAAACCTGCAAATGTTCAGTCAGTTGGTCTGGTGTCCACTCTTGAGAGTTCCCAATGTCTTATAAATGACTCTGTTTCACCTGCTTTGAGTGTTTGGAAAGTAACGTACTCTCTATTGATAAAACTCCTCTTTTGAGCAGTAATTCTGTTGTACCTGCTTTGAGTGCTTTGAAGGGTAACGTAAGCTCTACTGATAAAGCTCCTCCTTTGAGCAGTGATGTGGGTGACACTCTCAAGAGTTCCTATGCAAATTTCCTGTCTGATGGTTTTGTCAGTTCACTTAATGGCAGTGACAGGAAATCTTAAAATTTTACGAGACACAGGTGCTTGCCAATCTCTACTAGTGACTAGTGTTTTGGGCTCTAATAATTCCTCTGGTGAAACTGTAATGTTGCAGGGTTTAGGGAGTATTTATTTTTCTGTCCCTCTGTGCAGAGTGAATCTTGAGTCTGATTTTGTTCAAGGTCCAGTTATGGTAGGATTGGTTGAGACACTTCCTATGTCTGGTGTGACTTTTCTCCTTGGCAATGACATTGCTGGGGGTCGGATTTGTCCAGCTCCTCGGTTGTCTAGTGAGCCGGTGGCTGGAGTCGAGGACGGCTCCTCTGATGTGTTTCCTGCATGTGCTGTCACTAGGGCAAAATCTAAAGTTACTAGTGATTTAGAGGGTGATGATGTTCTCTTGGCTGATACTTTCCTTGCTAATTTGAACCATTCAGAGGATCAGGCAGTTCCTCGCAGTGTGGATAATTTGTCACCTCGTGAGTTGGTAGAGTTGCAGCAGGCTGACCCAGAGTTGGAAGGTTTAGCTAGTTCTGCTTGTAGTGAGGAAGAGTCAGCTAGTGCTTCTACTTGTTACTATTCTAAGTCAGGAGTATTAATGAAAAAGTGGAGACCCCCAACGTCATCAGCAGACTGTGAATGGGAGGTTGTGCATCAAATTGTCATCCCTCAAGTTTGTAGGCAGGATATCATTAGGGTGGCTCATGACTCCAGTTTGGCAGGACACATGGGAGTGAGGAAGACTGCAGCCCGTATTCTGAAGCATGTTTACTGGCCAAATATTTTCAAGGATGTTTCCTGGTATTGCAAATCTTGTCACACCTGTCAAGTAGTGGGGAAGTGTAATAAAAAAGAGAAAGTTGCACCACTCGTTCCCATTCCTCCCTTTGAGGCGCCATTCACTCGGGTGTTAGTTGATATTGTAGGACCTCTTCCCAAGACTTCTTCAGGGTTTTCCTATTTGCTGAAGCTCATTGATATGGCTATTCGTTACCCTGAAGCAATCCCTCTCAGAAATATTTCGGCGAAGAATGTAGTGAAAGAAATGCTTGGGTTCTTCACCAGATTTGGATTGCCTAAGGAGGTACAGTCAGATCAAAGTGAGCAATTTTATGTCCAATGTTTTTAAGCAGTCTTTGAAAGAGTTGGGCATCACACAGATCACGTCTTCTGAATATCATCCTCAAACACAGGGAGCTCTGGAGAGATATCATCAGACACTCAAATCTATGCTGAGGAAGTACTGCTTTGAACACCAGAAAGTTTGGGACAAAGGTCATCCTTTTGTGCTGTTTGCTTCAAGAGAGCTTCCAAATGAATCACTAGGCTTCTCACCTTTTGAACTACTCTTCGGGCATGAAGGTAGAGGTCCTATTAAGTTGTTGAAGGAGTTTGACTGTCGGAATCGGATGACGTCAACCTACTAGAATATGTAGCGAACTTTAAGGAGCGGTTATCAACAGCGTTCCAGCTAGCTCGAGAGAATTTGGGAACTGCTCAGGAGAAGATGAAAACATGGTATGACAAGAACTCACGAGTACGCCAGTTTTCAGCCAGGTGATCAGGTCCTAGTTCTGCTGCCAGTACACGGACAACCTCTTCAAGCCAAGTTTAGTGGACCGTACATGGTGGAGAAGAAAGCCAGTGATGTTAACTATGTTATTGCCATGCCAGATCGTAGGAAGAGCAAACAACTTTGTCACATCAACATGCTAAAATTGTACCACAGGAGAGACCCTGATAAACCTATCTGCACTGTAGCTGTTCCTCAAGATCCCAAAGTGAGGCACTCCCATGCAGTATGAACTTGAGCGATAGCCTATCTGGAGACTAAGTTATCTCATCTAACCCCTGAGGAGAGGCAGGAATTCACGGCTCTACTCCAGAAATACCATCAAGTGTTCCGAGATACTCCAGGAAGAACAACCATTCTTATGCACGATGTTGATGTTGGAGGTGCGAAGTCAATTAAGCTGCCAGCCTACCGTGTGAATCCCTTAAAGGTTCCCCTGATCCAGAAGGAGATTGACTACCTACTCACCCACAAGATGATTGAGCTCTGCCAAAGTGAGTGGAGTTCTCCTGTTACCTTAGTTCCTAAACCAGGTGGATCACAACGGCTCTGTATTCACTATCAACGTGTTAGCCAGATCACCTAAACAGACACCTACCCAATACCTCACATGGAAGATTATATAAATAGGATTGGAAAGGCACAGTACATCAGTAAGTTTGACTTGTTAAAGGGATATTGGCAAGTACCTATGACTCAGCGTGCTAGGGATATCTCATGTTTTGTGACTCTTGTTAAACTTCTGCATGTTCTGTGATGCCATATGGTATGAAAAATGCACCTGCGACATTTCAAACACTCATGAACATTGTAACCGAGGGTTTGGAAGGATGTGTTGTGTATATTGATGATGTATTGATTTTTAGTGACACCTGGAAAGATCATCTATACCATGTCAGTAACTTTCTTGATCGTTTGGTTCAGGCTAATCTTGTTGCAAATTTATCAAAATGTGAAGTTGGTCAAGCTAAAGTCCAGTATCTTGGTTATGTGATTGGTAATGGACAAGTTGTGCCACCGGGGCTCAAGTTCCGGTGATAAGTGATGTTTCCAGACCTAAGAATAGGAAAGAATTGCAAAGATTTCTTGGTATGGTAGGATACTACCGCCGGTTTGTTCTAAATTTCTCAATCCTTGTATCACCACTCACAGATCTTCTGAAAAAGGGAGTTACATTTGAGTGGAATGAAGCATGTGAATCCTCTTTCAACAAACTCAAAGCTATCCTGTTGATTCAGCCAGTGCTTTCCACCCCTAACTTTGATAAATCCTTTAACCCATAACTGTCGGGGCGCAACATAAGTCGAGTATAATAAATCTGGACTATCTGGCGGCGCTCGACATAGGTCGTGTGGCAATTTCAGCACGTAATGTTGCTGAGAGAGAGAGACAAGTGGTGGCAGGAGAGTAGCGAGCGTATGACTGCTCCAGACCACCGCGGCGAACCTACTGACACGAATCCCACCTCCTCCCTCCCTCTCTCACTCGCTATATACGGAATTGTATGGGGAAAGTGCCGAAGTACATGCTTTTTGCACTCGCGTTGCGCGGTTGTTGCAAGAGAACTAGCCATCATAAAAGGATCGTTATGGTGTCATTGGAAAGCTCTGTTTATGCCCTTTCAGGGATAGATACTTGTTTTACGCTCTGGGTCTTATTTAGGCATGAAAATGATCACGTAAACAGCTCTATTTTGGCTAAAAACACCCCGCTGGTGGCTACATATTATATACCGCCTAGGCTGCTCGTAAGGTGTTAAAATGGCTGTGGATGCTAGTGATACAGGAGCTGGGGCAGTTTTGTTGCAGGAGGATGACCAAGGTATTGAACATCCTGTATCTTATTACAGCAAGAAGTTCACTCCACCCCAAAAGAATTATTCAACTATTGAGAAGGAATTTTTGGCTCTGATTTTGGGATTGCAAAATTTTTCTTTATATTTGTGTTCAGGCCCAGATCCTATTGCTATTTATACTGGCCACAACCCACTAAAGTTTCTTTGTAAATTTAAAGATAAACATTAGAGATTGACCAGGTGGAGTCTGCTTCTTCAAGAATATCCTTTAGATATAAGACTGGTTAAAGGGAAAGAAAGTGTGATTGCAGATTGCTTGTCTAGATTGTAGTATAATTGTTTTAATGCCTTACGAGTGGGCAGGTCAGGTTTTTTCCACTACGCGCCCAGCAGTTTTTTTTTTACCATAAATGGCTTTGTTCCGTGCTCTTTTTCATGCATAAACAAGAGCCAGAGCGTAATACAATTATGTATCCCTGAAAGGGCGTAAATTGAGCTTTCCAATGACACCTGCACCATCCTTTTATGATCACTAGTTATCATGCAACAATCGTGCAACCGAAGGGCAAAATCGCTAAAATACGGTAATTTCGTTACATAATTACGTGTATAGCGAGGGAGGGAGGGTGGATGTGTGTGGATTAGATGTCAGTAGGCCCACGGCGGCCGTGGCGAGCGGTCATGAGGTAACCTACGCTCCTCCCGTCGCTCGTCTCTCTCTCAGAGCCAATATTGCGCCACAATTGCAGACGGACTAAAGTCGGGCCCAGCCACATAGTCCAGATTTTTAGATACGGACTTAAGTCGGGCCCCGATGGTTATGGGTTAAAGTAATAGAAATTAACCCTGTAAATTTCTTCTTTAGGGGGGAGGTGTTATGTAATGTGAATAAATGATATATGAATAAAAATAAGTACAATAGTGATAGAGTTAATATACGCATTCTAGAGAAAGTTCTTGATTCGTGAGGTGTGTATGATTGCATCATCGTTCACGTGTTCATGTCTCGTACGGAGGCAGCGGCGCCTGCGGTCTGGTGTGGTCGCGATAGTGGTGGAATATTTTGGTTTTGTGAGGCCTATACATTACGTGCGGCCTGCTCTCAGTCTGACTCCAGACTGACCGACCTTAGCTTCGCGCACACATCTCCAATTCTTTTGACTGTACATAGTGATTCTTATACCTAGTGAGAGAATTATCTCCAGTTCATTAGGTATTGGAATGTCAATGACTTGGATTTGAAGTCCCTCCCTAGAACACAGAGCTACTCCTCCAGCTTGCGTGTTGCGATCTCTCCTGTACCACGATGTGAAACCTGCAATTTTCGCATAGTTGGGAGGCACCGTATCATCTAGGAAAGTCTCCTCCAAGAAGACTATTATCAGCTTTTTCTATATATACAAATTGATGAGTCAGGTCGCCAACATTTGTGTGAAAGCCCCTCACATTAACTGACAATATCATTGCTGGAACATTTGTGCTTGGGTGCGCCATTGTTGTCCAACATTGTAGTTAAATGGGAAGGGGTCAGATTGTCCAAATACTGGATAGCTAGCTGTATTGTTGCTGTGATTTCTTGTGTTTGTGGTCTGGTGATACTTTCTGTTGGAGCTGCATCATGCAGACTGCTGCCACAGTTTCCTGGGTGCTAGATCTTAAAGTGTTTATCACCTCTTGTTTTCTCTGGTCAGCAATCTTATCTCGACAGTTTTGTATTGTATGATATCTACGATGGCAGTAGTCACAGTACATTAGGCGAGGGCACTTCTCCCTGGAATGTCCGAAGCGAGGACACTCATTACACTCTTCCTCACCAGAGTACTAATTTCTGGATTTATGATATCTCCTTTGTTCAGTGTTGAAGTGCATCAGTTCTTCCAGATCTTCTTGGGAGTGTTGATATCTGTAGTCGTCAGTGTGTTTCCCTTTTTTGTTATAGCGTGCATTACTGCCTTTTCCTCTATGTTCTTGTCCTGCTGTGTATATGTGGATTTGCCTCTTTTTCTGTTGTCTATCCAGATTCCTCTTTGGTACTTGGTTTTGATATCCCTTATGTTTGGGGAGAGTCTGTTGAAGTTGATTTTCTAGTAGATGAATGTCTTGTTATTGGCGAGGAGCTGCGGGTTGTTGTTTCCTCTGTTGCTGGGTAGTGCGGTTGGTGGAGTCCCCTTGTTGATATCTTGTTCCTAGTTTCTTTGTCTGTTCTGATGTCCACCATATTGTATATACTGTTCATCATTTTCATCAATGAGCTTCTCCCATTCCTCATCGATTCTTTCTGGGTAAGCAGAAACGACAATGGTGCACTGCTTAACCCCTCTTTGGCGGGGCCCGACTTAAGGCGGTCTAGAGAACCAAGGACTATGTGGCGGGGCGTGACTTCAGGCGGTATGCAATTTTGAGCAATAATTGGTTCTGAGAGAGAGACGAGCGGTGGGAGGAGCGTAGGTTGGCTCTGACCATTCGGCACGGCTCCCGCGCCACGACTGCCCTTCCCTCCACACACATCCACACTCACTACCTCGCTAGACAGGGAATAATGTAAGGAAATTACCGTATTTTAGGGATTTTTCCTTCGTGTTTGCACGATCGTTGCAAGAGAACGCGTGGTCATAGAAGGATGGTTCTGGTTTCATTGGAAAGCTCAATTATCGCCCTTTCACGGATACATAATTGTATTACGCGGCTCGCTTGGTGTAGTGACTAGCGTCTCGGACTTCCACCCACAAGGCCCGGGTTCGCGCCCACGCTCGGCGCATTAAAAGATTTTTTACAAGCACTGAGTCGTTACCATCCCTCATGAGCAAAGGGATGGGGTAGTAGTACAGGACCCCAATGGAAATACGCCTAATCGGCCTTATTGAGCTATCCTTAGCTAGCTTAGCATGCGCTAGCTTTAAGAACTATTATTATTATTATTATTATTATGCATGAAAAGAGCACGGAAATAAGCTCGTTTAGGGTAAACTACCTGCTTGGCAGGTAGTAGAAGTTATTAACCTAGCCGCTTGTTGAGCGTTAATCTCATTACTATTTTGTGTAGCGATGAGGGTATCGATGACAGAAATGGCTTCTACGAATATTTTTATTTTTTTCAGGCAGTTGGTCTATTATAGTTTTGTATTGGAAAAGCTTAGTTTTTGATGAAGACAGTTCGTCTCTTAGTTGTTTGACCAGGGCCACCAGTCTGTTGGGTGACAACTGGTGTAAATCATCATCATCTTCATCTACAGTATGATTGTCTGCTTGTACAAGTCTGCTTGTACAGGTCCTGTCGCCTCTGTATAGAACGTAATCCCTGTTTCTAGCCCAAGGTGGTCTCTTAGGCTACCTGTTTCCTCAAAGTTTAATTCTGCTTATCAGTAAGACAAGCAGTGTGACATATGCTAGGACAGTTTTGTTGTGAGCAGGCCTTGCCAATATCAGGCTTGGCAGCCTTACCACAGACGTCACACCAGAACTTTGGTCGGTAACCTGGACGTGATTTTGGCCGTTCTATTCTCCTTTGATGTGTGTGGATGTTGTTATTCATACTTTACTCTCCTATAATCTATTAGCCTATGAACCTATCAGCCCACTAGTCTCCTACCTAATCTTCTACTTGATTTGAGATAACCATTACAAATCCCCTCACCCTCTAAAGGGTGTATATCTTCTTGCATAGATCTAGGGATGGTCGAAATCATAGCCAAGGAGAGTCCCTTTTTATGGGAGCCTAAGCCCTAACAAGAGTGGTTTTGCAACCCCACACGCTTCCTATAACTACCCCTACTAAGGGGCCCCTTCATGCATATAGCTTCAGGGTTCAGCGTTGTACCACGTGTGGGGGTCTCTACGTGGCGGGTGTGACTATGGGCATAATAATATAAATTCACACATATATAATTATTGTAGTATAACTCAGATCATAAGACGGTTGCATAAAATAGTTTTCTTTCGCTCTTATTTTATTCCAATTACTTCTAAATATTTGTCCTCTTGTACCTTTCTCATCAATATCAGTGAGCGTCTCTCTAGACTCGTTCACTCTGTCATCTTCTGTCCGATACTCTCCAGTCTTCTCGCATCATCCCTCTATTCTTCCCTTCCTTCTTTATTTAGCGGTTGGTATAATTTTCATTATTTGTTTCTTCCTCTATTTATCGTATATTATATCCAATTTATTACTGTAGTTATTCATGTTCTTTCAGCATAGTTGTAATGTATTATTATTATTTTATTTTTGTTTTGTTTTTATTTAGTTCTTCATAGCGTTTTGTTTAATACATTTTATCATGTGTTTCTTGTTTTGTTATCCTTTTCCATTGTACTTCCTTAATAGTTAGCATATTTTCCCCCCCTTCTTTCATTTCCATGCTCATATTTTTCACATTAGAATATTATGACCCTTATTTGTATTTTGTGTTCTTAATTAATCTCTTGTTCTTCGTTTAAGTGATTGGTTGTATTTGTTCTTCCACATTAAAGTTCTATTTATTTATAATTCATATTTCCTATTAATAAATGTTCTCCTTTGGTATTTTGTTCTAGGTTCTTTTTTTTCTCTGTGTTATTTATTACCATTTTTGTAATCATGTTTTTGTTTTTATTCTTAATTTATCGTGTGTACTCATAACCTCACTCTTCACTAAACACTTTAATTGTTCTTTTAGGGCGGGTGCCCAACCCCGAAAGGGGTTGAAATAGGGGAGCTATCCCCCGCCAAAGGCGGCTTTCTAGGGCCTTTCCTAGTTGATGCTGAGAGGATTGGGCTCTAGTCATGTGGTGATGGGCTGGTCTATCAGAGTGAGAACTGAGCGATCTCTGCCATACCCATAGCTTACTCTGACTGTTCCTTTAACTTATATATTTTCTAGATCTCGAGTGACGGCGTCTTTTCCGTGGATTGACCTCCCAATCTACCAAGATTGGAAGCCAAAGCGTCACATTTTTCCCTTGCCCCTCAACTTTCTCTTCATAATTGCTGAGGGGCACAGGGCCCTGGGTGGGGCTTTGGTTTCCCGGGCGTTTCCGCACCCTCCTCAGCTCCCCGCCATGGAGTGACTTCGGTCACCCAGGCTTTATTGTGGTCGGCAGGGGGGGTTCTGTGGGGTGCTCGGTTGTGGCCTTGGAATTGCTCGGGGCCTTGGAGCTGTTCGGCCAGGCAGCTTGGGGAACAACAACAACAACAACATTGTTCTTTTATATTCGTGTTATTTTTTTTTTATGGATTATTTCAGTATCATCCTTTGTCTGTGCATTTTTATATACTTTTGTCTTATTCCTCCCCCTTTTTGTGAGAGGTGCTTGTGTCTTAGAGCAGGTAATTAGGGTTTTCCCTGGACTAAGCTCTCACTCTCTCTCCCTGTCATCTTCAGTCCGATATTCACCATTTGTCGTTACCTCACTAAAACATGCCTTAGTAATGCACACATAAAGTAAATAACACATTAAGTGTTCGAAGACGGCAATACAATAGTAACAATAAAACTTGTCTGGGTAAATAATCAAATGTTTTCCATTTACCAGAACTGCCAGGCAGCTGAGAAATGACAGAAGAACAGACATTTTAGGACGTGGAATTTAAGGTTCTTTGGAGATTTAGCTTGGGTCCAATAGCACAATGTATCAGGGGAAATCAAACACATATCTGTGTTGACAAATAAATTAAAACTTAGAGGGATTTACGTGAAATTTATGTTCTATTCAGCTATTTATGTATATTTCTTTACCTATATAACTCTTCTTCTCACCATTAAGGGTTGCCATCTTGAGCTCAGTGTTTTCATGTGTTCTATCCGACTCTCCAGGTGTTCATTTCTGTGCCTGCCAACCTCTCGTTCTTTCTTTTTCATTTTTCAATTCCTCCATCTTCTTCTTATTCTTATTTACATCCTTCTTCCTTTTGTACAATTGACTCTTTTGCCCTCCTCTGTTGCCTTTATCTCTCGTTCTTCTTCTTATATTCCTTCCACTTTTTTTACCCCCTCCTCTCTTCCTGTTCTCCCCAGTCTGTCAGTGTTGTATCCTTCAGTCCTGGTCTCACATATTGTCGGAGTCTCCCACACTAAGCTTGGTCATCAATATCTGTCATTATAAACCAGAAATAGCCCTCAGCTGCATCGTGAACTATATTTTTAGACAGATATTAATTATGTTGTAATTGTTTCTGAATTAATAAACCAAAAGTTGAGCTCTCTAATAACAATGATTGTCGTTTTACTTCCCCCTTGAAAGGTCCTGCTAAAGAATGACAGACAAAAATGACTCTAGGATAATTATATGTTGTAGTTTGTATAGCCCCTTCTATCTTTCTCCCTCTGCATCTAGGGATGCGGCGACCCCAACGCCTGCCATTTTCTGGTGCAGACAGCCTCCTCTGTGGTGGAGGGGTAAGAAATTTCCACCACCGCTTTCTCCTACGAGACGACGTAGAAGTCGGCTAAAGGGGATCGGGGGCGGGGGGCCTGGTATACTTCACCTCTTAAATAAATCTACCAAAAAAAACGAGACCGAGATAGGGGCGAGGGAACGTGTTCGTGGTCCCGGACCCTAAGAATAGGAGCTTTAAATGTGCAAGGATTTAGTACGAATGATAAGCGAGAGGACATTGGAAGGTTATTTGAAAGAAGGAAGTGGAAATTTAGGTAAAACAGAGTGGTGTGTGAAGGAAGGAAGGATTTCGGAGAAATGGTAAGTATGTGGAAGACGAGAAATCTCGGAATGAAAGGAAAAAGTTGAATGTATCAAGGAATTGCTGCGCCAACATTGATATATGGCGCTGCGATATGGGCTCTGAAGCAAAAGGAGAGAAGAAAGATGGATGTGATGGAGATAGAGCTGCTTGAAGGAGTATGTGACAGAGACATGATTGAGGAACGAAGAGATACATAGGAGAGTGGGGCAGCAGGAACATTTGTCAGCCAGAGTGGACAGAAGGGTGCTGAGCTTGTATGGTCATGTTGAACGAATGGATGATGAAACGCTTTCAAAGAGAATATGTGAGTCAGATACATGGGGAGATAGAAGGGCAGGAAGACCCCCATTGAGATGGAGAGACCATGTAAGACAAGCTTTGGATGATAGAGAAATGACTATAGATCAGGCAAGGGAAGTGGTATTAACCCGTAAATGGCTGCAAAGCTCTTAAGAGGTTTTACTGGGCGACGGCGGCAAAGCTCTTAAGAGGGAGGCCTAAAAAAAACATTTAACACAGTCCCAGTAGCACTAAACAATTTTTGTTTTGTTTTTGTTTTTTTATGTATTTAATTTTTTTCCCTATACCTCATATCACTCCTCTACATCCCCTCCTTCCTCCCTTTCCCCTCCCCCTTCAATTATCACCTATTTTCCCTGTTATTCCCTAATTCGTTGGTATATTTTTGTGTTGACATTAGCAAACTGTGTGGAGGATGTGCTTACGTGCCTAGCGGGTGTGTTACATGACCGAGTGTGTGTATGAGTAGGCTCAGTGTGGCTTGAGGCCTCGTGGAGGGAGGGGTTGCCTCAATTTTCTCCATAATTCATGAATGGGCTGGTCCATCTATATTCGCAATTTTGACCAGAAAAATGATATTTTCACTAGTTTTATTGTTGTTACAGGTTACTATCTTCATAGTGAAGGTAAAATAGGCTCATATGAATAAGTAATAACGATATTTATCGTAAAATGACGATTATAAGCCTGAATGGAGCCAATATGCTCGCCCATGGGGAGCTAGTTCAATACCCCCCCCTCGCCATTTTCGGGTTAAACAGGAATGAATGGAGAATGCTTGTGAATAGATGAGTGAACACGTGGTCATTTGGCGGAAGTAGTCGGGCGCAAGTTGAACTAGATAATAGTCCATCAGGTGCCTGGCCCGGGGAGACGGTGTGGTGGGCGGGCTTGTGGTTTCGCTCTGCTGCATGTCTGCCTGCCGAGATCGGAACCTCTCCGGGTGGTCGGCGGCCGGGGAAGTGCTGGAGGGACCTTGGTGACCCTGGTCTCTGGGTCTTCTCCTGGATGACCTAGATGTGTGTGAATTTGTATTTTGTGTTTGTGTGTTCATTGTTTTCTGTTGTGTTATCCCTATTCTGGCTCTGTCTTGAGTCGGCCACCCCCTAAAAAGTAAAAACAAAGGAAAATAGGGAAACAAAACACAAAATAGGAAAATTGGGGATTGGGCCTGAGTATATAGAATAGAAGAGAATATAGTTTGTATAGACAGTCGTGTTGTGGCCTCCTCTAGTGAGTTATATACACTTTTGAGACCAACGGAGAGATTAATTCACTCATCTGTATGTGGGTCTCTTTAATTATATATCACAACAGTATGTGTGTGTGTGTGTTTGTAAATAGTAATATGAAAATTAATTCCGGTAATTGAATTATAAGAGGAATGCTAATTAGTCAAACTAATTGAGAACATGAAAACCAAGGCACGTTCTGTTAGTGTTTGTCTTAAAAAACGTTTAATGAAACGGACGAGAAGAATGAATGAAGAGAGAGAGAGTGTTACAAGGAATAGTTAGTATCTTAGAGACCTTGCAGTCCATTCCGAAGATATACTCGAAGTGGAAGGAGAGAGAGACTGTTTAGTGCACCACACTCTTTACAAAGTGTGCAAAATACTATCTCCTCTCTTCTTGAACTGCTCTACTGAAGAACTATTTACAACTTCGGTGGGAAATTTGTTCCAGGTAGAACACATCTTATATGTGAAAAGGTTTCCACAGATACTAGTGCTGAACCTTTTCAATTCTAATTTCCAGCCATGGTTGTGTGTTGTATTCATATTGAGGTTAAACATTTGCTATAATCCACATTGTCAAACCTATTAAATAATTTAAAAACTTCAATGAACTGACCTCGTAGTCTGCGTGTCTCCAACGGGAAGAGATCAAGAGATCTCAACCGGTCCGCATAGTGCATTCTTCTATAGCGATGGAATAAGCTTTGTAGCCCTAGCTTGTACTCTTTCCAGTCGCTCTATATCTTACCTGACTGCTGGAGATCAGAATTGAACAGCATACTCCAGGAGAGGCCGTATCAGAGCGTTGTAAAGTGTGAGGACTATTTCATTAATTCTATAAGTAAATTGCCTCTAAATATAGTACAATAATTTCTGAGCTTCCTTCTCTACTTCAATGCACTGCTTGAAAAAGTTAGGTCACTGCTAATCATAACACCCAAATCCTTTTCCAAGTTGCAGTCACTTCCAGAGGCATTCCCAATAGTAAATAGCCTGAATTGGGGTTGGCTTGGCCGTTATGCATCACCTTTCAGTTTTCCAAGTTTAGAGGCATCTGCCATTTCTCCGACCATTCACCCAGTCTGTTGAGGTTCATCCTGAGCTGTTCAACTCCTTTGGAGTCTTTCACATTCATTCCAAGCTTTATGTTGTATGCACACTTGGAGATCACACGCAACAGACCAATATCGATGTCATTGACATATATGATAATCAGTAGCGGGCCAAGGACAGATCCCTGTGGAACTCCAGAAGTGACTGAAGTCCACTCAGGAGAAACACCATTGACTGCCACTCGTTGTTGTCTACCTGTTAGCCTACTTTATATCCAATTTGTGACCTCTGTATTGATACCTAGCACACTCACTTTTGACATTAGCCTGCAATGAGGCACTTTGTCAAAAGTTATTTGAAAATCTAAGTAACGAATGTCTATGGCTCTACTTTTGTCATACTCACTCAGCATTTCATGGAAAAATTCAACCAAATTGGTAAAACATGATCGGTGTCGCCTGAATCAAAGTTGGGAATCTGTAATTAAATTTTGGATTTCTAGGTAGTCTATTATCTTGTCTAATAGTTTCCTTCTAAGAGTTTTACTATGATAGAAGTAAAGCTAATTGGCCGATCATTCTTGACACTCCTTCTTAAAGATTGGGGTCACATTGGCCAGTTTCCAGTCTTCAGGGACTTCTCAATTTTCTAGTGATTTATTGAAGATGTCTGCAAAGAAAGGTGCGATTTCATCTCGCACTTCATGTACAACTCGAGGAAGAAAGCCATATGGGCCGAATGACTTGAACCTTTTTAACTTGTCTATTCTTTTTGCTACATCCTCTGGGGAACATCTGATTCTGCTAAGAACTTCACCCTCATGCACCAATCCTGGACTTGTCATGTCACTGGTATTTTCCTTTGTGAATACTAAAGTAAAATAGTCAATTAGGGATTTAGCTATTTCAATTTCAAAGGTTTGTAGTTGGCCTGTTGGATCCTTTAGAGGTCCAATGCTACTTTTGAACGGCTTCCTGCTGTTCACATAGCTGAATAACTCTTTAGGACTCTCTTTGCAAACGGCTCTGAGGACTGGTGGGTTCTGCTTCTAAAGGTGCAAAGAGAAAAACTAACTATATTGTGGTCACTACTTCCGAGTTATTCCCCAACAGATAAGCTGGTCACACTTTCATCATTTTTTCAAGATCAAGTATATTGTTCCTTCTAGTTGGCTCGTTCACCCACTGGGTCAAAAAGTTATCGTTAGTAAAGTCCACAAGACGCTTACCTTCAGCATCGGCAGTTCTTGCTTGCCAGTTTACTAGACAATTGAAGTCACCTAAGATCACACTGGGTTTACCCTCGATAGCAACACTCAGTCTTGTGTACAGAAGGTCATCCTTTTCAACATTTCGATGTGGAGGCTTGTACAACAGAACAATCCTATAGAGAGAGTTATCTAGATTCAGGTCTACTCCAAGCAGTTCATGTTCTGATCTGATCGTGCAGTCTATGGAAGTTTAGAAAATATCTGATGTACAAAATAATTCTGCCCTCTTCCTGCATGGTTAGGTCTTTGTGGAACATTGTATATCCAGGTATTTCAAATTCCTGAACATAATCTCTGGTATTACTGTGAATCCATGATTCAGTGATAGCCACTACATCGAAATATTCTGTAGACACCAATGTTAGAAGTTCAGAGAATGTATTCCTAATAATACTACCTTAACCCTTTCGCTGTGGGTGACGTTCTGGAATGTTTTGGCAAGTTACAGCAATTTCCAGGCTTTAAAAGCCTGTATAAAACGTAAGAATCGAGTGTCAGTGGGTGGAAGCGTGAGGGGCCGAGCACCGAGAGCACCGAGCGGCTCACTGAGCTATGCTGTGTGTCGGGCAAGTCTCTCTCTGTCTCTCTCATCAGTGTAGCCAAGCAAGCGAGTGTTACATAATAGCGGGGTTTCCCGCGTTTCACTGGGATCACTGCGGGTGAACCAGACCACGTATACGGTCCGTTCTGGTGTCATTTTGAAGCTATTTTCGCTTAGTTTTCGGCAGAATACACTTCATTTAATGCAGATGCTTGATTTATCATTCAGGAGTGCCTGAATAAGCCCTAAATAGCCCAAAAACAGCCCGCAGCCAAAGGGTTAAGGGGATTCAGGTTTGTCTTAGCTTCCCGAACAGAAAGGGGTCTCTGGAGGTTGTGTATTTTCTTGCACATTATTCTCTGTACACTATCAGACGTGTTGCAATCTCCTATACTTGGTGAATCCTCACTGAGGGAGGGGAACCACTATATAGTGGTTCAGAAGGACATAACACCTTCTTTTGTGGGACCTCTTTTTGGAAGTTTGAGATCAGCTGCTGATGAAGGTTTGCATTTTTCCTGCTGGGGGGGGGGGGGGGGGAGTGCATTCTACATTTTTGCTTGCCCTCAGCAAGCTGTACAGATGGTGATTTAGGAAATTACCTACATGCGATAATGTTTTCATTAATTCATTATTTGGTCATTTTATTTGCTTGGGGAAGGTGCTAGAAAGTTACTCCTTCGATTCCAGAGGCATTCCAATGCTGAGTAGCCTATATCGTCCTCTGTTAGTTAGAAAAATGGATTACCCTGCGTGTTACCGAAAGCCTAATACACATCACATTGTTTCCAAGTATTCTATCTGTCTGTCAGGTAACTACATATATAGAGAACAAATTAATGAACTTTGATAGCACTTTCATTTAGCTAATTTACAGGAAAAAAATCCTCATTAGCCTATTTCACAATTATGTGCATTCTGGCACTTACATAATTTGATATGGGGACTTGATATGTCAACAACAGTAGTAACGATAATGCTCAAAATATCATGCCGAGCTAACACCTGCATGGCAATATTTATTAATATTCACATGGTTCGAATGGACAAAATAAATTCAGGCTTTACACAAGTGCATACACATTCAGACTCCCTGATTGTTTAACATTTAAATGACAATGACAATTCATGAATGAAATGTACTATATAATTCCAAGTTTGAGAACTATTTGTTTTCTATACTTTTAATGAAATTTATGGGCGCACACTGTCCGTATGTGTGAGTGTGTGTGTGAGAGCGAGATAGAGATATTGAATTCATGCTGATTTTGCAGACGTGTTGGCTTTACAAAATTGACAATGTGTGTGTGTGTGATATTTGTTAGTAAAGGCATCGTTCCCCTGGCAGCTATATATAAAGCTGTTCACTCCTTTGTTTCACTAACACACTAACAATATCACAAGGCGTGTTTGTATTATCACTGATTTTAGATGATATAAATATATATCACTTATACCGTGCACAATAAACAATACATGGAGAACATACATAAGAACATAAGAACATATACCCTTCAATATAAGTTATTATGATGTAACATTTATAAATCTATTCATAAGCAGTAACAACATAGTTTGCAACCAAGCAATATGTAGCGGAATTTATATAAACATAATAATAATAAGGGATATTTGTTAGAAGGGTTGAACAATTGGTCCCATTGGGTCTGTTGTCATTTGATAAATATTATTGAAGTGACGGGGTTGGCGAGAACGGGCTCCAGTTCATGTAAGATTGCAAACATCAAAGTAAGGAGGGAACGAAGAAAGCCAAGTTTACCCGAGCACCCCATGACATCAGGAACTTCCCAACTCTATGGGATGCGGGACATCTAGGACAGTCACCCCAGTTAAAGGGAAATCGTGATGTCCTATCACGGCCGCGGTTTCAATACCCACCCGCCAATCACCAGCCACCATTTGTCCAGACCCCGGATTTGCAGTATAACGAAGAAATGTTTATGCAAGTAAAACACCAAAGGCCTGAATGCTACCGGAGCAAATGGAACTAAGGAGGCCTATAAATGAGGATGGGCCTGGAGAACCATCTAACAAAATAGTAGGAGACAGCATAGGCGAATTATTACCAAGTTGGCCAAAGAGCTTCAATTATGAAGTAATCAGTATAATCATTATCACATGTATATTAGGCTACGTAACGAACACCTAGGTGTTAAATAACATAGCTATTGTATGTATGTACCTAATAAAAATTTCCATGTATGTATTAGTTAAGTATTAATCATCATCACAACGTATTACAATATCCATTTTACCTTGAATTCCTATAAGCAAGAGGCAAGAATTAAGTCAAACATAGCTTCAACGAAATATTGTAAAAGTAAGCAAACAAGCACTGGGGTAATGTCCTTAACTCTGAATAAGAACGGGTCATCTAGCAGCAGTGGAACAATTGTCTTGCCTTCACCCCTGCCCTGAGAGCTCGCCGAACCTGCTGTGTGCCTTCTGAAGTCCGGATCCTGAAGTCCTGATTTTGAGAAGCAGTTAATCCTGAAGTGCTGCCCTGTGGACCTACGTTCAACGTCGGCCAGACTTTCTCTCAGCTCTGTACCCTCCTTCATTACCCTAAGTGTTTCTGAGTATGTTACGTGATTATTGATGTGAAGGTAAGGTTAAAATATGTTGAATATTACAGTGTTTAATTATCTAGAGATCTGTGTCCAAGATCCTTATCCATTGCATATGTGTTAATCTCTCAGAGTTTGTAGTAATTGTTATTTAGATCTGTGCCTAAGATCTAAGTGTTCAATTGTTATATTTACTTCCTAGAACGTACTACGCATACGTTACATACTTGTGTTCATTAAAAGCCCTTAGCTAAATACTCACAGATTTTCCTTGTATACTGTCCAATTCTATTATGTATGTTACAAGTTGAAGTCGAAGTGTATAACGAGTAATTATGCCCTTCTTTAAATAAGAACCTGTTACCTAGAACCTGCGCTCAATTTCATATTTTGTTTATCTCAGTTCCCCCTCGTGAAGAATTGTTATTAATTATTATCTATACTTTCTTCACGAGATTCTAAATCTACGCTCGTTTGTTTAACCCTTTCCCTGCGGGTTACGTTCTGGAACGCATAGGCAATTTACAGCAATTTCCAGGCTTTAAAAGCCTGTAAAAGCCGTAAAAATTGAGTGTCAGTGGGCGGGAGCGTGAGGGACCACCCTCCTACCCTCAGAGAAGCCAGCCGCTCACTGAGGGAGACTGTGTCTCGCGCGGCTGTCTCACAACAGTATTGCCGAGCGAGCGAGGGCTAATAATTAGCGAGTTTTCCCGAATGTCTATGGCAACGCTGCGGGTGAACCCCGCCACCTACGAAGCTCGTTCTGGTCTCATTTTGAAGCAATTTTCGCCTAGTTTTCAGCAGAATACAGTTCATTTAATGCAGATGCTTGATTAATCATTCAAGAGTGCCTGAATATGCCCTAAATAGCGCAAATAAGCACGCAGAGAAAGGGTTAAGCGTTATTTCCATTATTGTATGAACCGTATTTATGTTTATTTGATTATTGATGTAGATAATTCTGATTCTTATCGTCTAGGAATTCTAGTCTTGCATAGATCGATTATCTAATTATTCATTAATCCGAATACACCGCTTATTGTGTGAATTCTTTACAAGACTCTGTTAACTCGTTCAGATATCTTATTATACCTTTTCGGGTATTTCATTTAGTACAACTTTGTCGTGTACGCCAAATTTACTTATAATTAATATTGTATTTAATTATTCGTATGCGCTGATTTTATATAAAGCATTCTTCAGTATTGTTTAACTACGCTAGTTCTGTTAACTGTACTTTTTATCCATTTTCGCTTAAGAGATATTGATCCTTGATTTATTCATAATCATAGAGTAAATATTACCTCTGAATTCCTCGACCCAATTTAATATTATTGCATATATTGATTGAAGAGACATACGTTCAGATCATATTTTTATCAAAAGTAAGTTAATAACAAGTTGAATTGTAAAATTAATTATGCACATCATTCCCCGTAATTTCAACTTCATCTTCCAAGTATTAAGTTCATAGTCGCACTAATAGTAAATAAATTTCCCAAGACTGCAGTAATTAGAATGACTTGAGCTATGTACCTGGTCATTAGTCACCCCTACCCGGGCTGATTTACCTGCCCACGAGCGCCCCTCACCCGCCGTGAGCGTTACTCGAACCAACCGTTCCTGTACTTGTTTAAAATCTCAACTCACCTAATTCTCTCCTACCCGGGGAAACTTGTGTTCAAAAGAATAAAAATACGTTAGACACTCGACTCACATATGTATTATTATCAAGGGATGATTCTATATGTTACGTGTTCTTTATAATTAATTGTATACTTCCTATTACCATATTACCACAATAGGTTATAATTTGTGTTCTTGAATCGAGATTGAATACTTATGCATTCCCTGTGTTGCTTACTGTTCCTTATAATAGTTAAGTTAACTCTCAGTCCTTATTTTGCTCGATACATCCGTGATGTCAACATTGAAACAATTATGCAACGCATTGAGAGATCAGGAGTATATGACAAGAAATAATAAATATATCAACCCTTCTGCCATTGAATACATTATATGTGTACAAATTACATGCGTGTGTTCATTGAGTTTTGTAGCACCTGATTGAATACCTATTTCTGTGATTAAGAACGTGTTAGATGTGTTCCTGTTGAGGAAATTTACAGTCCATAAGTCCATACCTGGATTTTAGTGCAGACTTGATAACGAGATATACATATTTTATCCCGGCATAACAAATTATCAATAAATATTTTCTCCTCGGCCCTGGGCATAATTCTCGCGTGATGGTTATGAACCTTGTTACTGATGTTATTGGGTACATTCCATTTTATGTTGGTGTTACATATCGACAGATCAATACTTGCCTGGGTTAAACGAATTTTGATAAATCAAATAAATCCAAATATTACGCGAGTTATATTATACAAAATATACTATTATATATGCGGTAGTTTAATCATCGCTGTTAAGTTGAAACTGGGCAGTTTAAAATAAGGAATGTTACAACTATATTGACTGTTGTAAGTAATACAGTTATCTACTTACCATCTAAAAGGTACCTCCATACACATTTTTTATTGTTATATTTTGGTAACCAGACTGGCTGTTTCTCCAAATGTATCATGTTTAAGTAACCCGAGTACCAGCGACGTGTTATATTTTATTATAGCTATGTTTAGACGATACTATGATGCTTAAGATGGATCTGTGGTAGTTAAAACGGTTAGCTGAGAGAGTTTGAAGTCATATTATTGTCAGAGGTCCTTCCTAAGCTTAATAGAATAGTTTAATAGTTGTCAGAATATGATGAAAATGACGTCGTCGGTACAGTAGAGGTTAACTAACTACTAAGATATGGCAAAGGGCCTGGCACTAACCTGCAACACCTTATCCGCACAACAAGTTTCCTTTTTCAAGTTGCTTGGAACCAAATATGAAATCTATAAACTAATAAACGAGCAAACTTAGACACACCCGCAATAACACGTAAACGCATATACACATACAGTGTGAACATGTTCCCTAAAAGAAGTAATGTCAACAAGTACCTTATCTATTAGACAGAAGAAAGAAGAGAACACAAGAGGTAAGGAAGAACAAGAAAAGGAGGCAGGCCGATGAAGAGGATGATATAAAGGATCTGGGAAGGAGAGAACCACCACCACTACCACCAATACTCTCCACCTCCACCTTCACCATTCGCCCTCGCCTCTATTTATATTTCCTTCCTTCAGTTTTAACTTCTGCATTCTACTTAAAATTCAACCTTTCCTAAATATTTTGTTTCCCCTTGATCACTTCCCTCTGTGTGCCCGCATATAGTGCTGTATATCTCTCTCTCTCTCTTTTTCTTTCTCTCTCACACACTAGCCATGTCTGTCACTTAGTCTATTTCATGTGTCACTCAATCAGTCTCGCCCCGTTACTCAGTCCCTCTTGCAATACATATATATTTCTTATTTTATCCACATCTCATTTTCACGCATTTTGTTTCTTGCACAGTTGCCGTCATTAGTTATTCGACACGGACTACAACTGTATTGAACACATATGAGTTATTCCAACATTTGAGAGCATTCTAAAACTTAACATCTTTGTAACAGCCGTCCGGCTGGCTCAGTCGATAGCGTGCTTGATTCCCATCTTGAAGGTCTCGCGTTCAATCCCCGCTCAGATTGAAAAGTTTTTCTGGGATACAGCCGGCGGTTACCATCTCCCCATGAGCAAGGGGGGTAGGCAATGGTCTCTGGTAGACTAAAGAAAGCCAAGCGCTTGTGAATCCTCGAAGGAGGAGATACGGGCGCTATATAAGTAACCAGAAGATTATTATTATTATTATTACACGTTTAGAAACATTGGGGTGTCCAGTAAATATATATTAACCCGCGGAATGCGAAAATGGGGCAGTGAAAAGTGGCCAGGACGGGTAATTTCTACCCTTCGATTCTGATAGAATTTGTTATATTTCCCATATAAAACATTATTTCTTCTGCATGAGTGTTTATTTTATTTGTATGATGAAAAAATTACCCTTGCAGAGTGACAAAATAAGTGGGAACAGCAATTGGGGGGTGAAAAACTTATATTTCCTCCGCCTGGTCGTACTCATGGTCGGCCGGGCTAAACATACATCCTCCCTTTGCAACGTTTCGCAAGCAACTGATCAGCCCGATAGAGATCTTACACTTCTAGAAGGTCTCTAAATGATTCAACCTTGCCTGACGATAATTCGCACAGAAAAATAACCGATAAATGAGAGAAATAAGAGGACAAAGGAAACACATGTGGATGAGTGCTAGGAAGTACTGTCTCACCTAATGACATATTCCTTTGTTTTGAGAGCCCCTAGGGCATTTTGGAAGGGTTTTTACATGGTCTTGCTTCCGTGAGACCTATCGCGCTCGTCATAGAGACACTTCCGTGAGGTTTATTGCACTTCTCGGGTTAACTAACTATACATTACTTTGAATGCACAGTACAGATTAACCCCTTTTCTACGAGAAAGATTGTATTGTTCCAAAAATGTGTCATTTGGTAATCACTTAAGATAGAATCTCTGAAGCACACACACACACACAAACACACACACACCACACACACATAACACACACTTACTGTTATTTATATCACTATCACCTTATCTGTTCCTTCCAGATCCCTGGCATATAACTCTCCCCTCTCCTTGTTCCATCATTACAAGTCTCACATCTCCGTATAACCCAATCTGTCAGGCTGGCCTCACCATTAGGTAACTACCATCTCTCCTACTTAACTCCCTAATTGACTTCCCTAGAGGTCTTTGTAACGAAACTTTACACACACACACAAACATTTGAACAATATCCACATAAAAGTAATTTCAATAAACGCTTATCTTTACAGGAGAGTACAAAGGAGTACAAAGGACTACAAAGGAAATCAAGCAACAACAGATCTAGTGACCCTTCTAGGTTGCTTGTCCTCCAAAACACTGACGATCAAGTGTCCAAACACTGGTTTAGAGTGGGTAAGGGAACATTGGAAAGGGAATTACTGCCCTGGAACTAATGTCCGTGGCAGGATTAGGAAGTTAGTAGGGGACAGATGGGTTAGTAAACTGAGGGGGGGATAAAATAAAGTTATTCATTTACAAACGCAGTCAGTCGCGGGTTTGATGCGAGATATTTGTCTAGGCGGAGTTTAAATGAATCAACGGTGATGCAGTCTATAACGTTTCGGGGAAGCCCATTCCACAAGTTGACAACTCGATTGAAGAAGAAATTCTTAGATTCGTGCGAGTTAAAAGATTTACCAATAATTTTGCAACCGTTTCCCCGCGTGTAATTAGATTGGTCGATATTGAAGTACTTACTACAGTTCATATTGTCGATACCTTTGATGATTTTGAACACTTGAATTAAGTCACCTCTTAATCTGCGCTGGGTTAAAGGAAATAGATTTAATTCTCTAAGACGCTCTTCGTATGGTTTGTTCTTTAGGCTAGGTATCATTTTGGTAACTCTACGTTGAACTCGTTCTAGCTTGTTTATATCTTTTTGGTAATAAGGGCACCAGGATTGAAACGCAGTATTCCAGAAGAGGGCGGACTAATGAATTGTAAAGGGTTAGGATAACTTCTTTGGATTTATGCTCAAATGACCTGCCTATAAAGCCAATTATTTTGTTTGCCTTCTTAACAACTTCTGAACATTGTTGACTCGGTTTTAGGTTACTCGATATTGTTACTCCCAGATCGGTTTCTCTGTTTACATTCTTAAGCTGAGTGCCATTCATCGAATAGTTTGCTTTCTCATTTAGGTATCCGATATGTAGTACTTTACATTTATCCGCATTGAAACTCATTTGCCAAATTTGGGCCCAACATGACAATTTATCTAGATTGTGTTGCAATTGTAGATTGAGAGCAAACATGATGGAAGGAGGAACAAGATCAGGAGGTATGGCTAAGGGGAGGAAGGGATACAGAAGGATATGAGAAGGAAACACCCACCACCACCAATTCATTACATCCATACCCTGAACGTTTTTACCGGCTATCTCACGTAAGGAACGTCGCATTCGCTCAGTAAAACATTCTGGAAGGAACGTTGCAGCTGCCGGGTTAAATTACAGGAAAGTGTATTCAATTTGAAAATTAATATGTTAGAGTGTCAGGCTGTATTTGGCTTACAATGTGATGGTGACATTTCCAAGAGTGATTTAAAGAGTAAGGCAGTTAAGGAACTACTTTTAGCCAAAGATTTTAACACCTCAACAAATGCACCTCAACAACATCATAGCTACACTTCCCCACACATTGCATAATAGCCTTATCTGTAATAGGTCTAGCATAATCTATACCTACTCCTAAGTTTGACCCATTTCATAACATATTAAAGCTTCTTATAGCTTATCTAGTTCTTTGTCTTAAGCTTAACTTATCATATTCATACCCCCTACTGTGCCATAGGGCACTACCATAAAAGTTCCTCCCATTCCTAAGCAATGTGGCCAAAATGGCAAGAATATAACAACCTCCCACCTCAAAAGATGGAGAAATACTGCCTCCCTCAGCCTGTAAAGGTTTGAATATAAGCTAAGAAGTGTTGCCAACTCTAGAGCAGTGCTCAAATGTTATGGTACCAGGCACTGCCTGATACTGGCAGTTACAAGGATCGTATATTACTGACGGCTCTCTGCCGTCGCTTGAACTGGGAAGAGATTTATCAGCTGACGGCTCTCTGCCATCGCTGGTACTGGACGGGTTAAACTGATTTAAACTAGCCTATTTATGTAACTTATACCTATATGGAGGAAGTGGAGGAGATGAGCAAGGTGTTTAAGGATGAGATCTGTGCAGCATGTGAGGAGGTGTGTGGAGTCAGGAGAAGAGGGAGGGGAGTGAAAGGTACAGCATGGTGGACAGAAGAGGTAAGAATAGCTGTGGAAGAAAAGAAGAAAGCATATAGAGAGTGGTTGGGTAGTAGAGGGAATGAAGATTCCGAGAGACAGAAACGAGCGAGGTACGTGGAGAGTAAGAGGGTGGTGAAGAGAGTAGTGAAGGAAAGTAAGAGAAGAGTAGATGAGGAATTTGGAAGGAATCTGAGTGTAAAATGGAGGGAGAGTAGAAACTGTTCTGGAAAGAAGTCAAGAAAGTTAGGGAAGGTAGCAAGGGAAACAGTAAGGGTGTGAAAGATAAGAATGGGAGAATGCTAGCCGAGAAGCAAGAGAGAGTCGAAAGATGGAGGGAGTACTTCAGTGAGTTGCTAAATGAAAGGAATGAAGAGCCAGCAAACATAGCTGGATATGGTATGGGAGGGAGAAGAAGAGAAGTAGTGGAGGAGGAGGTGGGGATCAGGAGGTCAGAAGTGTGGGAAGCCATGAAAAGAGTGAAGTTGGGGGAAAGCACCAGGAACAGATGGAGTGTGTGGGGAAATGTTGAGGTATGGTGGTGAGATAGTGATAGAATGGGTATGGAAAATGTGCAAACTAGCATGGGAGAAGGGGAGTGCACCCGATGACTGGAAGACTGGCATAATAGTCCCCCTATATAAGGGCAAAGGGGAAAGAGGAGTGTGTGGTAACCACCGAGGAATATGTCTTCTAAGCGTAGTAAGATAGGTATACAGTAGAGTAGTGATTGAGAGAGTGAGAGTGAGAACGGAGAAATGGATAGGCGACGAGCAGGGAGGTTTTAGGAAGGGAAGAGGATGTGTAGATCAGATTTTTACCCTGAATTGTGTTGTGGAGAAGTATCTGGAGAAGAAACAAAAAGTGTATGTTGCCTTTATGGACTTGGAGAAGGCCTATGACAGAGTGGATAGAGAAGGTTTGTGGAAAGTACTTAGAATATACGGAGTAGAGGGCAAGTTGCTGAAAGCAGTGAAGAGCATGTATGAGGGTGCAAAGGCGGCAGTTACGTGTGGAGAGTGAGCAGAGCGAGTTCTTTGACCTGAATGTTGGTTTGAAACAGGGGTGTGTGATGTCCCCGTGGTTGTTTACTGTATATATGGATGGAGTCATGAAAGAAATAGTATCAAGAGCAGTGGATGTTGGTGTATCGCTGAAAAGGGAGGGAATTGAGTGGAAGCTACCTATACTGCTGTTTGCGGATGATACAGTTCTGATGAGTGATAATGAATGGGAGTTGCAGGGTCTGGTAAATGAGTTTGGAACAGTGTGCGAAAAACGGAATTTGAAGGTAAATACGGGGAAGAGCAAGGTTATGGTCTTCGAAAGGGGTGAAGTCACAGAGTGTGAGGTGAAGCTGAACGGTCAGGCTATGGAGATCGTCAACTCTTTTAAGTATCTGGGCAGTGTGTTGAGTAAAGATGGGACTATGGATGAAGAGGTGCGGGAGAGGGTACAACAGGGGAAGAGGGTTGTAGGAACGCTAAAAGCAGTAACAAGAAATAGGGTGGTCAGTATGGAAGTGAAGAAGTCCTTGCATGGACAGTGTGGTAATCCCGACACTGACTTACGGAAGCGAAGCATGGACGTTGGTTGAGAGACTCAGACCAAGAGTGAGAGCAGTGGAAATGAATTACTTAAGGAGTGCGTGCGGAGTTACATGGAGGGATAGACAGACTAATGAGGAAGTAAGAAGGAGGTGTGGTGTGGAGGTAGATGTGCTGGAAAGTGTGAAAAGGAACAACTTGAGATGGTTCGGCCATATGGAACGTATGGAAAGCGAGAGAATGACTAAGAGGGTGTACGAGAGCGAGGTGGAGGGACAGAGGGGGAGAGGTAGACCGAATATGAGGTGGAAGGATGGAGTGAGGAAGTACATGAACGAAGGCGGTGCTGGTTGGGGGGAGGGGCGTCGACTGACTGGGGACAGAGGTGCATGGGGGCGGTTCGTTCGTGGCCACCCCTTCGGGGATCACGGCGTCAGGCAATAGATAGATAGATAGATAGATACCTATACAAATCCATACCCAATCTATGCCTAGCCTAACCTTGCCTTATTAGATAGTGGTATTGTATGTGTGAAATATTTAGTGTGTGTGAACAAATTGTTGTGGACGAACAGACATGTGGGCTAAATAAGTAACACCTCGCTCTTAACAATAATCATCAATTACACACCCCAATGTACTTGAATAAACTAATGAAATCATATGGTCTTCCTGGGATTCGAACTCAGGACAACACACCCAGAACATAAGCATTTAAACCATTTCACCACCAACACAGAATAGCTTAGCCAAGACCAAAGTGATGCTAAAATGTTTCTTTAGTAAAACCAGAGTGTGATGGAGGTGGAGGGTAAAAGTTACAGGAGACGGATGGCTGCCAGTTTGAGAGGTTGGTGCAAAGTGTAGACACCTTGTGATCGGAGGGTTTTGTAAATATGGGACATGTGTTCAACGAGGAATTATTTACTTGGCGATTTTATTGATTTTATTATTGATTATTATTATTTTGTTTTCATATTTGTCTTATTAGTTATTTAATATTGGCAAGGAATTCCCCCCAAAACGGCTTATTGATATGGGTTTCGTATTTTGATAGACAAAGCTAATCGCGCATACTTATAAGATGTACTGAATTGAGAACTGACAGTCCAATTGAAATGTATATTCTTTCAAAAGGTACAGCCGTGAGCATATACTTATACAGTATAGGCCTCTCGGAGAATGAAATAACAATCCTGGGAGGGGACCTGAATGGTCACGTGGGAGCATCTGCAGATGGATACGAGGGAGTACATGGAGGAAATGGTTACGGAAGGAGGAATCTGGAAGGTGAATTATATACTGGAGTCCTGCGTTGCACACAACATGGTTGTGTGTAACCCAAAGTTCAAGAAAAGACAGAGCCATCTGGCCACATATAACTCTGGGGTCTCCAGTAGCCGGATAGATTACTTCTTGGTTAACATGAAAAACTGGAGACTGGTTCGGGATGTAAATGTCATCCCAAGCGAAGAATCTATCCCGAGCATAAGCTACTTGTGTGCAACATGAGCTTATACAGAGATCCTGAGCGCAAGAAGGTATACATGCCCAAATAGAGAGTGTGGCTGCTGAATAACAAGGAAGTTAGGGATAGCTTTCATAGTGAATTGGAGGAAATTAATACAATTAAGGAAGCTAGGCCTAGCAATGTAAATAGTAATGGAATTTCCTTCTCGCTGCCACTGACAAAGTATGTGGGAAAACAAGGGTCACCCCAGGAATAAGACCTCCTGGTGATGGAACGATTAGGTAGAACATGTTGTGACAGAGAAAGGAGATGCTTCAAGCATGGAAGAAGGGAGGCAGTTAGAAGGAATACCAAGCAGCTAAACGACTGCCAGAAGAGTTATTTACAATGCTAAAAAAGGAATTAAGGACCTGGTCCTCGAAATAGTGTGTAACACTGACGATCCCAATGGGATCTTCAACCTAGCTAGGCAAGTTAGAAATGACAGTAGGTATGTTATAGGTGAATGGTGTGTTAGAAATGATAATGGGAAGATTGTGTATGCAGAAGATGAAATCAGAGAATCATGGAAGGCACACTATGAACGATTGATAAATGTAGAGTTTGAATGGGATAAGGAACGACTTAGTATAAAAACAAACAATATCTGAACCCCCTCCTTTGATAGCACCAGTTGTAGTGAGCGACGCGATCAATAAAATGAAGGACAGAAAAGCTCCAGGGTGCTCTGACATTGTCGCTGAGATGATAAAAGCCTCGGAGGAGACTGGTGTCAGCTTAGTCACTGAGATAATAAACACCATTACTAAAGAGGAGAAAATCCCTGAGAATTGGCACAAAAGTGTAATAGTAAATATATATATGAAGGAAAAGGGGATGCGGTAGATAGAGGTAATTATAGGGCCTGAAAATGCTTGACCAAATCATGAAGATCTGTGAGGGTTTGATCAGGCAAAGCATCTCCATTGATGATATGCAGTTTGGTCTTATGTCAAAACGTGGTACAACCGATGCTATCTTCATAGTCAGGCAGATACAGGAGAGATACTTACTAAAAGGCAGGGATCTTTACTTTGTATTTGTAGACCTGGAGAAGGCCTTTGACAGGGTGCCTAGAGATGTTGTGCAGTGGGCTATGAGGAAACTTGGTGTGGAAGACTGACTGGTGCGTGTGATAATGAAGATGTATGAGGATTCGCGAACTGCGGTGAGAGTAAAAGTGTACTGAGTGAGTTCACAGTCCTTGTTGGAGTTCATCAGGGTACAGTGTTAAGCCCCCTCCTCGTTATTATGGTCCTGGAGGCACTGTCTAGAGATTTTAGATCCGGACTCCCGTGGGAACTGTTTTATGCAGACAATGTAGTCCAAACAGCTAACAATGTGCAAGATACTAAGGCCGAATTCAAAATATGGAGAGAGGGCATGGCGAGCAAGAGTTTAAGAGTCAACATTAACAAAACCAAGGTTATACATTGTAGATTGAGACAATGCAATTGGAAAAGAGCGATGCATACCCATGTGCAGTGTGTGGAAAGGGTGTAGGTGCTAACTCGATTCGGTGAAGCATCTGTCGATGTTGGGTGCACCATGGGAGTAAGCGCTGTAGTAGAATAAAAGGACCCCTGCCGAAGAACAAGTAAGAAATCGAGGAATTTGAGTGCATAGTGTGCAAGGGCGAGCTTGTGTTAAATGATGATCCTGTGGCTGTGACTTTTGGAAATGAGTCATTGGAGCTGGTGGATAAGTTTTATTACCTAGAAGATACCATCTCTACCGGTGGTGGGGCCGAGGCTGCCACTGTTGCTAGAATTAGATGTGGCTGGGGGAAGTTCAGAGAACTGCTGTCAATTCTGACCATGAAAAGAATGCCTCTCCCCCTGAAGGGAAAGGTGTATGCCTCATGTGTTAGAAGTGCAATGACGTATGCCTCAGAAACATGGGCCGTTAAAGTAGAGGATGTCAACAGAATGGAACGTAATGAAATGAGAATGGTGATATGGATGTGTGGGGCCAAGCTGCAGGATAGAATAACAAATGATGAGCTGAGTAGACGTTTTTGTATAAAGAGTATTAGCCGGGAGATGCGTACAAGTAGACTGGGATGATATGGGCATGTGGAGAGAATGAATGAACAAAATTGCGTGAAAAGATGCAGGTCTGTGATTGTGGAGGGAGCTGCACCAAGGGGTGGACAGAGGAAGACCTGGGATCGGAATATACATGCCGATCTCAAATCCAAAAAACTTGACAAGTGAAGCCGCCCTTAACAGGGTTGCCTGGAATGCCGTCATTAGTACACAAGACTGAAACTGCACGTATGTGTTTAACACTCAGTCTTAAAATTGTATGTATATGTGTATGTATCGATATCAAAACCAAATGAGACAATGCAATGCTTTGTTATATCATCGATGTGTCAGAGATTCATACGGGTGTAACCTTGTTAATTCTTGTGATTATAATATATTAACGAACTGGTTTATTACGTCCTATCATCAGATGAAGCACTCATAAATCATTGTATGCGTCAAGGTCCCTTGAAAAGAATGCCAGGTTTACAAAGCTCAACTTGCTTCATGTACAAGATATCGATGGTCAAGTGAACTAAGGTGATAAATAAACAATTCACATTCGTACTTCGTTAAGTGTTACCAACAGAACGTGTTAAAATGCAAAAAGACTTTGTCAGTGATGAGAGAGAAAACTTATTATTTATTTTTCAACAATGTATCCCAGATCATCAACAACGCACTCGGCCAAATTGAACTGAGGAATATATCCACAAAGTCCAGCGAAAGTGACACCCAAGGAAAGTCTCCAACACATAATATCTTCTTCACAGCCAATTTTGTGGGACGAACCAAGATTGTCAATCAGCCTGTCATGCACGGTGAAAATGTGGGGGATGTGATATGATAAAGAGAGAGAGAGTTTGTCTAAATCATGAGGTTGGGTACAATTAATGTAGGTAGGGTCAGAGATAACATGACGGATAACGCCACAAGACAACTAAGTCAAACAAGAATAAGGAAGTGCAATTAACGCATTTATGTGTCCTATTGGTGAGTACAGGAGCTTGATGTGCTCTGAATGCCTCCTAGTTGTGTTGTGTTTATAAAATATTTTGTACATACATTTTATAAACATATATCTCCTCAGGAACCCTTGTGTATACACAGACGTACAAACACGAACCAGAACAATACTCATAGTACAACATTGAAAGAAGATGAGTGGAATACTGAGTGATGTAAATTCAATACAGAGAAGTATGAGCAAACTATAAATGTGTGATTCTTGAATGGTGCAGAAACAACATATAACTAATTAAATACTTAGGTAGTTTTTGCATGTGAAAGCAACTAGTGAAAAACAACAAGTGTGTACATATGGATAATTACTTGGAAAAACATCTTCAAGATAGATACAGCAAGGCAGGGAGAAAATAACAGCATGGCTGAGACATATTAATTATACTTATAGCATAGTTTTTATATTCTTGATCCGAGTTATGTAGTAACATAACTGATAGTTATCAACACAGCTCTAAGACAAACATGATCCTCGACTCTTATGATAACTCATAATTTGGAAGAAGTCTTATTACCTCCTGTTATATTCTTCCATTGCCTGTCTATTATATTTTCCCTCTCATCCTCGGTTTAGTCTTATTGTCCTTTCTTTCGTCTTCCTTGTATGCATCCCATTCATTCTATCTCTCTCTCTCTCTCTCTCTCTCTCTCTCTCTCTCTCTCTCTCTCTCTCTCTCTCTCTCTCTATATATATATATATATATATATATATATATATATATATATATATATATATATATATATTTTCTTTCAGGCAGGTGAGATTAAAATAATAGGCACAGTTTGCATTATTGAGTTTTGTAATGATACTCTCAATTTTTCGTATAGTTTTTCTGGTATTTTCAGGAAGTTGGTAAAGGAGGTTGCAAATGGTTCCGACGTTTCAATGGGCGCAGCCATCATTATCAAGGAGAAGTGAAGTTAGAAGGTGATAAGTCGAGTTTATATAGGCGATACAAGATCAGAAAGGGATATTGTGTGCTAGCTGCACGCTGGTTGGCTAACCTAAGACTAGCTCTGGTAGGCTGGCCGGACGCAGGAGTGGGCGGGGCCTCTGCGTCGTTCATCTGCGTGTGCCCTTCACACACGCAGATGACGACGACGCAGAGGCCCCGCCCACTCCTGCGTCCGGCCAAGCTACCAGAGCTAGTCTTAGGTTACCCAACCAGCGTGCAGCTAGCACACAATAATCCCTCTCTTGATCTTGTATCGCCTATATAAACTCGACTTATCACCTTCTAACTTCACTTCTCCTTGATAATGATGGCTGCGCCCATTGAAACGTCGGAACCATTTGCACACCTCCTTTACCAACTTCCTGAAAATACCAGAAAAACTATACGAAAACAAAATTGAGAGTATCAATAAAAAACTCAATAATGCAAACTGTGCCTATTATTTTAATCTCACCTGCCTGAAAGAAAATATCCTCCCTGGCTACACTAATATCAAAATATATATATATATATATATACATATATATATATACTATATATATATATATATATATATATATATATATATATATATATATATATTAAAAACCCAAATTAAACCTTATTTAAATTTCTCTATAAATTTTCATTCGTTTTCTCATTTATTTGTTGGTGTACTCTGTGCTTGTATATTTGCGTTTCTTGCTTCTGGTAAGAGGTGAAATAGCCTATAACGATAAATCATGTGCCTGATGCTGTAGGAAGATTTACTGCTTTTGTGCTTATTATATCTCCACATTCGCGTATTTTTATATACTACAGTGTGTTCTTGTGTATTTGTATTTAATTAAATATGCTTGCTCTATATGATAAGATATCACCAAGACAGTAGTCTTGGTGATATCTTATCATATATTATTTGGGATATATCTCCTGTATATATGTGTGTGTGTGTGTGTGTCTGTTTGTTTATGTCGGCAGGTGTGTCTGTCATATTGTTTCTAAGAGAGAGAGAGAGAGAGAGAGAGAGAGAGAGAGAGAGAGAGAGAGAGAGAGATAGATAGAGAGAGAGAGCTGCTCCAGCACTACATGCATTGACAGAATATCAGTATATTTGTTTTCATTGGTATATGGCTTAGCTAGATCTCATTTTGTGTTACATCTATTCTATAGATAGCCTTAACCACTAGATATATCTTATGTTTCATGTCATAAAGTCCCTTGAGAATTATTCTAAATATAATAATATATTCTGTGAGAAAATACTGCGTCTCTATGAGGATGATCTCGGCTACTAAGTAATTCACCCATGACATATATTGGCTCGGCAATAGATACACAGGAACTGAATAATCTATTTCCGAACATAATTCAGCCAACGATGGGGTGGAATATTTCCGTAAAGGTTACTAATCTTATATTTTTTCCGCCACCCAACTTCACCTCTAAACTCAATTAATGAAATCAACAAATACATGTGGCACTCCAAGGACTCGAACCTAGGATACTCACATCTATATTCCGCGCACTTATGCATTACGCTATCAAGACAGTTGTGTGCACAGGAATTCGCCTACCGTTTCTAGGCATAGCTTTCGATGTAAGGCATGATTTAGATTATTTTTTGTTTTATTGAAGATAGGCTTACGAACTAGGGATACATTCTTATTGTTTAAATTTATTTAATAAAACCAAACACAGACGTATACATCATATTCAACCAACCGATTTGACCCTTTTGGAATTATAAAAGGACGTACAGTATATTGTTACTCTGAACATTTTGATATTTTCCATCAATATCCTCTCTCTTTTTGTGACCTGTCTGTTCCGCATTGGCATGCCATCCGTCACTATAGTTGACCTTCTGTGTAAGAGAGCCAACTGAATAAAGTGTCCAATATATATGTTGGGGCTGTCCTGTCCATCAACACTTGACTTTCCCTCTTTTGGTCACTCTGCTGCGACCCACCAGAGACAAATGTAGGACTTGGGTATTGTAGTATAGCTATTTGTCAGTCTGTGTTCGCAAACTAAATCTAGAAAGAATGGACGGATCTTGACAATAATAGGTTAGTAAGTTCCGTTAGTACTGAAAAAGAAAAACAAATTTATATAGCTAATTTGGTTAATATTGCACGACTCCACCGTTATCCCCCCCCCCCCCCCCCTAAACACACACATAAACCTTCTATTTATTTCACTACATTTAATAAGGACACCACATTTGATTCCAACACACCTAAATTTCCTCTAATGTACCTTGATTTTTGCTCTGAATCACCCTTTCAACCTTAAGGGGGATGCTTGTTACAGGCAGGTTTTCATGTTGTCTCCTTCATGCACATAGCTAAAAAAACACTTTCCACTTCGAACTTAGAACGCCTGGTACCGCTCAAATACACAGGATAAAGAAAGAGAGAAGTGCATTAATTGAGCGATAGTTTATCAGTTCCGTGAAATTATACTCACGTGAGGGAAAGAGGATAGGCCTATATTGTAAGAACACGACAGTTTCCACTCTTTCTGAAGGACTCCAGAGAGAGTGGAACCTGTTGTGTCTTTAAAATATAACCCTTTTCCATCATGTGGGTATAATATCTCATTGAGCCATTCATTCCCTCATCTTATTTGCATTGTTGCACATACATACATACATACATAACATTTTAAGACGGAGTGCTCCACACATACGTGCAGTTTCAATCTCTTGTTCTAATGGTGGCGTTCCAGGCAACCCTGTTAAGGGCTACTTCACTTGTCAAGTTTTTGGATTTTAGATCGACACTTATAGTCCGATCCCAGGTCTTCCTCGGTCCACCCCTTGGTGCAGCTCCCTCCACAATCACAGACCTGCATTTTGTCACCCAATTTTGTTCATCCATTCTCTCCACATGTCCATACCATCCCAGTCTACTTGTACGCATCACCTCGCTAATACTCTTTATACCTAAACGTCTCCTCAGCTCAACATTTGTTATTCTATCCTGTAGCCTGGCCCCACACATCCATCTCACCATTATCATCTCATTACGCTCCATTCTGTTGACATCCTCTACTTTAACGGCCCATGTTTCTGAGGCATACGTCATTGCACTTCTAACACATGAGGCATACACCTTTCCCTTCAGGGGGAGAGGCATTTTTTTCATGGTCAGAATTGACATCAGTTCTCTGAACTTCCCCCTGCCACATCTAATTCTAGCAACATTGGTAGCCTCGGCCCCATCACCGCCAGAGATGGTATCTCCTAGGTAACAAAACTTGTTCACCAGCTCCAAAGACTCATTTCCAAAATTCACCGCCACAGGATCATCACTTAACACAAGCTCGCCTTTGCACACTACGCACTCAAATTTATCTATTTCTGACTTATCCTTCGGCTGGGGTCCCTTTATTCTACTACAGCGCTTACTCCCATGGTGTACCCAACATCGACAGAAGCTGCATTGAATTGAGTTAACGCCCACTCCCTTTCCACACACTGCACAGATGAAATCCAACAGAATAAAACATAAGATAAGAATGGTACGATGGATGTGTGATCTAAAAATATAATAAATATATGAAGGAAATCAACCAAAAAGTGAACCACTCGGGCCTTAAACCAAACCTGTGGATGGTAACTATAACCGTGTGGTTCTCCTCCCCCCGGGTGCCAGGTTCGGCCAGAAGATGGATGGTTTGATGTGGCCCCCACCGTTGAACCTCAGAGCCGGAGCCAGGCTGATCCACGGTGTTCACATCACCTTGAAAAAAATAGGATCCCACAAAAAATTGTTACTGTACGTTTTTATGCAACTCCTCATAATTAGTATGGATAAGTGGTTGAAGGGGGGACTATTTAACCCGGCAGTCTGAGGGAAACTCATAAAGAGATTTTACTGGGGGGCATGCGAGAAGACTCCTTAAGAACCTAGCGCATAAAAAAAACAAATTTAAAAACATCCCAGTGGCACTAAAGAAAAAAATAAGAGCAAGTAGTGGGTTAGGTGAGATAATTCCCTGCCATTACTTGCCATCACTCCTACATGTGCCCCCCCCCCCCCCCCTCCTTCTCAATTTTCAGTTATTTTTTCTTTTATTCTCAGATTATTTTAATCAAGTATTTTTCACGTGGGGAGGACCAGTGGGGAGAGAGAGGAGGAGGGGTGGAGGAGTTGGTAACTCCGACCCTCCAAGCCAGTCTGAAAGCCCTCCCCTTGGTCTCTCAGTGGCCATGCCGAGAACACCGAGAGAAGGAGGGTGTGCCTGTCTCGCCGGGTCTGAGTACATTTACGACAGGAACGGGGGCTTAAAACTCTTACAATTTTCCACCAGTCAATTGCTGTTCACCACCTGTAATTTATTGCTTTCCCCCCATGCTTTCATATTCAAAGTTAAAAATAGGCGCATATGGATAAGTATTAATTATATATATGCGTAAATTAAGCGATCTTTAGTGAGGAATGAAATCAGAATGACCTTCGCACCGCGGGCACATCTCAAATTACCATAGCTACGCAGCTGCCCCGAGTGAACCACGGCTACTAAAAACGTTGAGGGCTGGAGCCAGCCTGATCAGTGGTTTACACTCAACAAACAATCCAATTAATTATACATTATAAATAACAAAATACTGTACATTACTCTAAAAAAACTGGAATGATCAAATTAAAAAATGTAAAACGTTGCAAAAACTAAACAACCAAAATTGGGACAACGGACAAATAAAGTCAAATAAAATTAATCAAAGCGCTATGTGGAAACAACGCTTAACTAAAATTAAAATTATTAAATAAAAGAACACAATCCAACCACATAGGGTGTACATTACTACATGAGTAAGTTAATCTGTTTCCCAAGCAAACTAATCGCACATATAGACTACGAGCACTATCGTTCACGTTAAAGGCATTACGTCAAGTTTGGGAAGGTCCGGAAGACGTTCTGCGTAACAGATGTGACTAAACTCTGCCTGAATAAAGAAAAACTACATGTTTAAAATGTCAAAATATTATTTAAAATCACAATTTGCAACATGACAAGACACATTAACAATAGTAACCAATAACTACAAATATTGATAAGGATATCTATACTATTACAAAATAATATATAAAACATACAGTACAGCACTCACTACACTATAGTGCTATCGGTAGGTACCTGATAAGCATAGCATGCCTCAAGTGACCCCTATCAATACCTACCCTACAAAGAACCTACATTTATCGCCACAAATAAACTAAGGAAATCGGCAAGAAGCAAGCAATTGATACTATTCGACAATGAATAGCATATAATATAAAGACAACATAATTGCAAAATATTAAGTAACAACACTGCTGTTGGTTTTGATTTAAACAAAGAGTGACTCTTTTAACAAGAACAATCAATTAAAAAATCTTTTTCTTTTTCTATTATTAATAATCAATATTAATATTAATAATAGAAAAAGAAAAGAGAAACAAATAAATACAGAACAAAACAAGTAAGCAGAGGTTCATACAAGAACCCTTCAATAAGATGTAATGGCGTTCAGTCTACCAAACAGCTGTGAACAACACTTTCCACCAAACGATGACATTCTTAATTTCTTTTAACAAAATGTTAAGTCCTCAATCAATAAGCAAAGAAAAAAACCACTCTGCCAGGTTGTGGTTGTTAAACAAACCACTGCAGGTATGGGGTGGTTAAAACAAACCCACTGCAGGTATGGTGTTAAACCAAACCCTGCAGGTATGGGGTTAAACAAAACACTGCAGGTATGGTGTTAAAACAAACCACTGCAGGTATGGGGTTAAAAACAAACCCACTGCAGGTATGGTGTTAAACAAACCACTGTGCAGGTATGGGTGTAAAATACCAAACCACTGCATGTATGGTGATTACACAAACACTTGCAGGTATGGTGTTATAACGCTACAAAGCCCGAGAATGATGGGTTATACAAATTGAAATTTCATAGGCCAGGTTGCAAACAAGGCAGCGTTGTTTTGGGACAGAGTGAGAGTGTGGGAAAATGTGCTGAGTGACATTTCATCTTTTTGGCCATACAGTTATAATCACACTCAGGTGGCATTACAAAAAACAACTTGGACCATGACTATTTACTTCAAAATTTTCAAAAAATTATGCCTACAATCAAGGGACTTGGTTTGGAGGCCTGGATATGAAAAGTGTCCTTGTTTGCCAAACCGGTTTCATAGTTCTATTTCTACCAATACCCAATCTCAATATCAAACAAAGTGTCAATGTCGCACAAATAATTTTAATAAAATTCTGAATTTTTATTGAAAATACCCCAAGAATAAACAAATAGATTCTGCACCCTTTCTGGGAGGAACCGGCTACCAGGGTCAGAATAAACCCGTCCTGGTGGTGTAAATGGTTTAGTGTGTTAAAATCTGTGTGTGAATAACCCAGGTTCGAATCCCGGTGGATCACCATATTTATATGCCAGCAATTAATTTCATTGGGGGTGTTTGGTGTTGTGGTTGAAATTAATAAAAATATAGATATATATATTGGTAGAATGAGCCTATCGTCCAGGCCAATGTCAGAAAAATGCATCATTGTTGGGAAAGTGTATCAAGTTAGTGACCAGTTATACTTTCCAGCCAATCACACCATAACCTTTCTGCCTGGGGCATTAGTAAGTATGTACAGCCCTGCTTTGTTATAACGTGCGATTAGTTTGCGTTGGGTAAACAGATTAACTTGCTCATGTAGTAATGTACAGGAACCCTATTGTCTGGATTGTGTTCTAATTATTTACTAACTTATTATTAGACTTAAGTGCTTGTTTCCACATAACGATTTGCATTAGTTATTTTGGTCTTTTTACTGTGTTTGTTATAAGTTTTGGCCTTGTTTATTTTGCAGTTTTTACATTATAGTTAAGGGCAATATGCTCATCCTAATACAAACCACTCACATGCATGTATGTTTCTGCAGCTAAGCCTTTAAATAAAGGAAAATACAGTTGAGCATGGTTCTATGCAGATTATTATTTACGCTATTGGCGCATTTTGCACGGCCAGCATTCACAAAATGTTCCAAATCAATTTTACACAGCAAAAAAATTTCATTAGGCGCAGCTAACCAGCCTTAATTGGTAAAAACAGACCCCACACTGTAATTAATTGGGTATCCTATATACCAGTAATAATTGTTGTTTAGGATGATATATAGGCTAGTTTCGAAATAAAAAATCTCTAAAATTACTATAATTTAAAAGTGACATATGCTACTGGCGTAAAATCCCAGATGAACCTCCGATTCCCCACACCTGCCCACATCCAAGCAGGGGTGACCATCAAAACCTAAAATACGTGAACCAGGTAGGTAAGATAGGTAGATTGCTGGAATTGGTGGAGCTGCATGATCTATAACCGGTACCTATTTTAAACTGTACAGGGCTCCCTTCCGATTTACGAGTGGATAATACCGCTTTCCTGAAAAACACGATCTTAAATAGAAAATAATAATTAGATCGAACCCTAAAATTAAAATGGTGGTAAATGAGGGATGCTTCTCAGACCAGCCAAAAACCCAAACACCACACACCAAAAAAAAACCATAATTATATCGTAAATCAGGGCATCGCGATAGCGAGGGAGACCTTGTATAAACAACTAACAGTATAACTACTGTATACCTTTAGCCTGTGCTTCGGCCAGTTTTCTCCTCGGCCACATTACTGTTGTTTAACCATAAGTCTGGTGATGTTTGGAGTGGTGGAGCTGCATGATCTCGGCACTGATCACCGGTTCCAATGCGTTGTAGTCGTAGGGCAGATCCGGGAGGGCTGTGCTTCCAACGACATCCTGTTACCCCAGCCTGCACATACCCTGGTTAAACAAAAATACAATAATATAATACCACTACAGTTAATTGAAAATAACATTATAACTTTAAGATTCCTTTCTCAGCCTTTATTTACCTATTTATTTTTGCTCATTTTTCAAAGAATATAGTATTTATTGTTGGTTTACTCATGTTTTGAGAAAGAGGATGTGTATTACCTTACCCAAACCTAACTTAGTGTCCAAAGTGGGAGCTGCCCACCCCAACATCATGGCAAACCTAACTTAACTGGGAAATTCTAACACTTTTGAATAACATTCCACATACGGTAAAGCACCCCAAACACTACAGGGCTGGCTGCACACAATAAAGTGGTATTTGGATCAGCAACCCTCATCATGGAAAACAATATAGGATCAAATTGAATTTTTCTTTAAAACCCGTTCATTAACAGGGACGGTCCTTTTCAATCATATTCTGGCACACTAATAGAGGAGTTTATTCAGCTTAGGAAGGACCTCTAGCAATAATAGTGGCTTCACACTGATAGTATCTCAATAATCTCAACCAACCCTTTTAAACTAACACAGATCCTTCCTAAGCGGCAATCATACCGTCTAAATATAGCTAGAATAAAATATAAAAACCACATTGCGCAACGTGGCGGCACGTCGCTGGTACTCAAAGGGTTAATGGAGAATAATTCACTTAGGAATCAACTCGTCTGACAATAGATTGACCAATTTTGGGCTGAGCCAACAAAATTGGGCAACTAGGTAATTTTGATGACGACCCCACCCGCCAGCCACTTTGGTGACGCAATCAGCCTCTACGTGGAGCAGTGGACCACTGGTTCCTATCTTCAGTAAAATTCCTGTGCTTGGTATGCTTCCAGCCAGGGGCCCCACTTGGGGTAAATAAATAGCAAGGAACAGTGGTGGAACTGCCATCCGGGTTTTGAGGGACTGGCTCTGAGGGTTTACCTCCTCCTTAGGCTCCTCCTCTTCTTCTTTCTTCTGAACCCGCCACACAGGACAGGCGTAGATCCACAGGGCTGACCTTTGTAATCGTTACTGTCCTCAGAAACGTTAGTAAGAGGGAAAGTTTAGAGTAGAAGGATAGTAAAGGGACAGTTTTTTAGGACCTACCTATCACATCCCCCCCCCCCCCTAACCCAACTTTCTCTTCCTCCATAATCATCTTTTCTATTATGCCTCTTCATTCATCTACATGGTCTTGCGTTGTCCCCCCATATCATTTATGTTAACCCAGCAATGCCCCTACCCCTCTGCGTCCTTCTCTCTGGCTTTAATTCCTTCCCATCCCATTTCCCCAACTATTCCTCATGTATCGTTTCCAACTCGTTTCTCTCCTCATCATATTTTGTGACACTTATCTCGTTATTATGTGTTCTATGTCCTTCGCCTATTGGGTCTCCTCCCATTTGAACTTGATTACAGTGCGGTCCCCATTCCGTTCCATCTCCTTGTTCTTTCATTTGTTCTACTAGGGATCCTGTCCTTAGCTTTAAACAGCAATTTAGATCCCCATCCTCCATCATAGAAAAGTTCTCTAGCTGGTTTTTCTTCCCTCTGTAATATCGGGACAGCGGCGCTTTGTGTTTCCTACCCCTTCCCTCCTCTTTTTATCATCCCTTTCCTCTATCTCTCTGATACATCCCTCCCATTCTTCCAGTAGGGCCCAATCATCCCTCCCCATTTAGTTTTCTAAATTCCCCCCTCCACACATGGATATGGTCCCCTGTTTTATATTTAATCCTTCCCAGCCTTCTTTTTGCACTCTCTGTTACCATTTACTTCCCCTCTCTGGCTTTTTTCTCCTGGCGCCCATCTGTATACCTTCTTTGGCCACCTATTTTCCTCCAATCCCCTCTAGCCTCACTTTTTGAGTTTTACTTCCCCTTTTGCTTTTCCTATCCTTTGCTTCAAACGTACTCCACCCCATTTCTTCTCGGAATTGGCTTTCTTGTTGCTACGTATTAGTTTGCCCCCAATCCCTTTCAGCTGTTCAAGGTTCATAATCCAATTAGTGGAAAATGCAGCTGTGGAGGTGGGGGTCAGTCCGGCCTCATCGGGGCATGTCTTGGAGGCTGGAGGGCAGTTTCCTTCTTCTGCCATGGCCATGTGGTCCTTTGTGGTGCTCTTCCTCTAGAAGCGGGGTGTCAGCTATTTGATGATGGTGATGATGATGGCATGTGTGTTGGACATGCTGTCAAACTGGGCTGCTTACCAAAGCTGCTAATGACTATTTTCCCACGAAATATCCGCTTTGGACCGTTGGGTGTGGTCCTTTTGTCTTGGAACAAGCAGTCAATTTGGGCTGCTACAAAGAGCCTGGGTTCACTGTTATTTTAAAACACACGAATTTTGTTGGATATATTTGAAGATACATATTGAATCTATATGCCTCTATAAGATCATAAGAAAATTTGTATTTAACCCTCGGCAAAACTTAATAAAAAACGGTATGGTACTAAAATTTAATTTTCGTAAACAAGGTTGTCAATACGGTACTTTTCCCGTTATCAATAGTACAATCAAAGCTGAAGATTGCAGAGTAAACACCCCCCGTATACCTTCATCGGGACTTTCCCCGTTTGTATACAGTAATCGATTTTGTTTTTTTTTTTTTTTGTTTTTTACTAAGGGATATAGTACTTTCGGGTGGATGGGACTCGTTAGCCTCTGGTCGGCAACTCCTCTAGTGGGAGACAACCTTTATACAAATCCGTGTGGCGGATGGGACTCGTCAGCCTTGGTTGGGCCAACCTGTCTTAGGGGAGTAAACCTGATACAAATCAGTAATGGATTACCTAAGGGTAAGGAAGGTTAGGGGATGTGAGTTAGCCGAAACACCCTCGTAGAAAAATGGTGCTAAACAAGATACACAGCCCAGGGCCTCTTGAGGTCGGGGACGGATCCTAAATTCCCGAGTGGTCAATCCTGTAAGTCCTTCACTACAAACCCCTGGCTCGGTTGTCCCCTCTCACAGGGTAGGTTCCCCGCTCCGCTTGGGGGCAGTCTGTGTATGGGCCACCTCGGTAAGGGGGAGTAGTAGGCGTTCCGGCAATAGATAGATAGATGGAGATTATGATTAGTACTCCGCAACCAGCGGGGGTGTGGGGGCAAGCAGCCCCCCACCCATATATACTAGGTTTAGGTTAGGTAAGGTTGTTTAGGTTAGGTTAATGTCTTTTCAAATCACTATCGGGGGCGTGTCTCAACAATAGGCCGAATGGGGAAAATAGGTTTTCCCGAGATTTCTAATTAATTACAAATCAATATATTGATGAATTAACAATTTCTTTTATAAAACACTCTGAAACTTTGTGGTATTAAAATAACATTTTTTCCAAGAGGCTGTTTAGGTATTTAAATTAGCAGATATTTTGGGGTACACTGTGGATCAAATAGCTATGGGGCCATTTTGCGGTGAGAGTTGTGTTATCGGGCGTACCACTACCGACATACAACATAAATCATCTATAAATACTTAACCTAACTAAAAAACCTAACCTAACCTAGTATTCTCATTACTACATGAATACTAGGTTAGGTTAGGTTGTTTGGTTAGGTTAATGTTTTAGAGGTCGAGTTATCTACAGGTATGTAGGTAGTGGTACGCCCGATAACACAACTCTTACCGGGCCCTCTGACCCGTGATCAGTTGCCCTCTGACCCGTGACTAGTGTGGACGTCCCCAGTGACAGCTAGTGTACCGGTTTACCCTTAGTGAGGTCCTAGTGAACTTTCATAGTGATGGCTGTTGTTGATGAGTCTGCTGTCTCCTCCCATACTCTCCAGCTTTGTCTTGCTTTGCAAGAGAGACTGGAGAGTGTGGAGCAGGAGATTCAGTGTCTCAAAGATGAAATTTGGCCTTGAGACTAGCTATGGCGGAGAAGAAGTGTGAGGCTACCGGAAGTGTTCCCAGGGATCGTGAAGCCCCTTGGAAAGTGGTGTCAACTAGTGCAACGGCCTGCAAGCTGAAAAGGCAGCCAGTCAAGACCCACAACAACTTCAGCACCTTGGCTGATGAGAGTGATGGCGATGAAGTGGCGATCATCGAGGCAGTGAGAGGGGAGGGGGGGAAGTCTGCTGCTGTTGCTGCAACAACTACTGCTACACGCCGACAAAAGGAAAAAGCTAAGTCTGTTTTCATTGTCGGTGATTCATTGCTTAGATACCTTGGCAGGGCAACAAACACTCAGGTTGGTAAAGTTGTCTGCGTGCCTGGTGCCGGAAGTCGGGAGGGTGGCTGAGAAGAAAGATGCTGTCATGGATGTGAGTGGGTAGGACTCCATCATCCTCCTCAACGCAGGGAGCAACGACATATGGAGATGCAGGACTGAGGAGTTGCTCTCCAAGTATCAGGAAATGTTGGAGAGGATCAAGGAAAAAAGGTGGAGTTCCTGTGGTAAACAGTATCCTGCCTAGAAGAGGGGTAAGGAAGGAATGGTCCTCCAGGGCTATTGGTGTATAATAGCCGGCTGGAGAAGTATTGTAAGGCAAATACTATTCCATTCCTGGACTAACTGGTCCCTCTTTTATGGTAATGATGAACTGTATGCCCAGGATGGAGTACATCTCTCTCGACTAGGAGTTTCGACCTTGGCCAGCTCACTCGACAAGATTGTTGCGGGGTTTCGTTAAAAAAACCTGGGTTGTGTAAGTAAAATACTGTCTCCATATGGAGCAGGTACTTCATGTGACAAACCAGTGAGTAAAATAGAAATAATCAGTCAAGATAGTGCGGATATAGTGATGTGTAATAGTAGTATCGATAACACTACACATGTACCTGATAGTAAAGATGAGGAATACTGATAGAGTAGAATTTCCGTCTAGAGCGAGTAGTTCAACAGGAAATAAATAAGTTAGCTAAACACAATAGAAAATTAGTTGCAAATAAAAGTAATAGGTTGAGGGTATATTATACAAATTGTAGGAGTTTATGTAACAAAATGAACGAACTTAGAGCACTCGTTAGCACAGAAAATATAGACATAATAGCGCTAACTGAAACGTGGATTAATACAGAATCTAGGCATTTTTTAGCAGAATTTGATATTCCAGGATATAGTTTGTTTAAATATGACCGAACAAGTAGGAGGGGCGGGGGTTATAGCAGTGTTGTCAGGAGTACATTAAAAAAGCTGTATTAATCAGGTATTAGACTAAATAATGTAATGAAAGTGTTTGGGTAGAGGTTAACGAAGGTAGTGAGACCATAGTTATTGGAGTTATATATAGACCGCCTAATTTGAGTAGAAATGGCGGAAAATCGTTATGGGAGGAAATTAAAATAGCATCAAGGTTTAGCAATGTGTGCATTATGGGGGATTTTAATTTTCCGAACATTGATTGGCAGCACCAAATAGGCGACTCCGATTCAGTAGAGTTTATTGAGGTAGTACAAGATAGTTTTTTATTTCAATTCATAGATACGCCGACTAGAGGTATTAATATTCTTGATTTAGTTTTCAGTAACAATGAACATATGATAAATAATGTAGAGATTGGTGACCACCTAGGAAATAGCGATCATAAATCTATTTATTTTAATATACAATGGACAGGGAATGCTAAATGAGAATACGACACTTATCCCAGATTTCAGAAAAGCCGATTATGGTGGGCTAAGAAGAGACTTAAGGGGGGACCCTATTGTTAAGCAATTAAGTCAGGATATGCCAGAGTTAAACTTGCCACCTACATATAACCCGTTTATTGCTTCACTCCACAATGCTCAAAATAAATATATCCCTAAAAGAAGATTTAGATCGACGCAGAACCAACCAAAATGGATGACTAATAAGCTAATAGATCTTATAGGAAAAAAGAAAGGAATATATCGAAAAATAAAGAAAGGTGAAAATCATTTACATATTACTATCAGACTCTATCAAGACAGGTCAAAAAGGAAATCAGGAAAGCAAAAATAAATTATGAAATAAGGATAGCCAGCGACTCAAAAAATAACCCTAAAGCTTTTTACCAACTATATAAATCTAAAGTTAGAGATGATATAGGCCCCTAAAGACTTCAATAGGAGAAATAACAGAAAATGATTTAGAAATGTGCAGTACATTAAATAGTCAGTTTCTTTCCGTTTTCACTAATGAAAATTTGGCACAGATTCCAGAAGTCAATATGGTATATAGTGATAGTATAGAAAATATGTTAAGTACAGTTAGTATAAGTAGAAATGATGTGCTTAAGGAAATTGACAGACTGAAACCTCAAAAATCGCCTGGTCCTGACGAGGTATATGCTAGAGTATTAAAAGAATGCAGAGATGAGTTAAGTAGTTCCATTAGCATTTATATTTAACAAGTCATTAGAAACAGGTTTAGTTTCCAGAAGCTTGGAAGCTTGCAAATGTAGTTCCGATCTTCAAAAAAGGTGATAAATCGATAGCATCCAATTACCGTCCCATTAGTCTCACATCAATCATAGGAAAGTTGCTAGAGTCCATTATTGCTAGGAAAATTAGAAGACACTTAGAAACATTCAACTTAATCAATTCTTCTCAGCATTTATTCACTCAGGGGCGTTCTTGCCTTACTAATTTGCTTAGCTTTTTTCTCAGAGGTATATGAAGCAGTAGATAGTGACAAGTCATATGATATTATATATTTAGATTTCAGTAAAGCTTTCGACAGAGTCCCTCATGAGAGATTGATGAGAAAGGTTGAGGCACATGGAATAGGAGGGTCGTTGTTGGGATGGATTAGGTCATGGCTAATTGGTAGGAAACAGAGAGTCAGCATAAATGGTACCAAGTCAGAGTGGGGAGCAGTCAAAAGTGGTGTCCCCCAGGGATCGGTATTAGGTCCCCTGTTGTTTCTTATATAACATAAATGACCTAGATTTAGGTATAAACTAGTAGGATAAGTAAATTCGCAGACGATACTAAAATGGGGAGATCAATTGATTCAGATAGCGATATAGAGTGCCTCCAAAAGGGATCTAGATACCTTACATGAATGGTCAGTAAATTGGCAGATGAAGTTTAACATTGACAAATGCAAGGTATTAAAGATAGGGAAGATGCAAACAAATGTTAAATATAAACTAGCTAATTTAGAATTAGAAAATTCAGACTGCGAGAAAGATCTAGGTGTGTTTGTTAGCAATGATTTGAAGCCTAGAAAACAGTGTATAAGCGTTCGTAATAAGGCAAAACAGGATTCTCGGGTTCATCTCTAGGAGTGTGAGTAACAGAACTGCTGATGTTATCTTAAAACTTTACTTGTCATTAGTGAGACCCCATATGGATTATGCTGTCCAATTTTGGTGTCCTTATTACAGAATGGACATAGATTCATTGGAGAGAATTCAGCGTAGAATGACAAAAATGATCCATAATATTAGAAATTTTCCGTATGAAGAAAGGTTTTAGAAATTAGGTTTACATTCATTAGAGAGACGCAGAGTTAGAGGGGATAATGATAGAGGTGTTCAAGTGGGTTAGTGGGATTAACAAAGGGGACATGACAAATGTACTAAAGCTCAGTGATAGCGAAAGAACTCGTACCAATGGTTTCAAATTAGATAAATTTCGTTTCAGAAAAGATATAGGCAAATATTGGTTTGGTAACAGAGTTGTAGATGGGTGGAATAGGCTACCAAGTGATATAGTGGGATCAAGAACGATAGGGAGCTTAAGAAAAAATTGGATAAGCATATGGACGAGAAGGGTTGGGTGTGAAGGGGGATCAGCCGGGTTGGGCCAATCAGCGCTCTGCAGACCCCGTAATCCTGCGTTAATCTCTAACCGGTTTGGTAAGATGATCCTCAGGGTATTAGAGTGTTGAGCCTATAATTGGGCTTTGTAATTGGGGTTGTGTGGGACAGGGATCTGCCTTGCTTAGGCCAATCGGCTTTCTGCAGACTCCCATTTTCTTATGTTCTTATGTTATGTTAATATATAGACGGTAGCCCACTACACAGGATTATACCCTGTAGTGCTTCGACTAAATGTATAAATAATTATCACATAATTTGCTAAAATCCTCTTACCCTGCAATACAGTATAGGCCTAAGCATAGCATAATCACGGTTAGACCCCCTAAAGACATGTTATAACCCCATTTACCACTCCTTATGTAGTTACAGTGGTACTAAACCACCCCAAAGTATATAGCACATGTAATATATGTTCATTCATAAGCATAAGTAAGTGTGACAAGGCATATTTACTGGCGTGTGAGCAAAATTGAGCGAGAGGCCAACATGACGGGCGTCTAGAAGTTCGGCAGCAGACGATGACTCGATGAGGTTCCAATAATGTGCAATGTACGGTACCAGTCATCTATTGGAAGACTCACCATTTGACCAACTTTACCTCCATTTTGATTATGTAATGCCAAATGGTGTATTGATTGTGTGAGGTATATGCCTACATCTGTATTAGTCACGCTTCATATTGTAATATTCATAAAATGTGATAGACCGCAAGTATGGAAAATATCCCAGTGTATGGTAGGCTACTGGAGACATCCATTGGGAGACTATCCCATTATTGGTTTTGTAGCTCTATTGTTGAGTATTGGATCATTATATGCTGTATTATCTGTCTCACGTCGTATTATTCGCTTCCTCCTGTATGTCAATGAAATGTGAAACGCAATAAGCATAGATCACATCATAATGCACTGTTGCTGTACGGTACTGGAGCCTTTTATAGGAAGAAAGCCCCAACCACTAAGGAATCCCAAGATGCGTGTTTATGCATTTTGTTTAGCCCCTAAATCATAACTCATGTATTATTGATTTTCATCAATTATAATATATACAAGTATGGGAATCTTGACAGTTTCCGTTGCTTAGACAATGCGAGGATTTAGAACATGAGGTCAAACGGCATGGCTGATTCTGTAAGAAAGTTTGTATTTGCGCTGCTATAGTTTCCTCGTATGGTTAATATTTTGCAATTCTTAGGACTTTATGTTATCATTATAGTTAAAATTCCTTACTAGAACACACATTAAAGTTTTTTTTTATATGTAAAACATACAAATTATAATAATGTGTAGCAGTTTCTCCTATTTGCACCACTGCTAGTGGTTGCCAACAGTCGCCATAATCGCACTTCCTTCATCAAATTATTGTATTATTTGGCTTTACCCTACGCTTTACCAATACAGTGTTATGATATGTTATAGGTATAATTGCTATACTTGATACCTGCACATAATATCATACGTAAATAACCTCGCGTGTATGTTTAAAATAGTTCATTTGTGTTTGGCACTATCACTATTAGCACCACGAAAATGTGCATGCGGTGGAGAGTTTTGTTTGATTATGAATACATTACAAGTACAATAACTATTCATTACTGGTATTTTATTACTATTTTCTATCTGACATGTCATTAAAATGGCTGGGTTTATTAACACCAATAAACGTGCAAATAACCGTGTCCCATATTTTGCTTGTTGTCAAAATGTTTCCCTCAATTAAAACACAATTATTTCAAAATAATGCAATAGTTAGCTTTATACAATTATTTCTAGGCATCAATAACCTGGAAACCGTCTAACATTTATAAATTAACCCATTAATTATACGAGGACGCCTTTTTCACTAACTTCTGGAGAACATTAAACTATGTTACTCATTTAGGAAGGCCTTATATGAATCAAAAGGGTAAAGTATATCTCAAGCAACCCTCTGGCACCTACAGTTCCTCCCTAAACTGAATAAAACCGTCTAATAACAGCCAAAATAAAACAAAATCCCCCTCGCGGTTTTTTGGAAGACTGTCTGGCTCTCCCAGTTATCTCTAGTAAAGTTTGGGATTGTGTTGAGAAATATGTGCCTAAGGAGTCATTAATGGTTTTTATGGTGTATGCATAGAAATCCAAGCGGACAGTCTTTGTAAATTAGTGAAGAAGAGGTTATATAAGTCATTTAGGAGTGGCCCAGGGAGTGAATATAGCTGCTAGGGGAGGAAAAAGAGGAAATATTGAAGCCGTCGGTGTCTTGAGAGGAAGATGGCGTCCCTAGTACTGACAAGAAACAAGACCTAAACCCACGCCCAGGGCTCCCAGGCGGCCTAAAGTAAGTAGTGAGGTGTGATGTGTGGTGTGGGGCATGGTGGCAGGTGTAGGAGTGCGTGTGTAGGTGTGTGGGTAGCCTATGTGTGTTTGTGTATGTATGAGAGGGGGGGGGGGGGGGGGGGGGGTAGTACTGGTAGGGGGGGAGTGGCAGCTGTGTATGTGTGTCACTGTAGGTTGTGTGTGTGTATTTATTTTGTGTACGTAGGCTATATTGTGTGTTTGTGTAGGCTATCCTATATGCCAAGGCCGGTTTAATTCTAGTTTCGCTTTCACAGCATAGGCCTACTCATAAATTTCTATGGCTACTTTAGAGTTGTCATATACTGTACCATACTTAATTCCTATATAGGCTATGTGGAAAAACTAAATAAGATGGTCACCAATTTTCCCATGGATTTTTGTATTTTTCCCTGTTAGTTTTCATCAATATATAGTGTTTGGAAATAATTGCAACCCTCGGCGAAACCGTTTTCCCCATTATACAACCATCTTAAGACACGCCGCCCGATAGTGGGGAGGGCTATGAAGTACAGGGAAAATGAGGGGTTAAATGCGTAAAACGGCGATTAAAACATATTTTAGCAAAACTTGGCTCGGGTTTTAAGGTATTTCAGTATAACTAAATAAGTTGGTCACCAATTATTTTGCAATATTTGAACACGCATATGGATTTTATATGCTCTAAACATAATATGAAAATGTGTTTTAAGCCTCGGCAAAACCTAATAAAAATATATAGTACTAAAATGGAATTTTGTCGAAACATGGTTGTCAATACCTTCCTATAGACGGCACCGATTCGTACACACGCTATTTTCACCTGTCTCCCGAGGTCTGTCCACCAGCTTTTTAGTCCACTCCACCTGCCCATCTCTGTCGATAGGTTGGGTTGTTTGGTTAGGTTAATAAACTAGGTTTGAAAACAAGATTCGTAGTTGCGGTAGTATTTACGGTATCTGGACACTTCGAGCGAATTCATATTCGAGCGGAGGCGCATTTAGGTTAGGTTAGGTTAGGTTAATTAGATTAGATTGTGCATCCGCTTGATCAGGAATTCGCTCGAAGTTCCTCGCATTCGTATTTACAGACACGGCCGAATACCGGTAGGCTACTAAATGGGCGCCGGCCCAACCGCCATGTTGTATCCCATGTAGGCCTACTAGGTACTACGGACACATTGTAGGTGTTAGGTGTGGATTAGGCTTGTATCCAATGTACTAGGTCTATGTTACTGGATATTTATGATTTAAATAAGTGCTACGTTTTTGATAAATCTGGTTATATGGCTTTGCAATTAGGGAAATCATGAGCCGATTTCCGACATGTAGTTAGTCTTTTTCGATTCGCAAAATCGAGCCAAGTTTTGCCAAAACTTGGCTCGGGTTTTCCAAAATTCGGGTTTTATGCCTTTGCAATTTCGGGAACCCTGAGCCAAATTTCTAAATGAGGTTACTGTAATTTTGTTGTCTACAAACTCTCAAAATCCGAGCCAGCTTTGGCCAAAACTTGGCTCGGGTTTCCGAAATATTGGGTTTTAGGCCTTAGAAATACCTTAAAACCCGAGCCAAGTTTTGCTAAAATATGTTTTAATCGCCGTTTTACGCATTTAACCCCTCATTTTCCCTGTACTTCATAGCCCTCCCCACTATCGGGCGGCGTGTCTTAAGATGGTTGTATAATGGGGAAAACGGTTTCGCCGAGGGTTGCAATTATTTCCAAACACTATATATTGATGAAAACTAACAGGGAAAAATAAAAAAATCCATGGGAAAATTGGTGACCATCTTATTTAGTTTTTCCGGTATTTCCAAGGCCTAAAACCCAATATTTCGGAAACCCGAGCCAAGTTTTGGCCAAAGCTGGCTCGGATTTTGAGAGTTTGTAGACAACAAAATTACAGTAACCTCATTTAGAAATTTGGCTCAGGTTTCCCGAAATTGCAAAGGCATAAAACCCGAATTTTGGAAAACCCGAGCCAAGTTTTGGCAAAACTTGGCTCGATTTTGCGAATCGAAAAAGACTTCACTACATGTCGGAAATCGGCTCATGATTTCCGTAATTGCAAAGCCATATAACCAGATTTATCAAAAACGTAGCACTTATTTAAATCATAAATATCCAGTAACATAGACCTAGTACATTGGATACAAGCCTAATCCACACCTAACACCTACAATGTGTCCGTAGTACCTAGTAGGCCTACATGGGATACAACATGGCGGTTGGGCCGGCGCCCATTTAGTAGCCTACCGGTATTCGGCCGTGTCTGTAAATACGAATGCGAGGAACTTCGAGCGAATTCCTGATCAAGCGGATGCACAATCTAATCTAATTAACCTAATCTAATTAACCTAATCTAATCTAACCTAACCTAACCTAACCTAACCTAACCTAACCTAACCTAACCTAACCTAAATGCGCCTCCGCTCGAATATGGATTCGCTCGAAGTGTCCAGATACCGTAAATACTACCGCAACTACGAATCTTGTTTCTCAAACCTAGTTTTAACCTAACCAAACAACCCAACCTATCGACAGAGATGGGCAGGTGGAGTGGACTAAAAAGCTGGTGGACAGACCTCGGGAGACAGGTGAAAATAGCGTGTGTACGAATCGGTGCCGTCTATAGGAAGGTATTGACAACCATGTTTCGACAAAATTCCATTTTAGTACTATATATTTTTATTAGGTTTTGCCGAGGCTTAAAACACATTTTCATATTATGTTTAGAGCATATAAAATCCATATGCGTGTTCAAATATTGCAAAATAATTGGTGACCAACTTATTTAGTTATACTGGCTATGTCCAAAGCGGCGGAAATGCATTAGGCTAGCCTAGGCTATAAGGAAGTATACCTAGGCCTACTGTAAAAAAAAAAAAAAAAATCTCCCCATATGCGGCACCATAGCTATTACATAATACTAGGTTAGGTTAGGTACTTAGGTAAGGTTGTTAGGTTAGGCTAATGTCGTTAATGTCGTTTATTATCATTATATTACGTCTTTTACCCAGCAATTTCCCTGATCTTCATAGTTGGTCGGGAAGCTATGCCTTTACAATGGCGCCTCCCTTTTGTCGCTGTGTACGTGAAACTAGAATTTTACCCCAAGGCCTATGTAGACTAGGCTATAGGATAATCTTCGATAATTATAGGGAATAGGAGTAGGCCTATAGGCTAGCCTAACTCCATTTATTTGTCACCAATTATTTTGACGTATTTGAAGACAGATATGGAATCTATATGCTCTAAGCATCATATTAAAATTAGTTTCAACCCTCGGCAAAACCTAATAAAAATATAGCCTATGGGCCTAGGCCTAAAATGGAATTTTTTCGTAACATGGTTGTCAATCCCTTCCTAGGCTATAGACGGCACCGATTCGTACACGCCATTTAGAACAAACATTCCCTATATAGGGCCTACCTGTATATATATATCCTATGGTTAATATACAGGAGACGCAACAATATAGGTAGCACATTTCTAATGGTAGTTTTGGGTTCCTATCATCATATGCTTCATTTCTATATACTTTTTATCCCCGGGGGAAAAATACACAAAATCTTGGGATTTTTAATGTTTTTTTCTTGGGATTTTTTTTTTTTGGTCATTAGGCTAGGCTAACCTAGCCTAACCTAACCTAACCTAGCCTAATAGCTCCCAAATAGGCTACATTGATAATATTCAAGACCTCTTTCGCAGTCCTATTAGAAATAATTTATTAGGGAAAATAGGGACCAATAGACTCGCCATATTTTTCTCATTATAGTCCGCATGGAGGAATTTCGGGTTAATATACAGGAGACGCAACAATGTGTTTTTCAGGTATTTTTTTTGGTATTTTGATTTTGTTTTTGGTGTTTTAGTCGTATCTAGTGATGACATTGAATGGGAATTAAGCATTTACCCATTATCCATCAATCTAAAGACACGCCCCCCGATAGTGGGGAGGGCTATGAAGATCAGGGAAATTGAGGGGTAAAAAGCGTATAGAACACGATAATACACATTTGTAACCCAAATTTGGCTCGGGTTTGTTCAATTTCCAGACTCGTAAAACCCGATTTTTTTGAAAACCCGAGCCAAGTTTTGACGAAACTTGGCTCGGATTTAACAAATGTAAAAATGAAAAAAATACAGTAACCTTGGTAAATTATTGGCTCGGGTTTTGTCAATTTCCAGACCCATAAAACCCGACTTTTTGAAAACCCGAGCCAAGTTTTGACGAAACTTGGCTCGGATTTAACTAATTTAAAAATGAAAATAACACAGTAACCTTATTAACATGTTGGCTCGGGTTTTGTAAATTTCCATACCCATATAACCCGACATTTAGAAAACACGAGCCAAGTTTTGACGAAACTTGGCTCGGATTTTACTAATGTTCATGTTAAAATTACACAGTAACCCTAATAAAATCTTTGTTTGGGTTTTCATAAGGTTAACATTAGCCTAACCTAACTAAGTAAAAATGGGGTTAACCGTTAACATTAGCCTAACCTAACAACCTTACCTAACCTAACCTAGTAAGAATGGGGTTAACATTAGCCTAACCTAACAACCACCTAACCTAACCTAGTAAGAATGGGGTTAACATTAGCCTAACCTAACAACCTTACCTAACCTAACCTAGTAAGAATGGGGTTAACATTAGCCTAACCTAACAACCTTACCTAGCCTAACCTAACAACCTTACCTAACCTAACCTAGTAAGAATGGGGTTAACATTAGCCTAACCTAACAACCTTACCTAACCTAACCTAGTAAGAATGGGGTTAACATTAGCCTAACCTAACAACCTTACCTAACCTAACCTAGTAAGAATGGGGTTAACATTAGCCTAACCTAACAACCTTACCTAACCTAACCTAGTAAGAAATGGGGTTAACATTAGCCTAACCTAACAACCTTACCTAACCTAACCTAGTAAGAATGGGGTTAACATTAGCCTAACCTTACAACCTTACCTAACCTAACCTAGTATTATTGGTGGGGGCTGCCGCCCCCACACCTCCGCTGGTTGGGTACTGGCTGAAAAACTTATTGTTTTACAGTAGGCCTATGTATTTTATTTTATTTTTGTTCTCCCTTATAATACATTTCAGCTCTTAATGACATATATAGCAATGATGTATAGCCTATGCTCTACCGGACCTATTAGGCCTAAAAAGATCGATGGGCTAACTGTCGGTCCAAAACATCAGTATGGTAACCAACTAGACCTTGCATGCCAGTTTAATCCTATGCGAAAAAATCTTTTACTTTGTTACTTTGCGATGACCCATTAAGATTCCCTAGCTAGCTGTGGTCCGGCTCCTTTATGTTGTCCCAACCAACCAACTAACCTTAATGAACAGAGGCGGTACTGGGCTGCCTGGCTGGCCGCTGGAGGCTCGATCACCACTCATCTTGGTCAACAGCTGGTGGATTTTTGTTTTCGAATTTTTCCATGTAAAACAAGTGTATGTGCATTTCAAAACCAGCTGTCCTCGCCAGCTGTATTTGGAACACTGGTTATTGCACTTTGGACAGTTTACACTTATTGGAAGGCGAAAAGGTCTTAAGCAGCCTCAGTGTTTTTAAAGACGGTGGAAAAAGCTTTGATCGGCTCACACCCTCTACACAAGCTGGCCAGAGTCAAACTGACAGCTTATATCCTGGGCCACCTGTTTTCCAAATCATGGCATCACCTGATTGGTCGATAGACATCACGTGTCAGTGAACTCGAGTACTCTTGGCATGAATTAGGTAGGGTGATTACTTTGGCTATGACGCCACCAGTATAGTTCATTGCATTCGCCACCAGATGTCTCAGTTGTTGACTGACAGTCACGAAAAAGAAGTCTCCCAGATGAAGACGAAAAAGAAGAAGTGTAAACAAACCCTTAAAACGTAAATATCCATATAATATGTATTATGTTAGTTTCCCGGGAATGACACCTACATCAACAATTTGGAGAAAAATCGCTTAATCACATGCTATTGAGCTTAATTTTTTACCAATATTGTAGCGCGTCCTGTATATTGACCGAATTTCGTTATCGACACTTGAAAAAACCCGATTACACCGAAAAATAACACGAAAATAATGTCCCGAACGTAAACAAAGCATTGCACCCAATGAATCCTTCGACGTGGCACGTGGGTCCTCTTTTTCTTAAGAACATAAGAACATAAGAAAATGGGAGTCTGCAGAAAGCCGATTGGCCTAAGCAAGGCAGATCCCTGTCCCACACAACCCCAATTATAGGCTCAACACTCTAATACCCTGAGGATCATCTTACCAAAACGGTTAGAGATTAACGCAGGATTATGGGGGTCTGCAGAGCGCTGATTGGCCCAACCCTGCTGATCCCCCTTCACCACCCAAACCCTTCTCGTCCATATGCTTATCCAATTTTATCTTAAAGCTCCCTATCGTTTTTAATCCCACTATAGCACTTGGTAGTCCATTCCACCCATCTACAACTCTGTTACCAAACCAATATTTGCCTATATCTTTTCTGAAACTAAATTTATCTAATTTGAAACCATTGGTACGAGTTCTTTCGCTATCACTGAGCTTTAGTACATTTGTCATGTCCCCTTTGTTAATCCCACTAACCCACTTGAACACCTCCTATCATATCCCCTCTAACTCTGCGTCTCTCTAACGAATGTAAGCCTAATTTCTTCAACCTTTCTTTATACGGAAGATTTCTAATATTATGGATCATTTTTGTCATTCTACGTTGTACTCTCTCCAATGAATCTATGTCCATTCTGTAATAAGGACACCAAAATTGAACAGCATAATCCATATGGGGTCTCACTAATGACAAGTAAAGTTTTAAGATAACATCAGCAGTTCTGTACTCACACTCCTTGAGATGAACCCGAGAATCCTGTTTGCCTTGTTTCGAACGCTTATACACTGTTGTCTAGGCTTCAAATCATTGCTAACAAACACACCTAGATTTTTCTCACAATTCGAGTTTTCTAATTCCACATTAGCTAGTTTATATTTAACATTTGTATGCATCTTCCCTATCTTTAATACCTTGCATTTGTCAATGTTAAACTTCATCTGCCAATTTACTGACCATTCATGTAAGGTATCTAGATCCCTTTGGAGGCACTCTATAATCTCTATCTGAATCAATTGTTCTCCCCATTTTGGTATCGTCTACAAATTTACTTATCCTACTAGTTATACCTAAATCTAGGTCATTTATGCATATAACAAACAACAGAGGACCTAATACAGATCCCTGGGGGACACCACTTTTGACTGCTCCCCATTCTGACTTCGTACCATTTATGCTGACTCTCTGCTTCCTACCAATTAGCCATGACCTAATCCATCCCAACAACGCCCCACCTATTCCATGCGCCTCAACCTTTCTCATCAATCTCTCATGGGGGACTCTGTCGAAAGCTTTACTGAAATCTAAATATATTATATCATATGACTTGTCATTATCTACTGCTTCATATACCTCTGAGAAAAAACTAAGCAAATTAGTAAGGCAAGAACGTCCCTGAGTGAATCCATGCTGAGAAGAATTTATTAAATTAAATGTATCTAAGTGGTTTCTAATTTTACTAGCAATAATTGACTCTAGTAGCTTTCCTATGATTGATGTAAGACTAATGGGACGGTAATTGGATGCTATTGATTTGTCACCTTTTTTGAAGATCGGAACTATGTTTGCAAGCTTCCAAGCTTCTGGAACTATACCTGTCTCCAATGACTTGTTAAATAAAAATGTTAATGGGTAACTTAACTCATCCCTACATTGACAGACTGAAACCTCAGAAATCGCCTGGTCCCGATGAGGTATATGCCAGAGTATTAAAAGAATGCAGAGATGAGTTAAGTTACCCATTAACATTTCTTTTTAACAATTCATTAGAAACAGGTATAGTTCCAGAAGCTTGGAAGCTTGCAAATGTAGTTCCGATTTTCAAAAAAGGTGATAAATCAATAGCATCCAATTACCGTCCCATTAGTCTCACTTCAATCATAGGAAAGCTACTAGAGTCAATTATTGCTAGGAAAATGAGAAACCACTTAGAAACATTAACTTAATCAATTCTTCTCAGCATGGATTCACTCAGGGACGTTCTTGCCTTACTAATTTGCTTAGTTTTTTCTCAGAGGTATATGAAGCAGTAGATAATGACAAGGCATACGATATTATATATTTAGATTTCAGTAAAGCTTTCGACAGAGTCCCTCATGCGAGATTGATGAGAACGGTTGAGGCACATGGAATAGGTGGGGCGTTGTTGGGATGGATTAGGTCATGGCTAATTGGTAGGAAACAGAGAGTCAGCATAAATGGTACCAAGTCAGAGTGGGGAGCAGTCAAAAGTGGTGTCCCCCAGGGATCGGTATTAGGTCCCCTGTTGTTTCTTATATACCGTACATAAATGACCTAGATTTAGGTATAACTAGTAGGATAAGTAAATTCGCAGACGATACTAAAATGGGGAGATCAATTGATTCAGATAGCGATATAGAGTGCCTCCAAAGGGATCTAGATACCTTACATGAATGGTCAGTAAATTGGCAGATGAAGTTTAACATTGACAAATGCAAGGTATTAAAGATAGGGAAGATGCAAACAAATGTTAAATATAAACTAGCTAATTTAGAATTAGAAAATTCAGACTGCGAGAAAGATCTAGGTGTGTTTGTTAGCAATGATTTGAAGCCTAGAAAACAGTGTATAGGCGTTCGTAATAAGGCAAACAGGATTCTCGGGTTCATCTCTAGGAGTGTGAGTAACAGAACTGCTGATGTTATCTTAAAACTTTACTTGTCATTAGTGAGACCCCATATGGATTATGCTGTCCAATTTTGGTGTCCTTATTACAGAATGGACATAGATTCATTGGAGAGAGTACAGCGTAGAATGACAAAAATGATCCATAATATTAGAAATCTTCCGTATGAAGAAAGGTTGAAGAAATTAGGCTTACATTCGTTAGAGAGACGCAGAGTTAGAGGGGATATGATAGAGGTGTTCAAGTGGGTTAGTGGGATTAACAAAGGGGACATGACAAATGTACTAAAGCTCAGTGATAGCGAAAGAACTCGTACCAATGGTTTCAAATTAGATAAATTTCGTTTCAGAAAAGATATAGGCAAATATTGGTTTGGTAACAGAGTTGTAGATGGGTGGAATGGACTACCAAGTGCTATAGTGGGATCTAAAAACTGTAGGGAGCTTTAAGATAAAATTGGATAAGCATATGGACGAGAAGGGTTGGGTGTGAAGGGGGATCAGCCGGGTTGGGCCAATCAGCGCTCTGCAGACCCCCATAATCCTGCGTTAATCTCTAACCGTTTTGGTAAGATGATCCTCAGGGTATTGGAGTGTTGAGTCTATAATTGGGCTTTGTAATTGATTTGGGGTTGTGTGGGACAGGGATCTGCCTTGCTTAGGCCAATCGGCTTTCTGCAGACTCCCATTTTCTTATGTTCTTATGTTCTTATTCTTTTAATACTCTAGCATATACCTCATCAGGACCAGGCGATTTATGAGGTTTCAGTCTGTCAATTTCCTTAAGCACATCATTTCTACTTATAGTAAACCGTACTTAACCTATTTTCTATACTATCGCTATATACCTTACGGACTTCTGGAAACTGTGCCAAATTTTCATTAGTGAAAACGGAAAGAAATTGACTATTTAATGTACTGCACATTTCTAAATAATTTTCTGTCATTTCTCCTATCGAAGTTTTAAGGGGACCAATTACATCTCTAACCTTGGATTTATATAGTTGGTAAAAAGCTTTAGGATTATTTTTTTGAGTCATTGGCAACCTTAATTTCATAATTTCTTTTTTCTTTCCTAATATCCTTTTTTACCTGTCTTGATAGATTCTGATAGTAAGCAAGTAGGTGAATTTCGCCTTTCTAATTTTTCTATATATTCCTCTCTTTTGTCCTAGAAGATCTAATAGTCTATTATTCATCCATTTGGGTTGGTTCTGTGTTGATCTAAATTTTCTTTTGGGGATGTATTTATTTTGTGCATTGAATACTGACTTGATAAAATTATCGTATGTATCTACCAAGGTTGACGTCTCTTCCTGACTTAAGATGACAGGTGCCTGAGAAGGGGTACACTCATTTGGACACCTGGATCGACTTAATTTTTTGACCATAGGGTCCGCTAATAGGGCTCTTCTTAACCCACCATAATTGGTTCTAAAGTCAGGTATTAATGTTGTATTCTCTCTGGTATTACCTTTCCATTGTATATTAAAAATACACAGAATTGTGGTCACTATTTCCTAGGTGGTCCCCTATCTCTACATTATTTACCATATGTTCATTGTTACTGAAAACTAAATCGAGAATATTATTACCTCTAGTCGGCGTATCTATGAATTGAAATAAAAAACTATCTTGTACTACCTCTATAAACTCCTCAGAATCAGAGTCTCCTATTTGATGCTGCCAATCTATATTCGGAAAATTAAAATCCCCCATAATGCACACATTGCTAAACCTTGATGCCATTTTAATTTCCTCCCATAATGACGTTCCGTCATTTCTACTCATATTTGGCGGTCTATACATAACTCCAATAACTATGGTCTCACTACCTTCGTTAACCTCTACCCAAACACTTTCATTATCGTTATTTAGTCTAATACCTGATTTAATACAGCTTTTTAATGTACTCCTGACAAACACTGCTCTACCGCCACCCCTCTTACTTGTTCGGTCATATTTAAACAAACTATATCCTGGTATATCAAATTCTGCTAAAAAAAAAATGCCTGGTTTCTGTATTAACCCGTCCAGCCCCGGCTAGTTTTGTAATGTTTGTTCACCAGAACCCGGCCGGTTTTCAAAAAATGGTTTTATTCCAGAAACAATAGCGAATGGGTTAGGAATGAAGGAAAAACCACGAAAAACCGCTCAAAAAGCTTAAAGAATGGTCCTACAGAGCCCCCGAAAACGTATTTTACAAGAGTAAAAAATTGAAGGCAATTACCCCCAAAAAAACAGGTTATTGCGCGCTCACGCGCACGCACGTGGACTTTGAGAGTTTTCAACCATTGGCACGGTTGCGTGGGATACGTACACAGTTCCCATACAAATCTGAGCCCTCTTGAGTGGCTACACCTGAGGTTACGGTCGGCGCAATTAGGGTGACGCACCAGGCGCGTCTCTGGGGCTGTGCGTTACATACATCGCCGACGCGTCAGGCGCGTCGCTGGGGCTGTACGGGTTAATCCACGTTTCAGTTAGCGCTATTATGTCTATATTTTCTTTGCTAACAAGGGCTCTAAGTTCGTTCATTTTGTTACATAGACTCCTACAGTTTGTGTAATATACTCTCAATTTACTTCTTTTCTTTATACCTAATTTACCTTTGTTTTTAGCGACATTTCCATCTTCCGTTGCACCATCACTACTATCATTTGCATTATAGTCACCATTTTTAGCATGAGACTGAATATCCTTATCGCTTTCGCCTGACGCTAAAATTGTTCCATTTAACCTCTCATTTACACTCTTGTTTTGAAAGATGCGGTGAGTGCGATTCACCCAATAAATGGCTTGAACGTTACTCACAAAAACGATATTATATTATATCAAGATGTCAAACTAGAGACCTATTCCCTTCTTTTTAGTCATCATTACTAAATATACAGAGATACATTTATGCTTTACAGTTTTTATCATGTCCTTGAAAGTGATGATATGGCCAAAACAATGGAACTTCATGTCGATTTTCCTATATTATAATTGTCAATCAAGTCTTCAAACACAATTATTGCTCCGGTTCGACACCCTGTATTATATTATATTGGGGTTAGGTTAAGTTAAGTTAATCTAATCTAATCTGCCTAATTAATATAATATTTGTACATTTTGGAAGTGTGCATGGCCTCCCCACAATTTCCCTTACCTACTGTAAAAGCGCGATTCACCCAATAAATGGCGCCATTTGACGGAGTATCTTCAGATTAATGAATAATGGATAAGTTAATGCAAATCCTCCACTCAAACCATGAAAAACAACAATTAAACACTATATTCCTGGGGATAAATATAAAGAAACTTGTAAATAAGGCGGCTCTAGCTGTCTTGAATGTTACCAATACATTTAGCCTAGGTTAGGTTAGGTTAAAAAAAAAATCCAAGATAGCCTAGGCTAAAAATAAAAAACCCAAGATTTTTTTTTCCCCGGGGATAAAAAGTATAGCCTATAGAAATGAAGCAACTGCTAAAAAACTGCAAACATCAGCTAGCCTTGCCTCTAAAACTGCTGTGGAGCAAGTCCCTCCAAACTGGATATGTACCACAATCCCTAAAAGAAGGTACTGTCACACCAATACACAAAGGGGGTAGTAAAGGCATAGCCAAAAATTACAGACCAGTGGTGCTGACGTCACATCTTATTAAAATCATAGAAAGAACAATACGAGCTAAGATGGTCAGCTACCTGGAAGATAACGAGGCATTCAACGAGGGTCAACATGGCTTTAGACAAGGCCGCTCCTGCCTTTCACAACTACTATCACACTACGACAAAATCCTACAGGATATTCAAGACGGAGAAAATGTAGACGTCATATATCTAGATTTCGCCAAAGCTTTTGACAAGGTGGACCATGGGATCCTTCTACATAAACTCAAATCACTGGGAATAGGGGGAGACCTTGGAAGATGGCTCCACAGCTTCATCACCAACAGAAAACAAAGAGTCACGGTTCAAGGAAGCCTATCAGAAGCAGGTGGGGTCATCAGCGGAGTACCACAAGGATCAGTACTGGGACCTCTCCTATTCCTCATCATGATAGGAGACATCGACAGGGACCTGGAACACTCAACAGCCTCATCGTTTGCAGACGACACCAGACTCATGAAGAAAATCACCTCACAACATGATGCACAGCTACTACAACAAGACTTGGACAAAATCCTGAAGTGGGCAGAAGAAAACAACATGGCCCTAAACGGAGACAAGTTCGAGCTTCTAAGGTACGGGAACAAGAGAGCACTACAAAACAACACCAACTACAAAAGTGGACAGCAAGAAATTACCGCCAAGGACACAGTGAAGGACTTGGGAGTAAATATGAGCTGTGACGCCACTTTTTCCCAGCATATTACCAAAGCCACAATAACAGCAAAACAAATCGCAGGCTGGATCCTGAGAACCTTCCACACAAGAAATGAGCGGTGTATGTTAACACTGTGGAAGTCACTGGTCCTACCACGACTGGAGTACTGCTCTCAGCTCTGGTCTTCCCAAAAAGTAGGAGAAATATAAGAAATTGAAGCCACCCAGAGGACATTCACCAGTAAAATCCATGGGTTTCAACACTTTAACTACTGGGAGAGACTCAAGGAGCTGCAGCTGTACTCACTTCAAAGACGTAGGGAGAGATACATCATCATCTACGTCTGGAAGATTTTGGAAAAAAAGGTACCAAATCCAAACATCCAAGAGACTCAACACCAAAGGCGAGGGAGGCTGTGCTATGTGAGGACTACGCCGGGATCAACACAAAAAATCAAATCCCTGATCCATCACAGCTTTACATACAATGGAACCAGACTGTTCAACTGTATACCAGCCCCTCTCAGGAACATGACCGGGGTGTCTCCAGACACCTTCAAGAAACACTTGGACATGTGGCTGGCCAAAATACCGGACCGGCCACCAACACCAGGATACCCCAGCACCAACTCCAACCGACTTCTGGAATGGAGAGTGGAAGAAAGGGAGCTGCCTGGTCGCAGTGGAGCCCCAGCTCAACTGTGTCACTAACGGACGGAATACAACAAAGTGTAACAAAGTTACCCAAAACTACCATTAGAAATTTGCTACCTATATTGTTGCGTCTCCTGTATATTGACCATATTATATACTATATACTGTATATATATATATATATATATATATATATATTATATATAATTTTTTTTTTTTTTTTTTTTTTTTTTTTTTTTTCCCCCCAACTTACTTCCTCTCGGGCATAGGCTGAGAGCCTTAACATTCACCGCTTTACAATGAACAGTGAAGCCCGTGAAGTCTTGTTTCCAGTCTAGGGAGTGAGACATGTGAAGCACGTAGAGTACAACGAGCACCTGCCATCTTGCCTTCACATGAGGCACGGTGCTCACTCATGGCCCGAAACGACCCCATCTCTGAAGCCACCTCGTTCCCGTGCTTCACTGTCTAACCCCCTACACTTGGACTCTCACACTTACACACACACAATGCCACCTGTTGAGCAGATAACTCACCAGGCATTGCACCCCTATAGCATATTTTGAATATGGGAATATTCATACAGTGCTATTTAATCAAGGAACAATGAGGGTATTTTATTGACGTTTCGGTGGGCTTGTGGTAGTGCACTGATACTAGGTACAGCACAAATTCCATCCCAATAATATCTTCCCATTGATACATTGGGATTTGAACCCGGGACCTTTGGATTACCAGGCCAGTGGCAAGACCACTCCACCACACCTCCCCTATATATATATATATATTAGTGTGTACGATAATTTTGGTGCAAATTCCATAATTTTGTGGTCGCAATACGATAATTCTGCATTTAGAATATGGCAACACTGCGTCCATGTTATTGTTGTGAACCTTTCGGCCTTCCCACAGTCCACTGCCACTCGGTGGCGGAGTAGGGTATGTCCCATAATATATACAGTACTGTGTTTTTTGCACTGTTACCCAATCAGCGGGGGTGTGGGGGCGGCAGCCCCCACCCATAATACTAGGACAGGTTAGGTAAGGTTGTTAGGTTAGGCTAATGTCTTTGTTACGCTTTTAACCCCTCATTTTCCCTGAACTTCACAGCCCTCCCCACTATCGGGCGGCGTGTCTTAAGATTGTTGTATAATAGGGAAAACGGTTTCTCCGAGGGTTGTAATTATTTCCAAACACTATATATTGATGAAAACTAATAGGGAAAAATAAAAAAATTCATGGGAAATTGGTGACAGAAAATTTTAAGTTTTTCCGGAATAGGCTCGCCGCTCGCAGCCTTAGCCTAGCCTATTAGCCTAGGCCTATACATACAGTACTCCCTCGAATTTTGCGAGAATATGGTCGACATTGCAGCCCGCAAAATTCAAAATCGTAAATTTCAAATAACTAACCTTATGGGATTAATTGAATATGGTCGACATCTCATTATCGAGGGCCTATTTTTTGGTGATTTTCGTCCTTGTTTGTACACACATTATGACACATACACTTAATTATACATCCTACAATAAAGAAAAACACAGAAATACAGATTCAGGGGACCCAGGGCACAGGTAACACTTCAATTTTGCCCAAGGAAGTCGATTATGCGAGAGCGTGAGAACATATAGGAGCGTGGGAGAATCTATAAACAGTAAACAATGGGCCGCAGGGCGGCCCGACGTCACCACCCTGCTACCCCTTCCCCCCGAAAACTAGTGCGGTAACCCCGTATCATTTGGCGCCACCCGCAAAACTCAAGTAATATCGCACATATCAAGTCCCGCAAAAAAGGTAAAATCTTGGGTCCCGTTCGCAAATTTGAAAGACGCAAAATTCGAGGGACTACTGTAATTCATTGGGGACAATGTAGGTCTATGGAATCCTTATACTGTACTCATGTATAATCCACTGTGGGAGAATAATTTTGATCCTAAAACCCGGGTCCCGATAATCGGATAGCCTATTAGCCTAGGCTAATAGAAAAACGCCCATTGTAATCAATCTCAGAGCTCTTTCGGACATCCTCACTGTTTACAAACGCCTTCTTACTCACAGATACTCACAGAAGACTCCTGGAAGAGGCTATCAAGCCTGTGTCTCCAGCTCTGGATCACAGTCACTACTGTCTCTGGGTCTTATGGTCGGGTGCGGCGGCGGCGCGCCGCGCAGGGTGCCAAAACAGGAAATATCGAGTTCTGGATAATTTTTTCTGAAGCTGACCAGGATCAATTTTGCACGGCGGGTGCGGGGGGCACAGCCCCCGCCTTCTTAACAGGGGGTCTGGAGAATTTTTGAGATGTGTAGGTAAATATACGCACAATAGCCTACATGCTCAAAATTTATCAAACTGAATGAATAATAATTGTAAGGAAAAGGGATGTTATGTAGCCTATGTTCAGGATACTAGAGGAGCTGGTTGCCTGTCAGGACCATTAATGTAGGCATTGAAAACAGATTTTTTAATTATTCTTAGCAGTCCATTTCTTTGTTTTGTAACTTTTGTACAATAAGGATTTCATGTATATTTGTTATTGCATTCCCAGAAATATTACATAATTAATTTATATCCTTTCATATGATACAAGTTACTGTAGAGTACTGGTTAAAATACATACCGTACCAAGTTTCATAAAATAATAAACTTTGATTAGAACATTTGTTTGTCTATTATTTTCCCTGGGCTGAGTACAAAATACCTGGGTATTCTCATCTCGGGTTAAGTACAATCAATAGGAACGTAGAAACTCGCCATAATTTTCGAAACAACTTTAACCCTCCCCCCCGGGCTGCCTGTCCTAAGGACAGTGTCGAGTACCCGGGCGATTTGGCCGAAAAATGTCTTGGCCTAGGCTACCGTATGACCGTAAATTTGTTATTTTAACTGCTAGAAAATTCCAACGCATGTTTAACCCGTTGAGACCCAGCGTCGCACGTGTTGCGTCGGCAGTCTTTGATCACCAACTCCCAGCGACGCATCACGTGCGTCCGACATATAAAAAACACTTACGTGGCTCGTAAGGTAGGAAATGGCGGGAGAATAGGAGGGGGCGGTACCGTAGTGTGTGGGGGAGCCGGGCCAGTAGGTGTGAGCGGGCCGAGACAGCCGCGGCTGGTGGTGGTGGGCTTAGTGGGGATAGTTTACACCCCTAGTTTACCGCCACTTTGAACCTTCATTACTCCGGTCGTATGGGAGCTAGAGGCTTGAGATTTATGTGAGATACTCCTTAGGATGTATGCCGTACAATGCCATACTCAGTTTTTACCCTAGTGCTCCCGGGCGGGTGGTCATGCGGGGGACACGAACTATTGAAACCCCCCCCCCCCCCCCACCCCCCAAATGACCGAAATGATTTTTTTTTATTTGTGTGTTCATTTCTCACCATTCTCTTCCATTTTGGCTCAACAAATTTTTTTGAAGCTCCCCCCCCCCCCCCCCCAACCCCCCACCCCCACCCCCCCCCCCCCCAAAAAAAATGTCAGAGGTGATTTTTTTTTTTTTTTTTTTTTCATTTCTCATCCTTGTCTTCCATTTTAGCAAACAAAAAAAATAAGTGAAAATGGCTTGGGACTGGGGTGAACAAAATATTATAACTAGCCGGGGCTCAACGGGTTAAACGTACTGTGGTTCCAATCTGTAGACTGGCGTTGAGTAGAGCTCTCTAAGTCAACTGGTTACACCAACTAATCTAATTACACGCGGGGAAACGGTTGCAAATTATTGGTAAATCTTTTAACTCACACGAATCTAAGAATTTCTTCTTCAATCGAGTTGTCAACTTGTGGAATGGGCTTCCCCGAAACGTTATAGACTGCATCACCGTTGATTCATTTAAACTCCGCCTAGACAAATATCTCGCTTCAAACCCGCGACTGACTGCGTTTGTAAATGAATAACTTTATTTTATCCCCCCCTCAGTTACTAACCCATCTGTCCCCTACTAACTTCCTAATCCTGCCACGGACATTAGTTCCAGGGCAGTAATTCCCTTTCCAATGTTCCCTTACCCACTCTAAACCACTGTTTGGACACTTGATCCTCAGTGTTTTGGAGGACAAGCAACCTAGAAGGGTCACTAGATCTGTTGTTGCTTGATTTCCTTTGTACTCCTTTGGTTCAGTTGTAATGACGATTTCCGTGGAGCACATTTTGCCGCGATTTTAGCCATATGAGACTTTTCACTACTGAAATAACAACATACAGACACACAAAAACAAACTACGTCTCTCCTTCTTGTGTTCGGAGGTGCGCGGCGTCGGTCCAACCGGCTGTGTTTACATGCGTCTGACGGACGGCTTTCAAAACAGGCTGAATAGGCTTTCAAGTTTACTTCCTGTTATAAGGACACCCGGGGTCCTGCCCATCTGCCGCGGTGTCCTTATATAAGGACAGCCAGGCTGGAAGGGTTAAAGACCCAAAATTCTACTAATGCCGAAAATATTCAATCAAGTCTTCGTTACCCCCGTGAAGACTAAGTCAGGTTATAGTAATGACAAGACATGCCAATTAGGCTATAGGCCTATAGATAACAGGTTAATTAGCGGGTGTGTGGACTGTGGGGGTAGGCTAGTTGCAGCCCCCACTTTGGACACTAAGACTAAGTGAAGTTAGGTTATGGTAAGGTAATGCAAATTTTCTACTCATAACATTAGGCTATAAATGTAGTATATGCCTATATGGAGATATTGAAGGGCAGGAAAACACACTGCTTACTTGAAAGCCATCTTGGCGCCCAGTCTGTTTATTTTCAAAATTACAGGTACCTCATATATAAAATAACATAAACATTGCCTTGTATTGATAAATGCAATATTCTATTTCGTTAACATATTATAAATATACTACATTACCGGTACTTTCCCCTCAAAAGAAAGCATCACTGTATCTTCATCTTTGAACTATAAATAAACAAATCCTATAGGCCTACACAAAATATAATCTGACTAAATAGCACTGCAGGTACTGTATACCTTTATCAATGTTGACTGCTATACCAACAAGTTATCACAAGTCTAATTGGGAAGGATGTAGTTTCCGGGTGTACGGTTGTCATGTTGTGCGCTCGCACTTACGTTCCCGTCTATTTCGACGCTATATTTTCTGCTATTTGCCCCCTGTCATTACTGCATGAATACTAGGTTAGGTTAGGTTAGGTTGTTTGGTTAGGCTAATGTATTTTTATATCCAAAGGCATCTGCATAGTGTAAACAAGGTGGGCGGTACACCCGGTAACTACATTCTTGCCGTCTAATTTAACAACTGGTTTTCTGTTCCTACTGGATCTCCTCAAAAGTGAATTTTCCACATGCTTCTGTGGACATACCGGTACTGGTACTGTACTACATGGACTAGTACTCTTAGGAGATTCAGTAGTTGGTAATCCAGTACAGTCATTGTATGGTACAGGCTGGGGTACTTCTATTCCCTCGGGACTAACAGTTTGATCAACACTGGGTACTGGTACAGGTAGTTCTAAGCTCTCCTCAGTGTTGTTCCCTAAGCTGCCTGGCCGAACAGCCCCGAGTCCCTGAGGAAGGCCGTGGCCACGATCGGGCTTTCCCACAGAGCTCTCATTGAGTGTAGATTGTGTTGTTGGCGTAAGTGGTTGTGTGAAATGCAGTCTTCTATGTTGTTGACTTCTATACAATCTTCTATGTTGTTGTTCCCCAGACTGCCTGGCCAAACAGCCCCAAGGCCATAACCGAGCAAGGCCAAGGCCATAACCGAGTACCCCCACAGAACCCTCCCTGCCTACCACAATAAAGCCTGGGTGACCGAAGCCACTCCATGGCGGGGAGCTGAGGAGCGTGCGGAAACGCCCGGGAAACCAAAGCCCCACCCAGGGCCCTGTGCCCCTCAGCAATTATGAAGAGAAAGTTGAGGGGCAATGGAAAAATGTGACGCTTTGGCTTCCAATCTTGGTAGATCGGAAGGTCAATCCACGGAAGAGACGCCGTCACTTGAGATCTAGAAAATATATACCCGGTAAGTAAAAGGAACACTCAGAGTAAGCTATGGGTATGGCAGAGATCGCTCAGCTCTCACTCTGATAGACCAGCCCATCACCACATGACTAGAACCCAATCCTCTTAGCATCAGCTAGGAAAGGCCCTAGAAAGCCGCCTTTAGCGGGGGGGGGGGATAGCATCCCTATTTCAACCCCTTTTGGGGTTGGGCACCCGCCCTCTCCTCAGTGTTGGTGCTAGCGGGCAATTCATTATAAGCTTTTATTACGTGGTCCACATGTGCTGTTTTCAAAGATTCACCAACTCTAACTAACAACTGTCTACCACCACACAATATTTCAACAACTCCCACGCACCATTTACCATGAGATCCTCCACCTCTCGCATTGTTCCTGACTCGTACTTTCTCGCCAACTTGGAAAACTCTCTTTAGTGTTTCTTTTATCATGGTAGAATTTCTGGTTTTCTTGCTTTGCTTTTACATGCTGTGCTAAATTTGGCTTTAACAAAGTCAGTGTTGTTCTTAGTCTCCTTTTTAGCATCAGCTCAGCAGGAGTACAGCCAGTAACACTGTGAGGGGTGGATCTATATCTCAACAAAAAATCAGCAAGTCAATGCTTCATTGACCTTCCATAACTTGCTTGGTCAGAGACTCCTTTAACACACTCACAGATCTTTCTGCTGCCCCATTAGAAGATGGATGCTAGGGTGGCACTAATATATGCTTGATACCATTTTGCTTGGTGAACCTACTAAATTCTGCTGACTGAAAGGGAGGACCGTTATCTGATACTAGCATTTCAGGGATTCCATGTTCAGCAAATATCAGACATAACTCGTCCATGGTACATGCAGCTGTAGTTGTTGTTGTTGTTGTTGTTGTTGTTGTTGTTGTTGTTGTTGTTGTTGTTGTTGTTGTTGTTGTTGTTGTTGTTGTTGTTGTTGTTCCCTAAGCTGCCTGGCCGAACAGCCCCGAGTCCCTGAGAAAGGCCATGGCCACGATCGGGCTTTCCCACAGAGCTCTCATTGAGTGTAGATTGTGTTGTTGGCGTAAGTGGTTGTGTGAAATGCAGTCTTCTATGATGTGTTTAATGGTATGGGGTGCTGTGTTACATCCCGGGCAGGCGTCGACAACGGAGTCATCCAGTCTCTTCTGATAGCTCAGGAGAGCTGGATGGTGTCCGCATCTCAGCCTGGCCAGGTGGACTCTGTCCTCGCGAGGAAGGGAGGATTCGGAAGGATGGATTTCGGGAGGATGGATTTCGGGAGGTCGTGCATGCAGCTGCGTGTTGTCTGTGAGTGAGTGGATGGATCGGTGAGAGATATGAGTATGGATGTGCTTCTGGAAGTTGGTTCGGGGTGGGCAGGGAGGGAGAGAGGACAATACTTGTGTGTGATACCGTGTGCTGGGTGTTGTTTTGATATTTCTTGGTGTCTGTGGGTGTGTTGCCATGTAGTTTAGTGGGTGGTCTTGGTTCGTGGAGGCTGCTGCCAGGAATTGAGTGCCTCTCATGTCCAGATGCAGCTGTAGTACTGTGCATTTGCTTGACATCAATCCATTTAGAGTGACTATCAATCAAAACTAAAAATTTATCTTTTCCTTTTTCACAAAAGTCTATGTGAACTCTTTGAAAGGGACGAGTAGGCCAGCCCCATGGTTTCAAAGGTGCTGCAGGTGGCTGGCTCCTAACACTTTGACATACTGAACATTTTCTGACTAAAATCTCTATTTGTTCATCCATTTTAGGCCACCAAATGAAACTTCTAGCTAAAGCTTTCATACCACATACAGTCCAGGGTGCCCATAATGGACCTCATCGAGCAAGAGAGCTTTATAACATTCAGGTATGATCACTCTGAGTCCCCAAAGTAATCATCCTTCTTCAACTGAAATTTCATTCCTTCTATGGTAATATGGTTTCACTTCTTCTGGTATATCATCACACCACCCATACAAAGTGTACTCCATCACCCTTGCCAGCACAGGATCTCTTTTAGTTTCATGAGCAACCATTTTACATGTGATTGGGAAGTCGCTATCAATCAGCATTACTGAATAAACTGTGGAATCTTCACATAGTTCTGAATCATCACACGGTAGTCTTGACAGTGCATCAGCATTCGCATGATTTACAGAGTGTCTGAACTCTAATTCATAATCATAAGCAGATAAAATTATTGCCCATCTTTGCATCCTTACAGCTGCAAGAGCAGATATTGGTGATTTTGGACCAAGAATAGCTAGGAGAGGTTTATGGTGTGTGATCAAAGTAAACTTGCGCCCATACAAGTACTGATGGAACTTCTTAACCCCATAGATGATGGAGAGAGCCTCCTTCTCAATTTGTGCATTATTTTTTTCATAGGATGTAAGAGTTCTCGAGGCGTAAGCAATAGGACGCTCTGTTCCATCATCCATTACATGGCTAATGACAGCACCCAACCCGTGACTGGAAGCATCACAAGCTAATTTCAAAGTTCTCTCAGTATCATAATGAACTAATAGCTTTGCACTTGATAGGGCACTCTTGCAAGCATCAAAAGATTGTTTAGCTTTACTATCCCATCTCTAAACTACTCCCTTCTTTAGTAATTCATGCAAGGGTGCTAAGGTGGTAGCTAAATCTGGCAGAAACCGTGAGTAATACTGAACCATTCCTAAAAAAGACTTTAATTCACTAACAGACTTTGGAGCTGACATATTGACAATGTTCTTGACTTTATATTCTACAGGATGCAAACCTTCAGCAGTACCGTAAAATGCCGTAACTTCGGACATTTTTAGCGTTTTCAATTAATAACGATGTGTAGAATGGTACCAAATGTTTTATGTTGGTGTCATTGAGTAGCCAGGGAGATTACCTACTGAATCCCTAAAAAAAAAAAAAATCTATACCTTCACCTTGCGTGGCATATAAACTATTTTGTGACGTCCGAGGTTAGGATCATAATTCCTATCTTCGGACGGGTGTTCCTAACCTCGGACACGCATATATTTGCCCTTTAAACGAGAGTACTGTTCACACTACCCTAACATCGTACACCAGTAACCAAACTTCGGACATTTCGGAGGTTTAAAAAAAAAAAAATCCAAAATTGCACATTCCTGTGTAGACTTATACACATGTATATACATATAACCAAACATATCTCCTTTCTTTGGCACATGATTTCATATCACAGTAATAGGGATTATATCACATTACAGACATGTATTTATGTGATGATATGAACACACTAATGTTCAGGAACTTTTGTAAACGTATTTTTTTTGTTTTTTTGTATCACATATGCCTCAAATGATATTATATATAAAATATATTATATTATATTATATTATGTACGGTATATACTTAGTGCCCCTCCTTACAATGATTTTTTTTTTACCAGGATCGTCTGTGAGGTTGGTTTCATCATAATTTATTATATTCTCTGGAGGTACACCTTCAAGGGTCCTTTCTAGGTTGTTATGAAATTCGGTTAATATGGCCCTTGTCACTTGTGCTCGTACAGTCTTTATGTTTTGGGACATACGTCTGCTGAGGGTTTGTTTGTGGCGTTAGAGAAACATTTGGGCCCATTTAAGGCCTAGCAGATTGTTGATAAAACGTGTTCTTACAACTCCACGTTTGTCTAGGTAAGCCTTCACTAGCATCCTAAGATCCAGTGTATCCAAAGGAAAACCCCACTCTGCCAATATCAGTATTCTTTGACATAGCAAATTTTCTTCACCTTCAGATAAGCACATCTGACGCCCCACTGGATTACAGTGATTTCTTTTGAGGTAGTCATGTAATGTACAGTATTTTTGCCTAATTTCCATTTCTTCGCTGCTTGACGCACACTCCAGTCTTTATTGTTCACATAATTCTTGGCACCTTCAAGTGCCTCTTTGGACACCTTAGCCGTATATTTTCTCTTTGTTTTGGATTTTCTCTTTGTTTTGGAAGAAGGATTTGTCACTGTTTAAGGCATTTTTATTTGTTTTATTCACTGTTCATTACGTAAAATTTTAGCATGTCCGAAGTTTAGGTTAGTTTTTTACCTGTCCGAAGTTAGGATTAATTTATAAAAAATATAGAAACAGTCATTATTAAATTAATTAAAAAATTATGCATGAATAAGTAATAAAACCGTTTATCGGGTATTACTGACAACACTTTTCTCTGTATTATCATACTTACCACTATCATACAACCACATTTGTTTGTCCTAGGCAGACAAAGTTTTGCAGGGTTACAATTAACATAATTTTTTTTCATCGGATTCAAGATTTTTTTCATCCATATATTTTCGTGCTAGTTCCATAGTAGTTATACACAATAGTCTTAGAATATTAATTACCCAAACTACTCGTATATTAATTTTTCGCATATAATAAACCATCTTCCAATAACCGTGAAGTATTACATATTTTCGCGAAATGTCCGAAGTTTGGGTGCTGTCCGAATTTACGGCATTTTACGGTAACACAATATCCAAGATGAGTTACTTCCCTCTCAAAAAACACACCTTCTCTCTGTTCAGCTTAACATTGCTATTGTGTAGCTTGTCTAATACTTTCTTCAAAGTTTTAACATGATCATCATGACTTTTACTCACAATCAAAAGATCATCCTGAAAGCAAAGAACATTCTCAACACAACACAAAATCTTATCTATAATACTCTTGAATATTTTTGGTGCAGATTTGATTCCATATGGCAATTTTGTATACTGATACAAACCTTGGGTAGGATGTAGTGACCGGGCGTACCGCCATCTTTGTTTACATTACGCGTAGTGGCGTCGGACCTTTCCCATCATGTTCCCGTCTATTTTAACCTAACCTAACCTAACCTAGTATTCATGTAGTAATGACAGGGGGCAAATAGCAGAAAATATAGCGTCGAAATAGACGGGAACGTAAGTGCGAGCGCGGCGAGCGCCCTATGTAAACAATGACGACCGTACGCCCGAACTCTACATCCATCCCCAAACCTCTGTGAGTGTTGATGGCCAAATACTTCTGACTTTCTTTATCAACATTTACCTGAGCATAAGCATGGGATAAATCTAGCTTTGAAAATATGGTTCCACCTGTCAAAGCAACAAATAAATCCTGTGCAGTGGGTAATGGGTACTGCTCATCCACCACAGCTTGGTTCACAGTGACCTTATAGTCCCCACAGATTCTCACTGTTTTATCAGATTTTGGCACTGTTACAATTTGAGCAGCCCACTCACTTTGATCTGTTTTCACAATAACACCATTTGTCTCTAGTTATTCCAGCTCCCTTTCAACTTCCTGCTTCAAAGCATATGGGACAGGCCTTGGTTTAAAGTAAACTGGTCTAACATCGTCACTGACATTAATATTTGCTTCATATCCTTTAATGCCTTCATAGGAATCTTCAAACAAAGTTGTATAATTATTTAGTAAGAAATTTATACTGGACTGAGCATCAAAACTGTCGGTGGAAATGTTAAAGACCTCATTCCAGTTTAACCTAAGAGACCGCAACCAGTCTCTGCCCAGCAAAGTGGGCTTACCTTCATAACCTGCCACAATCATGCTCAGATTCTGTGTTTGATCACCACATTTCACTTCACATACAAACTGTCCTTCCAGCAACAATTTCTCTCCAGTATATGTCCTAAGCTTTACAGTACCGTACATTGCTTTAAAGGCACATCAGAAAACATCCTCTGATACACATCCTTACTCATTATGGAAAAATCTGCAGCTGTATCAACCTCCATACTCACATTCCTGTCATTTATTAACATATCAACTAAATACTTATGACCCAATTTATTTGCATGTGTGGCATACACAGTGAGAACATTCACTTCATCACATTCAGAGTCAGAATTGTTTTGCAGGTCAATACTGTTGACTTTACCTCTACCAGCACAACTCTGATTACTTCTGCAGGCAATAGATATGTGCCCTATTTTATTGCACTTGTAACACTGAATTTCTAAATTTACAAGTACTGTACTGTAGAAGAATAATGTCGGCCATAGCACCTGTAACACTGTGACTGTATATCTTTGTTAGTGTAACTACTGTCATCTTTCTGCTTTTTCCCACTACCTTTTACTTTCCAACTTTCACTTTCCAACTTTCCACTTTGTTTACAGCACCAGTCTCATGGGCCTCAGGCCTTGCATTAGGCCTACTTTTCAGCGTGTGAACGGCACCAGTAGTGTCGCCAGACTCGCCATGTACCCCAAACTCCTTGGTGTTTTTCCGAGCCAAATCCATTGCCAAAGCAAGACGGCATACCTTCTCGAAAGTTAGGTCTGGAGTGTTCATTAATTTATTTTGGATGTTTTCATAATTCAGACCAATGACAAATCTATCCCTCAAAGCCCTATCTAAAAACTGACCAAAGTTGCAATGAATGGATAGTTTTTTCAGAGCTAGGATGTAATCACTCACAGGTTCTTCTTTCTGTCTGTCTCTGGTGCCAAACTTGTAGCTCTCTGCTATTTCCAGTGGGGCAGGGTTAAAATGTTGCATAAGAGTAGAGATGATCTTGTCAAATGAGGCATCTTTTAGCTTGGCAGGTGCGAGTAAATTGGATAACACTGAGTATACTGTAGCTCCTATTTCGGTGAGAAAAATCGCTTTCCTTCTTTTCTGCCATAGATTTCCGTTTCTTCTCGTCATCTACCTCAATGTCTAGACCATTAGCAAGGAAGAAAAGGTCCATCCGCTCACAATATGAAGCAAAATCTTCCTTACATTCATCGTAGACCCCCAGACGGCCAAGGAAACCGCTTCCCGCCACTTCTGCCATAGCTGCTGGGTACTGGGTAGAGCGTCACCTGTGTTTTCCTCTTCACACCATATTTAGGACCAGAACAGGGGAAAGCACGTCCTCAGAACTCATGTTCGGCCTCTTAGCGTTTGCAGGAAACCCTGATGTGTCCCATCCTCGTCGCCAAATTGTAGTATATGGAGATATTGAAGGCAGGAAAACACACTGCTTACTTGAAAGCCATCTTGGCGCCCGGTCCGTTTATTTTCAAAATTACAGGGACCTCATATATAAAATAACATAAACATTACCTTGTATTGATAAATGCAATATTCTATTTCCTTAACATATTATAAATATACAGTCAACCCTCGAATGTGCGGACTAATAGGGGGGGACCCTTGTCCGCACATTGAAAAAGTCCGGACATTGAAAATACATTGAGTATCTGGGCAGTGTGTTGAGTAAAGATGGGACTATGGATGAAGAAGTGCGGGAGAGGGTACCGTACAACAGGGGAAGAGGGTTGTAGGAACGCTAAAAGCAGTAACAAGAAATATGGTGGTCAGTATGGAAGTGAAGAAGTCCTTGCATGACAGTGTGGTAATCCCGACACTGACTTACGGAAGCGAAGCATGGACGTTGGTTGAGAGACTCAGACCAAGAGTGAGAGCAGTGGAAATTAATTACCGGTACTTAAGGAGTGCATGCGGAGTTACATGGAGGGATAGACAGACTAATGAGGAAGTAAGAAGGAGGTGTGGTGTGGAGGTAGATGTGCTGGAAGGTGTGAAAAGGAACAACTTGAGATGGTTCGGCCATATGGAACGTATGGAAAGCGAGAGAATGACTAAGAGGGTGTACGAGAGCGAGGTGGAGGGACAGAGAGGGAGAGGTAGACCGAATGTGAGGTGGAAGGATGGAGTGAGGAAGTACATGAACGAAGGCGGTGCTGGTTGTTGTTGTTGTTGTTGTTGTTCCCCAAGCTGCCTGGCCGAACAGCCCCAAGGCCCCGAGCAAGGCCAAGGCCATAACTGAGCGCCCCCACAGAACCCTCTCTGCCTACCACAATAAAGCCTGGGTGACCGAAGCCACTCCATGGCGGGGAGCTGAGGAGGGTGCGGAAACGCCCGGGAAACCAAAGTCCCACCCAGGGCCCTGTGCCCCTCAGCAATTATGAAGAGAAAGTTGAGGGGCAAAGGAAAAATGTGACGCTTTGGCTTCCAATCTTGGTAGATTGGGAGGGCAATCCACGGAAAAGACGCCGTCACTTGAGATCTAGGAAATACATAAGTAAAAGGAACAGTCGGAGTAAGCTATGGGTATGGCAGAGATCGCTCAGTTCTCACTCTGATAGACCAGCCCATCACCATAAGACTAGAACCCAATCCTCTCATCATCAGCTAGGAAAGGCCCTAGAAAGCCGCCTTTGGCGGGGGGATAGCTCCCCTATTTCAACCCCTTTCGGGGTTGGGCACCCGCCAGGCGGTGCTGGTTGGGGGGAGGGGCGTCGACTGACTGGGGACAGAGGTGCATGGGGGCGGTTCGGTCGTGGCCACCCCTTCGGGGATCACGGCTTCAGGCAATAGATAGATAGATAGAAAAATATATATATATATATATATATATATATATATATATATATATATATATATATTATATATATACGGTATATATGTATATATCTATATATATATATATATATATTATATATATATATATATATATATATATATATCCCCGCTGCTGTATGCCTACTCCCTCCCCTCCCCATCCCGGCCTCAACCCCGACCCCATATTTGTCATTTGATAAATTTCACATAAAAAAAAAAAAAAAAAGGAAGGATATCCCCGCCGCTGTAGGCCTACTCCCTCCCCTTCCCGTCCCGGCCTCAACCCCGACCCCATTACTGTGACGATGTTGATAAGCCTTATGCTACACCCTATTGATAATGCAAAACTATTGAACACACTTAAAAGTAAAAGTGTATGTTATTTGGTCTCTATATAATCTGTGAATCATTTCCGATATGATGGAATTAAAGAACACATTTTTCCACCAACTCATATCAGCAAAAATTACACAAATGTCAATTAAAATATGTTACAATATTTCCCAATCAATTTGTGTAGACACACTTTCAAGGCGAAAATAAACCGTGGGAAGAAAAACCAATACTGTGACTGTATCTTATTTCTGTTTATGTGCTGGAAGGATATTATATTTTTCAATTCCATCGCATTAGAAATGATTCAAAGATTACAAAATTCCAAATAAGACATACCGGTAGTTATGTTAATGTATAAGGGAGTTACGTAGATGCATTAGAGAGATAGATAGATAGAAAGAGAGAATTGCAGAGGGGGAGTGAGCGATAAACACGAACTATTATGAGATGGACTTAATTAGTTCTGAAAAGACAAAGGAGACTTTTTTTTTATTGACTCTTTTTCATGTTATTATTTGTGTGCTAGAAGGATAATATTGTTTTCAATTCCATCGCATTAGAAATTATTTATAGATTACAAAAAGTCCAAATAAGACATAGTTATGTTAATGTATAAGGGAGTTAGTTAGATGCATTAGAGAGATAAATAGATAGAGAGAGAGTGGCTAGGGGTGAGCGAGCGATAAAATACTAACATTCTATACTTTATTAATTTCACCACAACATCAAACACCTCCAATGAAATCAATGATAGTATTATATAAATTATATATGATCCACCGGGATTGGAACCTGGGTTATCACACACAGATTTTGGCCACCTTAACCATAACACTACCAGGACGGTTATAGGTTTATGCACACGCCTACGACTTATTATCCATTCTCGAATACTGGATATTAATCTAATCAATGTTCATATTCCCAACCGCGCTATGGTAGCCTACTGTTTAAGTGAGAGGAAAGCATGTTCATGGGCCACAGATCATATAGACCGGCCTCTCGACGAAAATATCCTTGAACCTACTAATAATCTTTATTTTATTAATTTCACCACAACACCAAACACCCCCAATGAAATTAATTAAAGTACCGTATATTTGATCCACCGGGATTCGAACCTGGGTTATCACACACAGATTTTATATGAGACGGACTTATGTTTCTGAAAAACACATCACCACCCAAAACGAGGGGGCGTCGCGCTCCTTGGTGCCGCTAGAAGAGTGGCGAACACATCAAAAGGTATCAAAAGATAAGGAGACATTTTTATTTACTCTTGTTTTCATTTTATTATTTGTGTGTTAGAAGGGTAATATTGTTTTCAATTCCATCGTATTAGAATTGATTCATAGATTAAAAAAAGACCAAATAAGACATAGGCCTAGTTATGGTAATGTATAAGGGAGTTAGGTAGATGCATTAGAGAGATAGATAGATAGAAAGAGAGTGATAGACAAACACGAACTATTAAATTAACGGTCTTTTGCCCGATTTGTCCGGTTCTTTTGGGGACTTGTCTGCATCGGCTGTTGGGTCCGCACAAACCGAAGTCCGGTCAACTGGGCTCCGCCCATGCGAGGGTCGACTGTACTACAATAAACAATTGAACAATAAACTACTGTACCGGTACTATATTCCTTGAATAAATAAAACAAATAATTGTACATACGGCTGTGGAAAGATTCTTAAGTGATACCAGTACCCAAGTCCTGGCCGGGATATCCATAAATGCACTGTTATGCGGTAGGCCTAGCCTAGCCTTGTACCGGTATTCTGGCTAAAAAGTTACCGGTAGCCTAGCCTATATGAAATAAGAAAAAATATAAAATAACGGTAAGACTACGAAAGTATCTTCAGTGATACCCAAATCATGACCGAGAACTCAGAATTTATGCACTGTAGGGCGGCAGGCCTAACCTATACAGTACAGTACGGGGCGGGTGCCCAACCCCGAAAGGAGTTGAAATAGGGGAGCTATCCCCTCGCCAAAGGCGGCTTTCTAGGGCCTTTCCTAGCTGATGCTGAGAGGATTGGGTTCTAGTCATGTGGTGATGGGCTGGTCTATCCGAGTGAGAACTGAGCGATCTCTGCCATACCCATAGCTTACTCTGACTGTTCCTTTTACTTATACATATATCTTCTAGATCTCAAGTGGCGGCGTCTTTTCCGTGGATTGACCTCCCTACTGCCAACCTAGAAGTTGGCAGATTGGGAGCCAAAGCGTCACATTTTTCCCTTACCCCTCAACTTTCCCTTCATAATTGCTGAGGGGCACAGGGCCTTGGGTGGGGCTTTGGTTTCCCGGGCGTTTCCGCACCTTCCTCAGCTCCCTGCCTTGGAGTGGCTTCGGTCACCCGGGCTTTGTTAGTGGTAGGCAGGGAGGATTTTGTGGGGGCGCTCGTTTATGGCCTTAGCCTTGCTCGAGACCTTGGGGTTGTTCGGCCAGACAGCCTGGGGAACAACAACAACAACAGTACAGTACGGTACCGGTACAGTGTACTCTTATGCAGCTCATCAATGTAAAGACACGACCCCTGATAGTGGGAAGGGAATAGGGATATGAAGAATTGAGGAAATTGAGGGATAAAAAGCAATAATAAGTCATATATTTTAACAGTAGGGGGCAAAAACCTCATTTTCTCATTACCGTTTGCAGTAGTCGAGGGGGAGCCCCCCCCCCCCCCCCCCACACAGGACTTATTGAAATTCTCATACCCTATATTTTAACAGTAGGGAGTAAAAACATGATGTTCACATAGGCCTAACCGTTTGCCGTGGGATACTGTAAAGAATAGGTTGAGGGGGGGCAAGCCCCCCCCCCCCCATCACCCACCCAGGACTTACTGAAATTCTCATAGGGTAAATACTCATTTCTAGTTATAGGCCTAGGTCTAATCAATTTTGTCAGACAAATAAAATAGATATTCATTCACTACTTTTGACAAAATGACACCCATTAACCCCTCAGACCCGCTAGGTCTCTGAGGCACGCCATAACAAACTAGGGCCAGGAACCTGGTAGGGCTCTGAGGCACCGGCAGCTTGAAAGCCTGTAAGCTTGTTTTTGAAAGCCGTCCGGTCCGACGCATGTAATAAACAGCCGGTTGGACCGACGCCACGCATCTCCGACCACAAGAAGGAGATGCGTCGCTTGTCTGTGTGTGGCTGTGTGTTATTGTTTATTATTGGAAAGTGGCTGATATGGCTGACATAGCCACAAAGTTCTCTCCACAGAAATCGTCATCACAACTGAATCAGTTTGACTTAGAGAGCTCTACTAAACGCCATTCTACAGGTACTAAACACATCTACGCTTGAGGATGCGCGGGAAGCGGAAACAGTCAAAATAACAAAGATAACGGTAGGTGGGTGTCCAACCCCGAAAGGGGTTGAAATAGGGGAGCTATCCCCCCGCCAAAGGCAGCTTTCTAGGGCCTTTCCTAGCTGATGCTGAGAGGATTGGGTTCTAGTCATGTGGTGATGGGCTGGTCTATCAGAGTGAGAACTGAGCGATCTCTGCCATACCCATAGCTTACTCTGACTGTTCCTTTAACTTATATATTTTCTAGATCTCAAGTGACGGCGTCTCTTCTGTGGATTGACCTCCCAATCTACCAAGATTGGAAGCCAAAGCGTCACATTTTTCCCTTGCCCCTCAACTTTCTCTTCAAAATTGCTGAGGGGCACAGGGCCCTGGGTGGGGCTTTTGTGTCCCGGGCGTTTCCGCACCCTCCTCAGCTCCCCGCCATGGAGTTGGCTTCGGTCACCCAGGCTTTTTTGTGGTTGGCAGGGAGGGTTCTGTGGGGGCTCTCGGTTATGGCCTTGGAATTGCTCGGGGCCTTGGGGCTGTTCGGCCAGGCAGCTTGGGGAACAACAACAACAACAACAACAACAACAAAGATACGGTAGCCTAGGCGAGACGTTTTTTTCGGCCAAATCCCCCCGGGTTTCGGGAATATATTATAAAATGGCGTAGCCCGGAACCAAGGGTTAAAATTGATCAACACTAACTGCAATCGCTTATTTTGCCCGGGGTGTTCTCAGGATCATTTCGAGAAAGAAAACAGACATTCAAGCTTGATTTATTTATTTTACATTATTCATTTCAATTAACTTATTTAACAGATAAAGTTGTTTAGGCAATGTTATACATATTTTTAGGTAATAACTTTAATTATATTTCAATTTACATATTATTTATACCATTCGAGTCAAAATAAATTAAGCTATGTGTTCGTGTTATTCTTGACTCCGTCTTCGGACTCTTCAAGCGCAATATCACATCCGCGTGTAAGCGTACCTCTAAGCCTAAGTCATAGTAGGTCTTATCGGACTCAGTTGGGCTTATCTGTTTTGTAAACAAGCAAGTTGCTTTTTACTCTCATGGATATTGTATATACTGTAATTACTTTAGGAGCTGCATTTGGACTTCAATTCAGGTGATATATAATAGTTGTAAGATCATAGAAAGTGTAGAGTACATTGTTAAGGTAAACAACTATCGTTTGATGAGTTTAACCCTCTGGGACCGGCTATGCATTCTATAATATTCCCCGAAACCCGGGGGTTTTGGCCGAAAACGTCTACGCCTAGGATACCGTATCTTTTGTTATTTTGACTGCTTCCGCATTCCCGCGCATCCCCAAGTGTAGATGTGTTTCGTACCTGTAGAATGGCGTTAAGTAGAGCTCTCTAAGTCAACTGGTTCAGTTGTGATGACGATTTCCGTGGAGAGAACTTTGTGGCGATATCAGCCATATCAGCCACTTTTCAATACTAAACAATAACACAGCCACACACGAACAAGCGACGCCTCTCCTTCTTGTGGTCGGAGATGCGCGGCGTCGGTCCCAACCGGCTGTTGTTTACATGCGTCGGACGGACGCCTTGCAAAACAGCTTACAGGCTTTCAAGCTGCCAGTGCCTCAGAGCCCTTCCGTGTTCCTGGCCCTAGTTTATTATGGGTTCCTCAGAGCCCTACCGGGTCTGAGGGGTTAATGTCTGTATGTAGCTCAGGACTCGAATTTAGCCAGGGCCAATTCTGGATAATTTTTTTGTTCAGATGCTAATTCGGGAATCACAAAGAAAATGGGCGAATTTTGGCACACTGGGTGGGCATTATTATATTGTCTGTACCGGTAGCCTATTGGTTCCGAATATTTAAATTTCTGTTTCTGATTCTTCCAGTCTTCGTCTAATTTCTTTCCAAAATCCATCACTATCCTAGCATTCACATTCACAACCAACTCGGGGATATTGTTCCACTTGTCTACAACCCGATGACAGAACGAGTACTTTCTAACATCCAGTCTTGGCCGTTGTAGAGCCTGTAGTTGTGACCTCTTGTTACCGAGTCTGTAGTTAACCCAATCAGGAGTCCCTCGCATACTGCCTCATCATATATCCCTCTTACCACCTTGAACGTTTCTATCATATCCCCTCTTGATCTTCTGTAAGCTAGAGTTGGAAGGTCTAACTTCTTTAAAAGTCGTTCCGGTTATGGCAAGTCCCTCAAGGTTGGCACCAACTTGGTAGCTCTTCTCTGCACCGCCTCGGACGGCTCCACTGCCTCGATGTCCTGCTTCCTGAATGGGCACCATGCCTGGTTTGCATATTCGAGACCCTGTGTGGACGGACGAGTGCCACAAATAGTGCCTTAAAAATAGTCTCATCCAATGCTGTGTAGGTTCTGATTATTCGGGAGCACGACGTTTCGCAGCAAGTGACGGTTCGCCTTACCGCGGCGAACGAGCCCGGACGACAATTGGAACTGGCGGCGAACCGTCCCCACACCAGGGCTCCCAAAATCAAGTATGCTTGATACCGCTAGTGTCGTGGGAAAGTAGTCTAAATTGATACTGACCAACCACAGGTTTATTATTATTATTTTTTTGTATTAATATTGTTATGCCAAGGTTTTTTACTGGGGTTGATTGGTTTTTGAATAAGTGGATTCTTCCTAACTGGAGAAGTCGAAATCTTTTTACATGACCACAGACAACAGAAAGTAATAGTCTTTCTTAATAAACTGAATAAAATAGTCCTAATATTTGGCCAGAACATAATATACTGGACGGGACGACGGGTTAAATATCAGCTAGCCAAAAAATATAATTATATGATAGCCTACCGGTATATTAATTACCACTAAACCAGTACAACTACACCAATTTAGAAATTTGAACCACTTGCGAGTTTCAGGTCTAATAAGGAACTAAGGAAGTTGGAGCCGTAGACGTCACTAGTAAACGGAAATGCAATAATAATGTAGGTTTCTGATGGCTAAAGGGTATGTTGAATTGGGTTGTATGTATTTCCTATGTACCGTACCGGTATATATATAAATGTACTAAAACCGTATTTTAGCTGGTAATCCTGCTAAAATATCGATGTCTATAACTCCAACCTTCCTTATAGAACGAAACCCCCAAGTGGTCAATTGAGACAAATATACGCTAGACTGACATAATTAGGAATGCGCTAGAATGTATCATAGATATTAGGCCTATACAAAATAGTAATAAATGTTTCAAATGAACATATACAGTAAATCATAACACACAGAGATGATAAGGTTCTCAAATCAGAAGTACAAAGTCCCGAATTAAATATAGGCCTACAAAGCTCACGATGAGAGTCCCGGGGACTCGAAAAACCTGGGATGAACTCACACAGAAACTAAAACTTGGCAGCACCACGATAGACCTAGACATAGATTGTTTTTACTAATGGGAGACAGGAAAAAATGTTGTCGAATTTGAGCGTAATATGTCTCTACCTACCTACCTGGAGTCTACCTGGATTTTCTTCAGCCATCCTTCAGTGGCCTCGGCGAGAGCTGCTCCCCCCGAGTATGTTTGCTGCCAGTGTTTGATGTAGCAGGCTATTCGATGGGGGCAGCTCTCAACCCCATGCGAAGCATGGCCTGATCAGCCACTGACTTGAGATGGTTGTCCAAGGCTTCTCTTGAATACTTCCCGTTGGCACGTCCATGCAGTTTTCTCACGTTCTTCTGGGCATTTTGTTGAAGAGGCTCGGTCCCCTGTTTGTCAGCCAGGAGTCCCCTCAGTGTAGTCCAGAGTCGCCCCTACACTTTTGGGGTGGGATGTTACATTCCTACCCCCCTCTGTCGCTACAACGTTCCATGATATTGTGGTGTGAAGAGTTTGGCTACTAGACCCCTCGATAACTTTCCATTTGTAAATTTATCAAGTATCTCTCTCTTCTT
>CM064580.1:9418739-9581239 GCA_032716605.1 Paralithodes platypus
AACGAAGATACGTGTGTCTGTCAAAGTGTCTGTTATAGCATAATTCCGATAATGTGAAAATCCCAAAAGTTTGAGTTTTTGAAGATCAGTATTATTAATATTAAAATAAGGAAAACTGAAAAAAACAAAAATGCACACCACAATATGCGAAAGGGAGACATGGCTAGGTGCAGACGATGACAATATGCTACCCCCAACCACCTTCTACGAACTTACACTAAATATCGTAAAACACTGTGACCACAGACCAACACTTACAATCTTCAAATTGTTTGCCACCAACAACATCTAAAAGCTTAGCAAGCTTTACTATCCCTAAGTAAATTATTAAGTTCACAACATTACGATATTCACGGCCCAGCAATAACAAATCTTAAGCCATGCATCCGATACATGGTTACATTGTTTTAGCCTAACTAGTTGTATTCAATGTTTCTCTTTTCTGTTATATTTATCTATTAACCCACTGAGCCCCAGCGACGCAAACAGTGCGTCGGTAATGTATGTAACGCTAAACCCCAGCGACGCCTCGTTTGCGTCAGTGTTACTCCGGTCCCAATTACTTCGGTCCTATGGCACCTAGAGGGCTCAGATTTGTATGGGAACTGTGTAAGTATCCCACGCACCCATGCCGATGGTTGAAAACTCTCAAAGTCCAACCGCGTGTGCGTGAGCGCGCAAAAACATGTTTTTTGGGGGAAATTGCCTTCAATTTTTTACTCTTGTAAAATCCGTTTTCGGGGGCTCTGTAGGACCATTTTTTGAGCTTTTTGATCGTTTTTTCGTGGTTTTTCCTTCATTCCTAACCCATTCGCTATTGTTTCTTGAAAAAAAAAAATCAGAATCAGCCGGTCCTGGGTGGTACATTTATAAATATTTAGCTGGTACTCAGCGGGTTAATTGAACTTCTTTATGTTATTGTGTCCAAGAGAAATCAATATTGACAGTATATGACGAATTAATAAAATCTGCCGAAAACATTACGAAATTTACGATCGATCAGCTGCGTCGTCTGTTTATTAAAGGGTCACCGCAACGAGAAGTGTCGTTCTCTGTTTTACTAAAAGCCCACCGTTTTACTAAACTCCCACCGCATCGATGTTTTCGTATACTAATATCAGTATTTGATATTATATGACAACTAATTTTTTGGTTTTTATTGGTAATAACTTAAATGGTAATACAAAAAATAACTTGTCCCCTGGGCAACTGCCGGGCAGACTAGCGTTGCAAATCACTAGCCCGGCAACATATCCAGGCTAGTCCGGGCTGCCGGGCTATACCTAATTTCCCAGCATGGACTAAACTAACTGTATATATAATTCCTACATGATATAGGACTAAATTATAATAGGCTATAGATTTGTGTTGCATTCACTTACAAAGTGTTGTATACTGTATCCACTATATACCATTTCTCTATTAGGGGAGGCTGAACCTCAGCTGAGCCCATAAATCAAAATTTAAATTTGTTTTGTTCTTTTTCTATAATGCTTCTTTCAACATAGGAGAATAGCATAGGAGGGAACAAAAACCATATCGCATCCATAACCCCCCCCGGGGCGGGGGTTCGCCCACGACCCCCAAAAACGAAAACATTTACCTTAAGCCACCAACAAAATGTGTTTGTGTCTTTTGTCTAAAGGGCTTCTGTAAGCAATAGAAATGATCATATGAGGGCATAAACACCCATATGACATCCCTAGCACCTTCCTCTGGGGGGTCCCAATATCATGGATTTTGGTAAAAAATGGCGTGAAATTATTTTCTAAAGCTTGGTCCTGACGAAATTTTAGTTTAGTTGGTCATAAAACTCGATCCTCTATGAGCGCGCCATCATAGAAAACGTTCTCTAAGGAGGCCTAACTAATATATCTCCCCCAAATTGGATTTAGGTGTGTGAAAATCAAAGATTTTAGCTTACCAGCGATCTAATATTGGCACTTACGAGATCATCTACATTTTTTTTGTATTGCTCAAATTCATTCCCCTTCTACACACTACATATAGGACTATATAGCAACTGTAAAATGATTAGATAATGGCATTATCTCACATATTTTTCAAGATTCGACATTGTTCATGTCGAAATGTTGGCTACCAAAAAATATAGATATATTATATATTTTTTTCAGCCCCTTCTATTATTCAATATGGAAAAACTAGATCATTTTCTTGTAGGGGATGCATGTAGGATACGCCATGCAAAAATTGCGGGAAAGTTGAACAATTTTGAGTGACTAGATGATTTTACAAATAGTGCAATGAAATTCTGCACTCGCGCGCGCGCGCGCGCACATAGAGAGCTGATTTTTTTCAGCGAGTCTTAGTATTTCCATTGGTAATAAGATGGTATAATGCCAGAAACACAATATCTTAATCAAGCTGACTTGGGGGTCAAAGGTTCAGCCTCCTTTAATTAAATTAAATGTTAAGCTAGAATACTCGGTGTGCCTTATCTACAGTCCTATGTTTGACCATTATTAAATATTTAATCATTAATATCCGGAACGGCGTCTTAATACAGTATTCTAATGTGTTTTGATTATATTCCTATGCAAGAGTAAAACTCGCATCACTAGATTATACATAATTATTATATTATAGTTGTAGAGCATACTAATATTCCTTGCATTCTGATAATGAAGTAGTGTGTGTGTGTGTGTGTGTTCTAGTTGGCATGGTCTTAACCCTTATTTAGCGGGTGGTAAGGTATTTTACACTGTACCGCTCAGCGGGCATAATCCCGAAATATTCGCTCAATTTCACTCGCCCTAGCGCTGTTACTCTGGCTCCAATGCGAACGAAACGATCATTTTTGGAAAGAGCAACTCTTCGTCTCCCCATATAAGTCTATGAATGAATGTTATGAATGAGTGTGGAGGGTGGGAAGAGGTGAGGAAGAGGAGGTACTTTTTGGTCTATTTCCCGGGCGCGTTCGGATGCGTTCGCTTTGGCCTGACTTCGGCCTCTCGCGCGTCTACTATTCCTTCGGTAATCGGTCTTATTTTTCTCTTATTTCTCCTTATTTCTGTATTCTCTGTATTATCTCTCTCTCTCTCTCTCTCTCTTTCTTTCTCTCTCTCACTCCTGTCTGTCTGTCTCTCTCTCTCTCTGGCTGGCTCGCTTTCCCTCTCTCACGTTCCCTTTCTCTCTTCCTCATCCGTATATGTAATTCTCATTATTATTTTCTCTAACTAATCCCTCTATTTCATTTATTTGCTTGTAATATTTCTGTATTATATCTTTTTCACTCTTTCTTCAGTTCAGTTTCTGCACTCTCTCTCTCTCTCTCTCTCTCTCTCTCTCTCTCTCTCTCTCTCTCTCTCTCTCTCTCTCTCTCTCTCTCTCTCTCTCTCTCTCTCGCTTGCTTTGCAGGTTTTTGTTTTTGTTTTATATATAATATTATTTCACAACACATTTCCAAATCACCCTATGGGGTAGTGTTGAAGACTCATTTTTTGTTTGTGGTGTTCCCAGGAGGTGTTATCCACATGTGATTGCGGTAGGCAAAAGGCAGTTATGTGATTGAGGTAGGGAAAAGGCAGAACTGCCTATAGCGAGTGTATGAATGGGATTGAGGTAGACAAAAGGCAGAACTGCCTATAGCGAGTGTATGAATGTGATTGAGGTAGACAAAAGGCAGAACTGCCTATAGCGAGTGTATGAATGTATGTATGAATGAATGACATGGATGTATGAGGTGGACCAAGAACCAGATGGATGGATGAAATTCGAAACTTTGATAGACGTATATATCACGGTATACGGTAGAAGTAATTCCTTACAATGTACCGTACATCGTGATATATACGCCTATCAAATGATTGCAATCAATATACGGTATATATATAAATATATATATATATATATATATATGTATATATATATATATATATATATATATATATATATATATATATATATATACAGTATATATATATATATATATATATATATACTGTATATTGGTGTATATTGATTGCAATAATTTGATAGGCGTATATATCACGGTGTATATATACCGTATATTGATGGCAATCATTTGATAGGCGTATATATCACGATGTACGGTACATTGTAAGGAATTACTTCTACCGTATACCGTGATATATACGTCTATCAAAGTTTCGAATCTCATCCATCCATCTGGTTCTTGGTCCACCTCATACATCCATGTCATTCATTCATACATACATTCATACACTCGCTATAGACAGTTCTGCCTTTTGTCTACCTCAATCACATTCATACACTCGCTATAGGCAGTTCTGCCTTTTGTCTACCTCAATCCCATTCATACACTCGCTATAGGCAGTTCTGCCTTTTCCCTACCTCAATCTCATAACTGCCTTTTGCCTACCTTAACCGTAAGAAATTTACTGAACGCCTGCAAATAATACGCTAAAAAATGCTTGCAATCAAAATTTCAAACAATTTGAAGGTCACATGCAATTATATATGTATAGGTAGACCCAGAGAGGAAGAGACAAGAGAGAGAGAGAGAGAGTGTCGTGATAATAACAATGTTACATATGTATCGTATATATGAAAAAATAATATATACGGTAGGCCTACATATGTTCCCCACAATCATATAATGCCAAGCACAAATATTCAATCTTTCGTTGTTTGTATTACCGTAAGAAATTTACTGATCACCTGCAAATAATACGCTATAAAATGCTTGCAATCTCTCTATTTTCTCTAATCTCTCTCACGCCTCCTGTCTCTCTCTCTCTCTCTCTCTCTGGCTCGCTCGCTTTCCCTCTTCCTCATCCGTATTATGTATTTCTCATTTCCATTTCTCAGCCGTCCGGCTGGCTCAGTTGGTAGCGTGCCTGATTCCCATCTTGAAGGTCTCGCGTTCAATCCCCGCTCAGATTGAAAAGTTTTTCTGGGATACAGCCGAGGGTTACCATCTCCCCATGAGCAAGGGGGATGGGTAATGGTCTCTGGTAGACTAAAGAAAGCCAAGCGCTTGTGAATCCTCGAAGGAGGAGATACGGGCGCTATATAAGTAACCAGAAGATTATTATTATTATTATTATTATTATTTTCTCTAACTAATCCGTCTATTTCATTTATTTGCTTGTAATATTTCTGTACTATTATATTTGTTTCAATCTCTTTCTTCAGTTCAGTTTCTGTATTCTCTCTCTTTCTCTCTCTCTCTCTTCCTCATCCGTATATGTAATTCTCATTATTATTTTCTATAATCCCTTTCTTTATTTGCTTGTAAAAATGTCTGTATTATTATATCTTTTTCACTCTTTCTTCAGTTCAGTTTCTGCATTGTCTCTCTCTCTCTCTCTCTCTCTCTCTCTCTGTTTCGCTTGCTTTGCAGGAATGTTGTTTTTGTTTTATATATAATATATAATAATTTACTTATCATTACTTACTATATCGTATAAACAATAGTAGGTAGCCAACTTACCATAATACCGATACACCAAACCGATACGCATGCGGTTATGTTTATCACCTGTTTACTAAAGTGCCACCATTTTCGATTTTCTTCGAGCCGAATGGAGCGGGAGGGTTACCAATTGAAGTTAAATCCGCTAGCATATATTGTTAGATGTAAGACATGATAAATACCACTAGAAATATGAATTGGCAAAATCCATATAATATCACTTCGAAATTGTTCTGAAATTTCAAAACAAAACCGCTAGTGTAAGTCATTGCTGCTAGATCGAAGTAAAGGTCTCTAGATCTAGCGGAAGTCTCTATACGTATTGGCAGTACTGCACACTGCCGACTGCGATACGTTGTTGACATTGTTGTTGATGTTCCAGTGGAGGGATGAACAAAATATTTTCCTTGTCCAATAATAGCTATTTCATAGTCCCACAGGACTTATTTTGATATATTTATCAAATTTACTGAACGCCTGCAAATGATATGCTATCAAATGCTTGCAATCAAACTCTCAAGCACTTTCAATGTCACATGCAATTATACAAGTATATATAGGTAGACCCAGAGAGGATTAGACAGACAGAGAGAGAGTGTTGTGATAATATAACAATGTTACATATGTATCATATATATGACAAAATAATATATACGGTAGGCCTACATCTGTTCCCCACAATCATATAATGCCAAGCACAAATATTAAATTTTTCGTTGTTTGTATTACCGTAAGAAATTTACTGAACGCCTGCAAATAATACGCTATAAAATGCTTGCAATCAAACTCTCAAGCAATTTCAATGTCACATGCAATTATAAAAAGGTATATTGTAGACCACAATCTTCGCCAAGCTTCGTTGTTGCTTATATTATCGTGAAAAATTTACCGTATACCCTGGTTATCGTGAGAAATTTACCGAACGCCTGCAAATAATACGCTATAAAATGCTTGCAATCAAACTCTCAAGCAATTTCAATGTCACATGCAATTATAAATGTATATATAGGTAGAGAGACAGACAGAGAGAGAGAGGTCAAGAACATCTGCTAGGTGTGATTTTTCCCTGGGAGGGAAGAGAAGATTAGTTAGGGGCGTGCCCTGGCCTACATCAGAGAAAGAGAGTACCAAGGAGTACAAAGGTGTAGAAACAAAGAGAGAGAGAGAGAGAGAGTGTCGTGATAATATAACAATGTTACATATGTATCATATATTATGATAAAATAATATATACGGTAGGCCTACATCTGTTCCCCACAATCATATAATGCCAAGCACAAATATTCAATCTTTCGTTGTTTGTATTACCGTAAGAAATGTACTGAACGCCTGCAAATAATACGCTATAAAATGCTTGCAATCAAACTTTCAAGCAATTACAAGGTCACATGCAATTATAAAAAGGTATATTGTAGACCACAATCTTCGCCAAGCTTCGTTGTTGCTTTTATTATCGTGAGAAATGTACCGTATACCCTGGTTATCGTGAGAAATATACCGAACGCCTGCAAATAATACGCTATAAAATGCAAAGGACATTTCTTGTAGAGTGCAATTTTGAGGACGTAATGTGCTCTGAGAGAGAGCGGAGCGGTAATTAGAGCATAATGTACCTCCTGACCGCTCGTCACAGCCGCCGTGGACCTACTACAGGGAATTATATAAGGAAATTACCGTAGTTTAGGGTTTTGCACTCGTGTTGCACGATCGTTGAAAGACAACCAATGATCGTAGAAGGATGGTTCGGGTGTCATTGTAAAGCTCAATTTACGCCCTTTCAGGGATACATACTTGTATTACGCTCTGGGTCTTGTTTATGCATGAAAAAGAGCACGAAACAACCCCATTTAGGGTAAAAAAAAAACCCCGCTGGGCGGCACAGGGAAATATACTCCACCACCCGCTCGTAAGGTGATAAAATGCTTGCAATCAAACTTTCAAGCAATTATAAAATATAAATTGTACTTACCAACACCCACACCAGTATGTTCTTCGTCAGGAACGTCTTCAATATGGTCAACGGTCTGTCCAACATCAACCTCAACATCAACCCCACGCAAATTATGCTTGGATGAAAGCCTATGATCGGGTTATTTTCGTCTTCCGAGTCATCCACACTACCAAAACTCTCACCCAGACATTCGACGGTTTCATCCAACAGCTTATTAGAAAGTTCTGAAGAGTTCAGCATGATATCTAGTTCCTGGGTGGTAAGCCGGGCGTGGTTAGTAGGGTGGCGCGACGCACTAGGGATGGCGGCCACCGAATCGAACACGGGCAAATCTTGACCTTCCATTATGGCTGCTTGAGGGTCACTGAGTCACGGTCACGCAGTGGGGATATGTGGGTGGGCCCTTGTAGTATACCGCCTGACCACCAGGTTCCGCTTTCCACCTAAATTAGGGTGGGAATACACCCACGGACTTAAGTCCGACCCCGCCATTTAGTCCAATTATCTCGTACCGGACTTAAGTCCGACCCCGCTAATAAAGGGTTAATCCACCAATAAACAGGTTTCTCGCTTACTTTTGGCGATACCTAGACGTGTCGAACAGAGCCATTTCTGGAGAACCAAAAATACCAAATATCGGATTGCTTCAAATACTGCCGTCAAAGGGCACTAATGGATGGCTGAAGATCCATACCACGACTTTAGTCCCAGACTGTACATGACAACTGGTAATAACATAAATATCACTAGCTAGCCTTTTCATATTGATTTACATTCTCCTCTACCCTTTCTATCCAGGGTGATGATTTGTTCTGAATATTTGTTGATTTCATTTTAATACAAAGTCATGTTATGACTTGATATGTTAGTCAATTGTTTTTGTTTTCTCTCAATTGTTTTTGTTTTCTCTCAATGTGCATGGAGGAGACAAAAGGCAGGTTGCCTATACGAGTGTCTCCTCCCAAAGTTAAAAGAGTGTACGGAAACAAATTAAAAGGACGTTGGAGTAAAAATGCCTGGACACACAAAGTTTAAAGCAGTCTAAGACAGCATGAAGGAAAAACTGTTTGAGAGAGAGTTCCAGAGTTCACTTGTTTAGTAGAAGAAAGCAGGGGCAGATTTACATGTTATGGGGCCCTAGGCACTGGGGTTATACGGGGCCCCTGTAAATGGGTTGGTGGGGGGCGAGCGAAGCGAGCCGCTAAAGCTGGGGGGTTTGCGGGGGCGCTGTAAGCCCCCCCCCCCATTTTTTTTTTGGAAAATTTGGTACTTTTAGGGGCATTTTGAGGCCTATGGAGGGAGTGAAATCCTATAATTTATAGTGATTTTAATATGCTCATAGTGTTTCTCACTCATGATAATCAAAGTATTATTTGACACAGCATGAGCGACTGAGCCTATTTGTGCTAATTCAATATAAATTTTAATTATTTTGTCAATAGCCTAGTGATCACGTTATTTTGTTTAGCTTTTGTAACTAGTAAATTAAAATAACAGATGCATATATATATACAAAGTTATCCATAGATCTATGTACAACAACGATAACACTGACAATATTGCTTGAGTCACTCTGCTTTGATAAAAATATAAAGAAATGCATATATTGCAGCTTTTGCTGTATGTAGCTAGGCTATGGGGATGGATCAGTTGTTGCTTTTGCCGAATGAGGCTTTGAACTTCTGTGAAATATAGAAAATAATTAATAATTTACTTTGATCAAGTTTTCAATGTGAAAATTGTCATTGACATTGTGTCATAGAAATTAGAATGAGTTGCTGAAAATGAAGGCATGATTGCATTTCCAATTATATTTATCTTTAGACTAGTATGATAAAACCACCTTTAAATTGTAAACTAGGCCTAGTGTCCAAGACTACAAACTATAATTGTAACTTATTACCTCTCTATTTAGCCTAATGCAAGACGGTATTGTAAGTGATTGGAAAAAGGGCTGGACAAAATTATGTTTTATAACAAATAGTAGGCCTATAATAGATTATATAGATAAAACATATATTGTTATATTATATTATATTGCTATTATACATTTGTAATATAATAAAATCGTCTAAAAGAATACTATACTGCTGTTTGCGGATGATACAGTTCTGATGAGTGATAATGAATGGGAGTTGCAGGGTCTGGTAAATTAGTTTGGAACAGTGTGCGAATTTGAAGATAAATGCGGGGAAGAGCAAGGTTATGGTCTTCGAAAGGGGTGAAGTCACAGAGTGTGAGGTGAAGCTGAACGGTCAGGCTATGGAGATCGTCAACTCTTTTAAGTATCTGGGCAGTGTGTTGAGTAAAGATGGGACTATGGATGAAGAAGTTCGGGAGAGGGTACAACAGGGGAAGAGGGTTGTAGGAATGCTAAAAGCAGTAACAAGAAATAGGGTGGTTAGTATGGAAGTGAAGAAGTCCTTGCATGACAGTGTGGTAATCCCGACACTGACTTACAGAAGCGAAGCATGGACGTTGGTTGAGAGACTCAGACCAAGAGTGAGAGCAGTGGAAATGAATTATTTAAGGAGTGCGTGCGGAGTTACATGGAGGGATAGACAGACTAATGAGGAAGTAAGAAGGAGGTGTGGTGTGGAGGTAGATGTGCTGGAAAGTGTGAAAAGGAACAACTTGAGATGGTTCATCCATATGGAACGTATGTAAAGCGAGAGAATGACTAAGAGAGAGTACGAGAGCGAGATGGAGGGACAGAGAGGGAGAGGTAGACCGAATGAGAGGTGGAAGGATGGAGTGAGGCTGGGGACAGAGGTGCATGGGGGCGGTTCGTTCGTGGCCACACCTTCGGGGATCACGGCGTCAGGCAATAGATAGATAGATAGATAGTCTAAAAGAAGCTAGATTGTTCTTAAAAGGATGGCCCTGGTACTGAATAGGTTAAACTAATGTAGGCAAACAGCCTAAGGACTAAGGAGATTGATTAGCATGGGTCTAGATTCCATATACCTAGGCATACAAAACTGCACCTCCACCTACGGGAACTATCTGCTCCTATTGTATCTCTTTTGGGCTAGGAAACGAGCGTGCCGAGCTCTGTGCTATAGAGGTGCATACTATCCATAGACTACCCATCAATACTAATTGGTTTAGCAAAAATGAAAGGCATAGGCAGTGCCAGTAACATAACCACTTAATCACAGGTATTTATTAGTGAGGATTGGTGAGAGAAAGTGAGGAAAGAGTCCTAGATTCCCAATAATCAATAATATAGTGTTAACAAAATATTATCAGGGATAACTAAATGTTTTCTTCTACCAGGTAAACGGGTTACGCGTTTTACGGTTTTAAAATCAATATAACGCAATCATTATACATTTAATCCCATTATTTTAGAAGAAGGAAACAGCGAAGGCTGCAACATTTATGGTTAAAAACACATGTGCAGATATGGTCCCAGGTTTATTCAACGTTTCGCCTTCTAGGGTTTCTTCAGGAATACAACATAATATGGGAGTACAGTCAACTTATATATAGTCCAAGCTCTGAGAAAACAACTAAACAAAATGAAATAATTGGTGTAGCAGTATGAAATAATTGGTGTAGCAGTATGAAATAATTGGTGTAGCAGTATAAAATGAAATGAAATAATATACCGCATGAACAATATGGGAAAGAGACACCTAGCCTGGTTTTATGTTCGTTAATATTATAGCTAAGGGTTTGGCTAAAGAAAAGAAGCCATTATTCAAGTTCATGGTGTCGTTTAAAACAATATGAGCCGATTCAAAACATCTCCGTTTACGTGTGTCAGTTTCGCATTTTACTAGCTTAGCTTCGTCATAGTTTATACTGTGCCCCGTGTCTAACTTATGTATAACCATCGCATTGCTCAATCTATATTTCTCCATATCCGTTTTGTGTACTTTTATCCTCTTCTTTAGACCTTGATATGTTTCGCCAATATATAATTTATTACAGGAGGCACATGGAACTTCATAAACACCCGCTTCACTGTTTTCATTCTTCCGTTTGCTAAACTTTTTCACGACATTTCCGATTGTGACCCCGCCAGTTCGAACTATTTCGACTCCTGCTCTCTTCATTATATTAGATACGTTGTCAGCTACATTTGATCTGGGTATAATTAAAATTTTGTTGAGTTTTTCTTTTGGTTCGGTTCTTAGGTGAATGAAGAGAGCATTGTTCTTTGCTTTTAGTATGACAAATGGGGGATATTTTAAGTGGGTGTAAGTTTTGAAAATTAGGTTTTGCTCAATTTGCAAATACTCCTCCGAGCAAATACGTAAGGTCCGTAGATAAAAGCCTATCACAATTCCCTGCTTAGTCCTGTTGTCAGTGGAAGAATAAAAATGTACAAAGTCATTTTTGTTGGTCGCTTTTCTAAAAACTGTAAACTTTAAATCGTTTCCGTCTTTAATTAAAAGGGCATCAAGGAAAGGTAAACTGTCGTCATTTTCATATTCTACAGTGAACTGAATACTGGGTTCTATGCTATTTATTCTACTTCTAAGGTTTTCTAAGTCTAACCTACGTGGAGCTATCACTAGGACATCATCTACGTACACATAAGCCAAGTCACGCCTCTAGGAACTATCTCACTGAAACTGTTTCCTTCTAAATGCTCTAAAAAAAAATTAGACAAAACACCACTAAGCGGACTGCCCATCGCCATACCAGATATTTGCCTGTAGACTGCATCACTGAAGGTGAAAAAGCAATTTGAGACACACAGTTCTACCAGGTCAACAAAATCATGAATGGGAATGAGCAGAGAGTCATTCACAGTTAAAACTCCCTTTAACCCTTCCTGCCCGGGTAGAATTTTATAAGGACACCGCGGCAGATGGGCAGGAACCCGGGTGTCCTGTTATAATCTGTAAGCTTGAAAGCCTATTCAGCTTGGTTTGAACGCTTTGAACGCATGTAAACAAAGCCGATCGTTGCGTCACTGCACCTCCGAAAACAATAAGGAGACGTCGGATCAATGTTATTGTTGTGACGTCAGGCGAAATTAGTGTCTGAAAAGCTCCGATATTGTCAACATCGCGGCAAAATTCGCTCCACGGAAATCGTCATCACAACTGAACCAGTTGACTTAGAGAGCTATACTCAACGCCAGTCTACAGATTTGAAACCGCACTACGTTTATAGATGCGTGGGAAATTTCTAGCAGTTAAAATAAACAAAAATACGGTAGCCTAGGCCTAGACGTTTTTCGGCCAGATACGACCTCCGTCCTTAGGAGGACCTGCCCGGGCCCCGAGAGTTAATACATCTAATGCCTTATTTGTTGGAACGTTGGTAAAGAGGGATGCAACATCAAAGCTGGCCATCTGTTTATTTCTCATGCTAAAAAATTTTAACTTTTTTATTAGATATCCGGAGTGTTTCAAGTTCTTATCACTGATACTTCCTATTTTAGTGGATAGTGCTTTAGCTATAATACCAGATAATCCGTGCAGTAATGTGCCACCACCAGAAACAATGGGGCGTAGAGGAACATTGGGTTTATGTAATTTGGGTAGACCATAAACATACACGGGGGAATGAATTTTACCAACGTTCCAACAAATAAGGCATTAGATGTATTAAAGGGAGTTTTAACTGTGAATGACTCTCTGCCCATTCCCATTCATGATTTTTTTGACCTGGTAGAACTGTGTGTTTCAAATTGCATTTTTACCTTCAGTGATGCAGTCTTCAGGCAAAAATCTGGTATGGCAGTCCACTTAGTGGTGTTTTGTCTAATTTGTTTTTAGAGCATTTAGAAGGAAACAGTTTCAGTCAGATAGTTCCTAGAGGCGTGACTTGGCTTATGTGTACGTAGATGATGTCCTAGTGATAGCTCCACATAGGTTAGACTTAGAAAACCTTAGAAGTAGAATAAATAGCATAGAACCCAGTATTCAGTTCACTGTAGAATATGAAAATGACGACAGTTTACCTTTCCTTGATGCCCTTTTAATTAAAGACGGAAACGATTTAAAGTTTACAGTTTTTAGAAAAGCGACCAACAAAAATGACTTTGTACATTTTTATTCTTCCAATGACAACAGGAGTAAGCAGGGAATTGTGATAGGCTTTTATCTACGGGACTTACGTATTTGCTCGGAGGAGTATTTGCAAATTGAGCAAAACCTAATTTTCAAAACTTTCACCCACTTATAATATCCCCCATTTTTCATACTAAACGCAAAGAAGAAAGCTCTCTCCATTCACCTAAGAACCGAACCAAAATAAAAACCCAACAAAATGTTAATTTTACCCTGATCAAATGTAGCTGACAACGTATCTAATATCATGAAGAGAGCAGGAGTCGAAATAGTTCGAACTGGCGGATATGTTGTGAAAAGGGTTAGTAAACGGAAGAATGAAAACAGTGAAGCGGGTGTTTATGAAGTTCCATGTGCCTCCTGTAATAAATTATATATTGGCGAAACATATCGAGGTCTAAAGAAGAGGATAAAAGAACACAAAACGGATATGGAGAAATATAGATTGAGCAATGCGATGGTTATACATAGGTTAGACACGGGGCACGGTATGAACTATGACGAATCTAAGCTAGTAAAATGCGAAACTGACACACGTAAACGGAGATGTTTTGAATCGGCTCATATTGTTTTAAACGACACCATGAACTTGAATAATGGCTTCTTTTCTTTAGCCAAACCCTTAGCTATAATATTAACGAACATAAAACCAGGCTAGGTGTCTCTTTCCCATATTGTTCATGCGGTATATTATATCATTTCATTTCATACTGCTACACCAATTATTTAATTTTGTTTAGTTGTTTTCTCAGAGCTTGGACTATATATAAGTTGACTGTACTTCCATATTATGTTGTATTCCTGAAGAAGCCGTAGAAGGCGAAACGTTGAATAAACCTGGGACCATAATTATCTGCACATGTGTTTTTAACCATTATTTTATGTTCTAAAAGTCATAATGCCATTAATCCTAATAGTACTGGGAATGGGGTAATCGCTAACAAAAATGAATAACCGAGAATGCAAACTGTGAATTACCTTTTTATTTTATTTTTTTTATTTTTTTTTTATTTTTTTTTTTTTTATTTTTAAGCCAAGGTGTGGGCCCCTTGGGGGTGCGGGGCCCTTGGGGGCGCGGGGCCCTAGGCCATGGCCTACTCGGCCCCCCCCCCCCTAAATCCGCCACTGGAAGAAAGACTGAGAAAATTTGCCAATTCTTGGGTTGAAGAGCTGGACAGGATAGGAGTGGGACTGTGTTGAAAGGCGGGTGCCTTGCAGTCGCCGCAAGGGAGGGGGTATACACTGAGAGAGCTCTGAAGAACACTGATTGTTGTAATAGCGATAGAAGAGTGAAAGAGATGCAACATTGTGGTGTGTAGAAAGAGATTGTAGGGAACTAGTAAGAGGAAGTGAGTTGATGAGGAGAAATGCTTTTGATTCGACTCGTTCGACAAGTGTGGTATGGGTAGAGCCTCCCCACACATGCGAACAATACTCAATACAGGGGCACACTGTGCCCCGATACAGAGCAAGAAGCTGTGCGGGGGTGAAGAACCCTCGGAGGCGGTTGAGCACACCCAACTTTTGGGAAGCTGTCTTAGCAAGAGTGGTAATATTATCTTTCCAAGAAAGGTTAGATGAAAAATATACACCTAGAATGTTGAGAGAAGATGAAGGGTTGAGTTGTGTATTGTTAAAGAATAGTTGATAGTCTTGTGAAAGATTGTGATAGAGAGATATAAAGGAAGGAAATCAAGCAACAACAGATCTAGTGACCCTTCTAGGTTGCTTGTCCTCCAAAACACTGAGGATCAAGTGTCCAAACAGTGGTTTAGAGTGGGTAAGGGAACATTGGAAAGGGAAATACTGCCCTGGAACTAATGTCCGTGGCAGGATTAGGAAGTTAGTAGGGGACAGATGGGTTAGTAACTGAGGGGGGGATAAAATAAAGTTATTCATTTACAAACGCAGTCAGTCGCGGGTTTGATGCGAGATATTTGTCTAGGCGGAGTTTAAATGAATCAACGGTGATGCAGTCTATAACGTTTCGGGGAAGCCCATTCCACAAGTTGACAACTCGATTGAAGAAGAAATTCTTAGATTCGTGTGAGTTAAAAGATTTACCAATAATTTTGCAACCGTTTCCCCGCGTGTAATTAGATTGGTCGATAGTGAAGTACTTACTACAGTTCATATTGTCGATGCCTTTGATGATTTTGAACACTTGAATTAAGTCACCTCTTAATCTGCGCTGGGTTAAAGGAAATAGATTTAATTCTCTAAGACGCTCTTCGTATGGTTTGTTCTTTAGGCTAGGTATCATTTTGGTAACTCTACGTTGAACTCGTTCTAGCTTGTTTATATCTTTTTGGTAATAAGGGCACCAGGATTGAACGCAGTATTCCAGAAGAGGGCGGACTAATGAATTGTAAAGGGTTAGGATAACTTCTTTGGATTTATGCTCAAATGACCTGCCTATAAAGCCAATTATTTTGTTTGCCTTCTTAACAACTTCTGAACATTGTTGACTCGGTTTTAGGTTACTCGATATTGTTACTCCCAGATCGGTTTCTCTGTTTACATTCTTAAGCTGAGTGCCATTCATCGAATAGTTTGCTTTCTCATTTAGGTATCCGATATGTAGTACTTTACATTTATCCGCATTGAAACTCATTTGCCAAATTTGGGCCCAACATGACAATTTATCTAGATTGTGTTGCATATCGTCAACTTGTTCTTTTGAGAGTACGCTATTTGCAATTTTTGTATCGTCAGCAAATTTTGAGATTGTACAGGTGAGACCCTCATCTATGTCGTTGATGTAAATTAGAAAGAGAATTGGTCCTAGTACCGATCCCTGGGGTACCCCGCTACTTACATTGGTCCATTTTGATGCCTTACCGTTTATGACTACTCTTTGCTTTCTGTCGCTGAGCCAATTTTCTATCCATTTCAACACACCGTCTTGTATTCCATGCGCTTTTAGTTTTAGCAGTAAACGTTTGTGGGGAACTTTGTCAAAGGCCTTTTGAAAATCAAGGTATATAATATCTACAGCTTTACTCTCATCGTAGAGGTTGAGGATATCGTGGAAGAAGTCTAAGAGGTTTGTTAAACAGGAACGTTTTTTACGAAAGCCGTGTTGAGTATCTTTAAGTATGTTATTTTCCTCTAAGTGATTTACGAGTCTGTCTCGTATGACCGTTTCTAGCATTTTACATACAACTGAGGTTAAGCTAATTGGACGATAGTTACTGGGTAGGGATTTGCTGCCTTTTTTGAATATCGGTGTTACGTTGGCTAGCTTCCACTGATCGGGCATAGTTCCAGACTGCAAGGATTTATTGAATAGTAATGTCAGTGGTTTAAGAGCTCATCCTTAGCTTCCTTTAGAACTCTAGGCGAGATTGTATCAGGTCCAGGCGTTTTATTTACCTTGAGTTTATCTAAACAATTCAATACTTCTCTCTCTGTAACGGTGATATTGCTTAGAACATCTGAATTATCAATCTGAATCGGCGATGGTGTAGGGATATCACTGAGGTCTTCTGTTGTAAAACTGATGCAAAGAAGGTATTGAGGGCATTACTCATTTGTTCTTCGTCTTTGGTGTATTCTCCATTTTCATCGACTAACGGTCCAACAGTTGAAGTAACAACTTTTTTCTTTCTGATATAACTATAGAATTCTTTCGGGTTTGTTTTACTTTGATTCGCAATATGTAACTCTAAGGTCTTTTTACTTTGCTTAATTAACTTTTTGGCTTTGCGTCGTAGCTCTACAAATTTCAGCCGTTCTTCGTCATTTTGTGAGGATTTTAATCTATCATTAGGGATTAAATATAGGGAGATACTGGGTCTTCCAGGCCTTGAAAGTAACAAGATTTTCTCTGCCCCAATCAGTAATAATGGCAATATCATAAGACAGGCATTATATGACCTTGCCACGTTTGCTTTGGAGTGCTTGCATGCGGGGTTGATATGAAAAACTAGTTGATTAGTGTAGAGTCATCAGCATAATTATGAATGGATAGGACTAGAGGTACAGTTGAGGAGATCATTGATAACTATTAGAAAGATAATTGGAGACAGGACAGAACCCTAAACAACACCGGAGTTGATAGGTTGAGGAAGTATACGATGGCCGTCCACAACTGCAGCTATGGATCTGTCTCAAAAGAAATTAGAGACAAAGGCACAGATAGATGAATAGAAATCGAAGGATGTTAGTTTGGAGATTTTAGACATGTGCAAGACTCTATCGAAGGCTTTCGATATGTCTAGAGCAATAGAAAAAGTCTCACCGAAGTCCCGAAAGGAGTATGGCCAAGAGTTAGTAAGATAAGTAAGGAGATTACCAGTAGAGCGACCCTTAAGGAAACTATACTGGCGATATGAGAGTATATTATGGGAAGATAAATGCTGAAGACATTTTGAGTTAACCCATTGAGCACCAGCTGATTTATAATAAATGTACAACGTGCGACCTGAACGTTGTGGCAGAGTGGTCTTGCCACTGGACTGGTAATCTAATGGACCTTGGTTCAAATCCCAATATGACAATGGGAAGATATTATTGGGATGGAATTTGTGCTGTACCTAGTTTCAGTGCATTACCACAGCACACCGAAATGTCAAAAAATACCCTCATTGTTCCCTGAACCCTTAAAGAGCGGCGCGCAACATAAGTCGAGTTAAAGAAACTGGCAAAAAACGGGTGAAAACTGGGTGAAAATCGAATGAAAATGGGTGGAACAGTAATGAACCATACGTCCGACATCTGTGGCCTCCCGGCCCACACTAACTCCAGTTCCCCCACCGCACGGGAGGATGACAGTGTGACCAATAGTTCGCTAAAAGTGAACAATGTAGCAAAATCCGCTAAACTTCCATCTTTGAGGTAACACTGTCAGTGCTCCACGAGTGCTACGTAGCTGTATGTAGTGTCATTGTGTAGCGATTTCCACCTAGTTTTCGGCACAATACAGTTCCTTTCATGCTGATGGTTGATATAGCAGTCAGAATGGCCTGAAAAGGCCCAAAACGGCCACAGACCACCCGCTAGACTAGGGTTTAAATAGCGCTGTATGAATATTCCCATATTCAAAATATGCTACTGGGGTGCAATGCCTAGTGAGTTAATTGCTCAATAGGTGGCTTTCTGAGAGTGAGGGTCCGAGTCTGGGGAGTGAGACGGTGAAGCGCAGAGGCGAAGCAGCTTCAGAGATGGAGTTGGGTTCGAGCCATGAATAGGTGCTTCGCAAGTCTCACTCCCTAGACTGGAACAAGACATCACAGGCCTCACCGTGTTCAGCATTAGAGTGTGCAGGCTCTCAGCCTATACCCGAGAGAGAGTAGTTGGAATATAGAAAACAAAAAAATTAAAAAATTTTGTTTTCCTGAAAACACATGGGATGGATTAGTAATAAAGTCAAAACCACAAAACAAAAACGCTTACCTAGGTCATTTAGGGGTCCTGCGGGGTAACCGAAAGTCGCAATAACATGAGGAAATGGGTAGGCATAATACTGGAAAAATCAATCCCGTACACGCCCACACACACGCGGCTGGACTTGGAGGGTATCCAACCATCGATATTGTTGTGTGGGATACTAAAGTAGTTCCCATACAAATCTGAACCCTCTAGGTGCCATAGGACAAGTGTAATTAACGCGAAGGCAAACATTGCGTCACTGTGGTTTAGCGTTACATACATAGGCGACACATAACGTGCGTCGCTGGTACTCAAGGGGTTAAGAATAGTTTCAAAAACCTTAGATATGCAAGAAATGTGAGCTATTGGACGAAAGCTAGAGGGTTGAGAGTGGTCACTCTTCTTTGGGACAAATTGGATAAAAGCAAACTTCCAGCAAGAAGGAAATACGTAAAGGATAGACAGAGACGAAAGAGTTTGCCTAGGTTGGGAGTCGGCACGGTAGAACAGTTTTTCAGTATAACAGGAGGAATCCCATCCAGTATTTCTTAATATTAAGGGGAGGTTTTTAGTTGATTCCCTAGACTTCCATCAAACTTAAAATTACTCCCCCTAGACCCCCTTTCAAGATAAATTTGTACATTTTTCGGTAGAAAAATGTCCCGGCCGAAGCCCCTTAAATTACAGGCTCGCTATCGCTCGCCAGGAAAAAATCGACACCTAAATGGCACGAATGGTCTTAAAATTGACAGAAATGGGGCGAGGTTAAAATCGCCAAACTAATGGGGCGAACGTCTTAAAATCTCAAAAGCAATGGGGCTAAACATGAGGGAGAAAGGGGTCCAGAAAAAAATCCTCCAGGTGGAAATATCCCCTTAAGCCCAGAGAGGCCTGAGAGTACCTCCTTAGAAGAGATTATGATATTAGGCATTAGTAAGTAGGAGGGGGGGGGGTGGAGAGGGAGGAATAGCACCAGTATTTTCCAAGGTGGAGTTTTTAGGGAAAGTTTGAGTGAAGAGTTCAGCTCTGTCAGACGAAGAGGTGACGGTGGTACCGTCAGAGTGGAAAAGACGAGGAAGTGAAATTGTTTAAGAGGTTTTGGCTAGGTGCCAAACAGCTTGGGAAAGTTATAGTTGGACAGTTCAGAGCATTTTTTATTGAATTAAAGAGATTTTGGCGAGTTGGAGAACAAATTTGGCTTGATTCTGGGCAGAGACATAAAAAGTATGGGACTCTTGAGTTTGAAGGCGACGGTACTGTTTGAATGCTTCCTGCTTATTGCGAACAGTAGTAGAACAAGTGTGAGTAAGCCAAGATTTGTGTGAGTTACTCTGAGAGAAAGAGAATGGGATGTATACTTCTTTGCCCGAAAGGATTACCTCAGTAATGCGCTCGGCACTCACTTTTGCCAGATAAGCAAAAATAATTCCATGGGAAATCAAAGTAGTACTGCTGTAGAGCCTCCCAGTCGACAGCACCAAATTACCACAAGCGTCGCCAGCTGGGGGGGGGGGCAGAAGGCCGTACTCGAGAGACAGGACAGGTGACAGAAATATGGTTATGATCTAGTAGTTACTCATATTTATGATACTGAAATATTATAGCTAGTGTCATATCCTTAATAATCTATAAATATAACGACTTACTATAAAATTAATGTTGGATCAATTTCAGCATTATAGATCACAGGCTTTAATAAAATACAGTTTATACTTATATATATTATACCGGTATTTATAAACTGACGACGCCAGGACTGGCTATTTACCTTATTTTGTGTAATCGGCAGGAATATTATATTTTGTTTGAGGGCCTGTCATTAATATATTTTTAAGTAAGAAGTACATTTTATGAAAAGCAGAGACAACAAAACAGAGGAATGAGCAGTAAGAGGAGTGTGGGGGGGGGGAAGAGATAGGGTGGAAGACAAGGTAAGAAGAACAGAAACGGGGAGAAATGTATGTGGCAGTACAGGTAAAGGATGAAGATCGAGATGAGAGGAGAGAAGGAAAGCATGAAGGACTCGTTCTTTTACTTAGTTTCGCTCATCTCTACTGTGCTGTGATCCTTCCTTGATGATCATAGTTTGTTCTTTATTGCTTGCATCATAGTTGCCTAAATATGATATGGAACACTGGTTATCATAGATTCCTCTCTGCTGCATAATTGAGATGCTCGTGTTTAGGTAGGAGTCTATGTATAAACATGTATTGCAATGACTCCCTTTAAGTAAGTGGAGTTTGGTAAATGGTTGTCTTATGTTCATTTTATTGACCAACAACATCGTTCTCACTAACCCCCAGTTCCTGTTTCTTTTGATGGTTCCTAATCATAGATTGCTGCCTCTTCGACTTCTCTGTCATCCTCAAACTTTTCTTCTTTTGTTTTTCTTTTCCTACCACCACTGTTTTGGTCGAGTATTTTGTGTCCCTTCCTTTACTAATTTATCTGTTTCAATCCTGCCATGCTCCTTTTTTCTTCTATTTACCGACCTTCATATTTATACTTTCTCTTAATATCCCTCTTCATCTTACTTCTGTTCCATCTCTGCTCATATGCTGCTCCGTTCTTCTGTCTCACATACTCCTTTTCTCTGTGTATTCCTGCTCACCAACCACGCAGTAAAAATACATGTGTTTTTTACTTGGAATCTTGTGTATTAGTCCTGGGTATAAATCAATAGGCCGGTATTGCCGCCCTGGCAGCCATATATACAATTGTTCACTACATTGTTCTCCAACACTCAAACATTCTCACAATTTAATATTGTATTTCTCCATGGATTATATAAATACATATATTATTCGATTATATAAAATATAACATATATATAAAACATATTCTTGTGGCATTGTTGAATGTAGTATACTATGAGCAAATATTTCCACACAATTTAAAGTATATACTGTACAACATATTTTACACAAGCGACACACTACATATATCACACAAAGTCTATCTACTGACATATATAAAAAACAAAAGTTTTATAAATATTGTTTAGAGTGAGGGAAACGTTGGTCACCTCTCCTCTTCTTCTCATCCTTCCCCCTTCTTTTCAATGTACTCTTTTGCCTTCCTCTGTTGTCTTTATCTCTCGTCCTTCCTCTTATCTTCCTTCCACTTTGTTTACCTCCTCCTCTACCCTGTTCTCCCCAATCTGTCTGTGTTGTTATCTTCAGTCCACGACTCTCTCTCTCTCTCTCTCTCCCTCTCTCTCTATATCTCACTCTCTCTCTCTCTCTCTCTCTCATCAAAGGCATCGACAATATGAACTGTCGTAAGTACTTCACTATTGACCAATCTAATTACACGCGGGGAAACGGTTGCAATATTATTGGTAAATCTTTTAACTGACACGAATTTATAAATTTCTTCTTAAATCGAGTTGTCAACTTGTGGAATGGGCTTCCCCGAGACGTTATTGACTGTAGCACCGTTGATTCTTTTAAACTTCGCCTAGACAAATATCTGGCATCAAACCCGCGACTGACTGCGTTTGTAAATGAATAACTTTATTTTATCCCCCCCTCAGTTACTAACCCATCTGTCCCCTACTAACTACCTAATCCTGCCAAGGACATTAGTTCCAGGGCAGTAGTTCCCTTTCCAATGTGCCCTTACCCTCTCTAAGCCACTGTTAGGGCACTTGATGCTCAATGTTGTGGAGGACAAGCAGCCTAGAAGGGTCACTAGACCTGTTGTTGGTTGATTTCCTTTGTACTCCTTTGTACTTTGTGCTCTCTCTCTCTCTCTCTCTCTCTCTCTCTCTCTCTCTCTCTCTCTCTCTCTCTCTCTCTCTCTCTCTCTCTGTCCCCTCTTCCTTCATCAGCTCATCATAGTCGGAGTAGTTTCCTTTAAGGTTGCCCATCAATATCAGTCATTATAAATCAGAAATAGCCCTCAGTTGGATCGTGAACTATTAATGTGTTGTGTTAATCAGGTGCAATTGTTTCGGAATTAATGAACCAAAAATAGAGCTCTCTAATAATAATGATTCCGTCGTTTTGCTTCTCCCATGGAAGGTCCCGCTAAAGAATGACAGACATAATGACTCTAGGATAATTATTATATGTTGTAGTTTGTATAGACAGTCGTGTTGTGGCCTCCTCTAGTGAGTTATATTTACTGTTGAGACCAATGGAGAGATTATTTCACTCGTCTGTATATGGGTCTCATTAATTATATATCACATCAGTATGTGTGTGTGTTTGGTAATAGTAATATGAACATTAATTACGGAAAATTAATTATAAGAGGAATGTTAATTAGTCAAAATAATTGGGAACAAGGAAACCAAGGAACGTTCTGTTAGTGTTTGCCGCCTCTCTCATTGTCTTAAACAAATGTTTAATGAAACGGACGAGAAGACTGAATGAAAAGTTGCCTGGAAAACTGGAGACGAATATGAGAAGTGGGTAAACAAGAGGCTGAGAGAGAGAGAGAGAGAGAGAGAGAGAGAGAGAGAGAGAGAGAGAGGGGGTTAATTGTAAGCTAGACATACTCAAAATATATCAAGGCGTGCTTTGTCCTCTGTCAACAGTATTTTCTTCCGGCATATCGGTATGATTTTGGCCATAATGTCTTTTGATGGGTTTGAGGACTTCCATTCTACCTACCTACAGGGACTAACGCCGACGCCATTTTGTAAACAAACTTTTTTGGGGGATTATACATATTAAATTCCAGCCAATTTTGTACCAAATTTAAGTGCATTCATTTATCTTTTCCCCCTAGATATATTCTTGACTTTTTCTCCTCAGACTGATTTTACTTTAAGCTAAGGGTGATATTTGTACAAACTAACCTAGCCTAGCCCAACCTGCCAAGCTTTTAACCTAACCCAAACCTAGCCTAGCCTATAGCCAGCCAATCTGTTTTTATTATTAACTCTTTTAGATACTGTATTTAGTATCCTACTGTAGCTATATATATCTGTAATTTTAGTTGTTGCTTGCACGATCTTGTAGTAACCTTTGACTGATACATTTGTTTTTATCTAAAAAGAGTAGGCTACTGCTTTACTAGGCTACAGGACACCAGGGCCATCTGTTGACACATCATATTAACCCCTTGTGTGCAGTCACACTTTATTTTTATATAATCTCTATTTGGTGAATTGTATATTTAGTTACATATTCTGTTATATATATATTTGTTTAAGGTTAGGTTATCACACCTGGTAGCCTATTTCTGCGTATTTAAATTTTTATTATTTTCGGCTAGGCTATTCAATGCTGGTAGCCTATTGTTGCATATTTCAATTTTAAAACAAACTTTTGGTTAGGCTATCGCCCCTGGAAGCCTAATTCTGTGTATCTCAACATTTTTGTTTTCAGTTAGGCTATCACCCCTGATAACCTATATCTGCATATTTCAACATATTTGTTTTCGGTTGAAGTGATTGAAGTGTTTTTAAAGTGAGTGAAGTGTTTTAAAGTGAGTTAAGTGTTTTACTCCTTATTTAGCGGGCTAGGCGGTATATTTGACCGTGCCTCACAGCGGCTTTTTTTTACCATAAATGGGATTGTTCCGTGCTCTTTTTCATGCATAAACAAGACCCAGAGCGTAATACAAGTATGTATCCCTGAAAGGGCGTAAATTGAGCTTTCCAATGACACCCGAACCATCCTTCTATGATCACTGGTTGTCTTGCAACGATCGTGAAACCGAAGGGCAAAATCACTAAAATACGGTAATTTCTTTATATAATTACGTATGTAGCGAGGGAGTGAGGGTGGATGTAAGTGGAGTAAATCTCAGTAGGTCCACGGCGGCCGTGGCGAGCGGCCATGAGGTAACCCATGCTCCTCCAGTCACTCGTCTCTCTCTCAGAGCCAATATTGCGCCAAAATTGCACTCGGACTTAAAGGTGGGGGCTCATGGGTTGAGATAAACATGGAATGATAATCGCCAAGCTGTACATAATTATCTTGCAAAATGCAATGGCACTGGAAAAATTATTAACAATGGTATAAAGGATTTTGTGGATCGTCTATACCGGGCCTGTGACGTCACAAGAGTGTAAGTCCACCATCCAGTCTAGGCTAAGGATACTGGTGTGACGTCACTATGACATCACAGGCCCGGTATAGACGATCCGCAAAATCCTTATACCATTGTTAATAATTATTTCAGTGACATTGCATTTTACAAGATAATTATATGCAGGTTGGCGATTATTTGTCCATGTTTACCTCAACCCATGAGCCCCCACCTTTAAGGCGGGCCCCGCCACATAGTCCAAATTTTTCGATTAGGACTTAATCTTTAAGAGTTAAAGTGAGTGTTTTTTTTTTTTTTTTTTTTTTTTTAAAGTGAGTGAAGTGATCTGAAGAAAGTGACTGTCACCATGCCTCGCGCTTGTACGAACTGCGCCGCTAGGTTTGGTGAGTCCATGTTTGCTACTGTCAATCTTCAAGTCTGCCGGCTCTGCCAACAACGAGATAATTTTACAGTGAAATTAGATGAAGCCTACAACAAGATCAACGTCCTCACCATGAAGCTGAAATCACTCCAAGAGTTTGTAACACTCAACGTTGGAGTACCACAAACTTCAATTGTCACCGCAACTCCAGCAGCCACCAAAGCCCCAACGTCAACTGCCAACAATTCAACGCCTGCAGTAGCCACTTCAGCTGATGGTTCCGATACTCAAGAAACATATAGTGACTCTCTTCCCCCTCAAGACAACTTCCGTGTCGTGAGGAACAACGTTTGCCCCAAGACCAGGAAACCCATACCGATTACCGAGTGTCAAAACCGTTTCCAGATACTCACAGACTCAGATGACGAAGAGGAAATAGAAGAAGTCCGGCTCGTGGGAGACTCGATGATACGTGGTCAGCTTACAGAGTTTTGCGCCAGGGCATCTAAGACCAGGAAGCGTTTTTGTACCCCTGGTGGTGGTGTGGACGACGTAGTTGCTGCAGTTGACGAAGTATCAAAGCTGGCCCCTGCTAATACATTGTACGTCATCCACGTTGGATCCAACGATATACAGCGAACCCGGTCGGAAGATTTGCTTTTAAAGTACTAGCAGCTGATCAAGTCATTTAAGGAGAAGTTATCAAGGATCATCGTCTCAGGAATCATCCCCCGGCTCGGTGTAGAGAGCCGATTTTACAACATAGCCACCAGCACAAATCGTTGTCTAGCAAACCTCTGTAGGAAGGAGAACGTGGGATTCGCCGACACCTGGGACAATTTCTACTACGATGACTATTTGTTTTCGGACGATGGAGTTCATCTGAACCAGGTGGGAGCAGCACGTTTTGGGCGTCTCCTCAACGATGCGGTGAAGGATCTTCGGAGAAGGAATCGACTCAACACAGGACAACCAGGAAGGAGGACCGAAGACAGCGAGGAAGGCAACCTGCAATGGAAGTCAATGCTAATCCGTCAAGAACCGCGAATTTGGATAAAGCTCCACCAACACGACCCAAATTCAAAACCGCCAGGGATAACGACCGAGGACCAAGGACAGCCATGAATGTAAATGTAGATCCGACCAGAACCAAAAATTTGATTAAAGAACGTTCTGTGAGTTCTAAAACCGCAATTTTAAAGGTTTTCTATGCAAACGCTCGTAGCATACGTAATAAATTTTCAGATTTAGAGGAACTAGTGTTTACAGATAATTACGATGTGATTGGCATAACAGAATCTTGGCTCAATACAGAAGATAGAGACTTTTTAGCAGAGTATTCACTTCCCGGTTATGTAATGTTTGAGAACAGCCGAATAAATAAAAATGGAGGTGGCGTTTTATTTTATATCAAAGAAAGTCTTAACCCGACCCTCTTGTCAAAACCTGAAATTGTGAACGTCGACATATCTTTTGTGCTAATAAAGAATAATGAAGGTACAAAAATAATACTTACATTAATATACAGACCTCCAGCACAATCAGTGCAAACTGACCGAGAAATTTATGAACAAATTGCAGATGTAACTCACAAGATACCGTATTTTTTAACGACTTTAATTTACCTGTGACCGACCAAGTGGGGCGATACTCTTACTTCACACTCCGGACATGACTTGTATGCGAACTTGCAAGAGAGTTCACTCTATCAATTTGTTCGATCGCCCACCCGTGGTAATAACGTTCTTGACCTTGTACTTGCAACAAAAGAAGAATTAATAGAGAATTTGAATGTTGGTGATGAATTCAGTAACAGCGACCATCGTACAATAACATTCACTTTAAAGTTTACTAGTAATGAACCAAATAGCAGCATCGAAAAAGTCCCTAATTTCAAGAAAGCAAACTTTCATAAACTTAGAGCTATGTTTAAAGAAACTGGCTGGAGCTTTTTAACACCTTATTGGCGGGCTAGGCGGTCTATTTATATGTACCGCCCAACGGGGTGTTTTTAGCCAAAATAGGGCTGTTTACGTGATCATTTTCATGCCTAAATAAGACCCAGAGCGTAAAGCAAGTATCTATCCCTGAAAGGGCATAAATAGAGCTTTCCAATGACACCACAACGATCCTTGTACGACCTCTGGTTCTCCTGCAATTATTGTGCAACACGAGTGCAAAAACCATGTAATTCGGTGCTTTCCCCACATAATTGAGTATGTACCGAGTGTGTGGTGGCAAGAGAGGGTGGTTTTCACTTCAGTTGGCCCAGCGCGGTGTTGGGCGGCGGTCATAGCCACCCTACGCTCCTCACACCGCTCAGCTCTCTCTCTCTGCAACATTACGTGCTGAAAATGGCGCTCGACTTATGTCGCGCGCCGCCACATAGTCCAAATTTATTTCGCTCGACTTATGTCGCGCGCCGCCAGATAAGGGTCAATTAACAATAAAATAAAACCACAAAACGAGGACTTTTTATTTAGCCTCACAAAATGCGGAAAATATGACTATCATTTTCAGTCAAGAATAAGTGGTATGTTAAACTTCCACAAAAACTAGCAACTCTCTTTGTAGTCACTAAAACCTTGGTAGGTGAAAAGATGTGGCAAGTTCATAAAATATCAGTTGATATCAAATGGCTGTTTTAGCCTAAAAACCCCAAAGTTATTCCTTTCTTATCACTCGTTCAGAATTAGTTATCTTTAGTTACTTTGAGTTAGATTCATCCCAACAATCAAAAGAATAATATATTAGCATATAAAGGTAAAATGTAAAGAGTATGTAAAATATAATTATAATTTATTTAAATGATTAATTATACATTATATATATATATAAATGATGAGCTGCTTGAGGAGTATGTGTGGAGTTACTCGTAGAGACAGATTGATGAATGCAGAGATATGTAGGAGAGTGGGGCAGCAGGAACATTTGTCAGCCAGAGTGGACAGAAGGGTGCTGAGCTGGTATGGTCATGTTGAACGAATAGGAGATGAAAGGCTTACAAAGAGAATATGTGAGTCAGATACAAGGGGAGATAGAAGGGCAAGAAGACACCCCATTGAGATGGAGAGACTGTGTAAGAAAGGCTTTGGATGATAGAGGAATGACTATAGATCAGGCAGGGGAAGTGGTGGTGGACAGGAGTGAATGGAGAATGCTTGTGAATAGTTGAGTGAACACGTGGTCATTTGGAGTAAGGGGTCGGGCGCAAGTTGGACTAGATAATAGTCCATCAGGCGCCTGGCCCGGGGAGACGATTAATATGAAGGGTGCGCCTGGAAGTGTGGTGGAAGGGCTTGTGGCTTTGGCTCCGCTGCATGTCTGCCTGCCGAGATTTGAACCTCTCTGGGTGGTCGGGGGCCGGGGGAGTGCGGGAGCGACCTTGGTGACCCTGGTCTCTGGGTCTTCTCCTGGGTGACCTGGATGTGTGTGAGTTTGTGCTTTTTATCTGTGTTTATTTGTTGTTTTATGTTGTTTTTGTGTTTTCCCTGTTCTTGCTCTGTCTTGAGTCAGCTACCCCTAAAATGGGGATTGGGCCTGAGCATATAGATAGATAGATAGATAGAATTATACACAATAGTTACTTCTAGTGAAAATATCAAATTTGAGAAACATTGATGTGAAATAATAAAGAAACTCATAAGAAAAATTATACATAGTTATATAAATACCCGCCAAGAGAGTAAGTGAAAGCAATCTATAAACATAGAAAAAATCCTAGGCGATACTCATTCAACTCATGGTGATTCTTTTACAAACAAACTCAGGGCAGGGCAGCTTAAGATGGTGGTGGAGAATACACTACCTGTGGTTACGGTATTAGCGGCTTATATACCCTTAGCGCACCTAGCTCTGATACCAACTTCTCTAACTGTATTAATCTCAACTCATTATATACTTGCTGAATTAAAGTATTACTTTTACCAAGAACTCTATGATATATTGTTACGACCAGGACTACGAATAAAACAAGGGCACTCAATGATTGGACTAGTAATAGGGCACTATGCAACAACGGTACGCTAGATCCAAACCCTCAAACTTATATGCCGGCGAGCAAAACACCTATACCCTCCATGGTTAATCTGCGATAGCGGGGTATCCTTAACTGGGCATAAATGTACTCTACTTCAGGCTAACCTGCACTGGTATAGCCTGATAACAAACAAGACGCAAGTTACGTTAAAATGCATAAAAAAGGAATCTATGGAAAGATCAATTAAATCACTGCAAGATTTAATACAATAAAAAGATGCTTCAATACAGTTACTCTAAACAACAATAAACTCTTCACTCCTATCTGAAAGAAAGTGAAGTATTGTCGTACAGCATAGACCTGGAAACTTCTGAAGAAAGTCTGATGCTCATAAGATGCTCGTACTGATTTAGAACTATATAAAGGCAGGAGGCAGGACACCACACGTGTAAATTGAATACACTAAAAGATAGGACATATAATGTTAACTGACACGAGAATACTATAAATGCGCAACGGTAGCAATGCTCTACACTAAAAGAAGTACTTCCTCATCAACGAAACAGTCTGCTATGGTTGTGCGGCTCAGCAACAACCTAGACTAATAAATGCTGTGAATAATAATGCGCACATATCAAAGAGCTTATATTAAATACTAACAAGTGTCTACTCGATTAATAATGTCTAGCTGGGACACTCTAGGTAAGGAACTGGGGTTGAACAAGACAGGCTCGTAGCCTAGCGATGTCCTTAAGACTGCATCCTTTAAGTTACGTTAATTGACTAGGGGGCTCTCTTGATAGATCCAGATCACAAGTATCTGGTTCTATCCTGGCGACCCTTTAAAGACAAGCAAAGAGGCAGCAAAGTGTGGAACTGGTACAGGCCAAAACCCTCAGTCAACACAATGCTGCACTCGCAAAGGACGCAACCGAAAAGACAACCCAGGCTACCACAGGACCGGCCGAAGTCGTGTAGGTATAAGCAAACCGTACACACATCGGAGACAAGGACTACAGTTACTTTATCCCAGTCTAGCATTAAATAAAGGAGCAGAAACACTAAATCAATAATGGAGACACACAATGTTCTTAACCTATACTAACTAAGAACCCTCAAACCTATTCTAAGTACATCTAAATATCTCTGAGGACGGCGCATGCAATACAATGGGCCGGCTATGAAAACCGTATGCAGAACCCAAGGGGAGTGTTGTGAAGTTAATAAAGGTTAGAGTGTGGAAAGAGAGAATCGAGTGAGAGAAACAGTGATAAAGGTGGTGATCGGGAGAGAGTATGCAAAGGGATGTTAGAAACACGTGCATCAAGCCTGTCCTGACGAGGACAGCTCCTGGGGACCCTCATGGAGGAGGTAAGTTACACAGGAGACCGCAAAGGCGCGATGGTCGGCCAATCATGGGCCGAGACGTCACAAGACAGCAGGCGTCATAGGACACAGCCAGACACGCCGTCCAATGGCGAGCGAGAGGCAGGAATGCACCCATACATACAGACACTTAGTACCTCCTCGCTCTTAATGTGTTTCTCATTCACACGCTTGTACTATTATCACTACTGTTGATATAAAATATAACCCGTTGTCACAGACGAAAACAAAGACCACCACTGGACTGTCTGTGACAATGCGATTACTAGGAAAGAAAGAACAACATTCTCTGATAACTGTAGCCCATTTCGATGTCCCTGGCATGCGCTAGTGGCCAACGAGAGGCGATTCTGCCTACGCTGGTAGACGTCACACCCCGCCCAAGATATGGGACGCTCAACATTAGGCGAGCACCATATCTGACAAGGCAGAATGCCGACAAGACCCACCACACCTAGCCACTCCACCAGAAATGAAATGCAAAGCTCAATCTTAAATAAAACAACATATTAGCATAAAGAAAATCTTACAACCCCTCCCAAACACAATAGTATAATTTAACCTGCTATGCTCCCTGAGCGAGCTTCACAGAGCCCAGCCTATATGTAAAGTACTACATATCGGATACCTAAATGAGAAAGCAAACTATTCGATGAATGGCACTCAGCTTAAGAATGTAAACAGAGAAACCGATCTGGGAGTAACAATATCGAGTAACCTAAAACCGAGTCAACAATGTTCAGAAGTTGTTAAGAAGGCAAACAAAATAATTGGCTTTATAGGCAGATCATTTGAGCATAAATCCAAAGACGTTATCCTAACCCTTTACAATTCCTTAGTCCGCCCTCTTCTGGAATACTGCGTTCAATGCTGGTGCCCTTATTACCAAAAAGACATAAACAAGCTAGAACGAGTTCAACGTAGAGTTACCAAAATGATACCTAGCCTAAAGAACAAACCATACGAAGAGCGTCTTAGAGAATTAAATCTATTTCCATTAACACAGCGCAGATTAAGAGGTGACTTAATTCAAGTGTTCAAAATCATCAAAGGCATCGACATTATGAACTGTAGTAAGTACTTCACTATCGACCAATCTAATTACACGCGGGGAAACGGTTGCAAAATTATTGGTAAATCTTTTAACTCACACGAATCGAAGAATTTCTTCTTCAATCGAGTTGTCAACTTGTGGAATGGGCTTCCCCGAGACGTTATAGACTGCAGCACCGTTGATTCATTTAAATTCCGCTTAGACAAATATCTCGCATCAAACCCGCGACTGACTGCATTTGTAAATGAATAACCTTATTTTATCCTCCCCTCAGTTACTAACCCATATGTCCCCTACTAACTTCCTAGTCCTGCCACGTTAGTGGCAGGGTAGTAGTTCCCTTTCCAATGTTCCCTTACCCCCTCTAAACCACTGTTTGGACACTTGATCCTCAGTGTTTTGGAGGACAAGCAGCCTAGAAAGGTCACTAGATCTGTTGTTGCTTGATTTCCTTTGTACTCCTTTGTACTCCTACTAAGTGAAAGACAGGTTCAACTTAGGACTTTAGCTATAACATTGGCAACTTACAATTAACTATAAAAAAGAAAGAGTTTTTTATGTGATTTTTTATTTAATTATAATGTTGTTTTTGACGGCTGCTCTACAGGGGCAAGCCTGGTTTTCTCCACTCAAACCCACACACCTGTGGTGATCTACGCCGGATCCTCCACCTTCGACAAACAGTCAGCAATCTCATTCTCACAACCGGCAATATGGCGAATGTTTAGATTGTATTTTTGCAACATGAGTGACCAACGTGTCAGCCTCATATTCCGGTTGTGGAATTGGTTCAGAAATTTAAGAGGGTGGTGGTCGGTGTAAATCACCACGACTGGCCCGTAGGCAGGAACATATACTTCAAAGTGCCTGAGCGCCAACACTATTGCCAGCAGTTCTTTCTCCACCACAGAGTAGTTTTTCTACTAATTAAACTTCTTGGAAAAGAAACTGACTGGATGCTCCAAACCTTCCTCGTCTGTTTGCATTAAGACGGCACCAGCCCCTACACCGCTGGCATCTGTTGCCAGCTGGAACGGTCTTTCAAAGTCAGGGGCCCTGAGGATTGGGTGAGTGTATAGTAGGTGCTTGACCAGCGAAAAAGCCCTTTCACACTCAGGTGCCCACTTGAACTTTTTCTCTTTTCCTTGCAAATCTGTCAGGGGAGCTAACACGGTAGAATAACCCCGAATGAAGCGGCGATAGTAACCGATCATGCCCAAAAATCTCATGATCTGCCGCTTGGTGGAAGGCCTGGGGAACTGGTTAATAGCCTGTATCTTGTTTTGGGGGGTGCACACCTGGCCTAACCCGACCACAAACCCAAGATACTGCACAGTTGCCCGGACAAAGTCGCACTTGCCCAGATTGACCACCAAGCTGGCCTCACTGAGCTTCCGAAACAAGGCTTCTATGTGCTCACAGTGACTCTCAAAGTTGTCATCGTAGATTATACCGTCATCTAGGTAGACAGTGCAGTTGTTGTTGTTGTTGTTGTTGTTCCCCAAGCTGCCTGGCCGAACAGCCCCAAGGCCCCGAGCAAGGCCAAGGCCATAACCGAGCGCCCCCACAGAACCCTCCCCGCCGACCACAATAAAGCCTGGGTGACCGAAGCCACTCCATGGCGGGGAGCTTGAGGAGGGTGCGGAAACGCCAGGGAAACCAAAGCCCCACCCAGGGCCCTGTGCCCCTCAGCAATTATGAAGAGAAAGTTGAGGGGCAAGGGAAAAATGTGACGCTTTGGCTTCCAATCTTGGTAGATTGGGAGGTCAATCCACGTTAGAGACGCCGTCACTTGAGATCTAGAAAATATATAAGTAAAAGGAACAGTCAGAGTAAGCTATGGGTATGGCAGAGATTGCTCAGTTCTCACTCTGATAGACCAGCCCATCACCACATGACTAGAACCCAATCCTCTCAGCATCAGCTAGGAAAGGCCCTAGAAAGCCACCTTTGGCGGGGGGATAGCTCCCCTATTTCAACCCTTTTCGGGGTTGGGCACCCGCCAGACAGTGCAGTTAGGGATGTCAGCTACTAACTCATTCATAAGACTCTGGAAGGTTGCTGGGTCATTTTTAAGGCCATATGGCATCACATTGCAACGGTAGGTGTTCCCATCAACCACAAACCCGCATACCCCCTTCGCCCGCTCAGACAAGGGCACCTGCCAGTACCCTTTCACTAGGTCTACCTTAGTTAGAAACTGTGCCTTACCAATCTAGTCTACACTATCGTTAACACGGAGAAGGGGATAAGCATTGGTGGGAGTCAACCCGTTCAATCTCCGAAAGTCAATGCAGAAGCGAACCTTTCTGTCAGGCTTGGGCTGCAGAGTGACAGGAGATGTCCACCTAACTGCCCCCTTCTCAATGTTCCAACATATACTCTAACTCCGCTCTGAGGGCTGGGAGTTTAATGGGTGGAATTCTGTAGGGTACTGATTTAAAGGGAGGGTGATCTCCCACGTCCACGTCATGCACCACTCGAGTTGTGAGGCCTGGATGCTCTGCAAACACAGTAGGGTATGAAGCAAACAGGCGCTGCACGGCTGCACGCTGTTGCTCAGGCAGGTGCATCAGAGCAACGTCAGCCATCTGTCTGGAGTTCCCCGCCCACTGGTCAGCAGAGACATGACACACCCAGTTATCCTCCACCTGGGCTTCACTCTCCCTCACTCCTTCTCCTCCATGACCGCTGCAGGTCAACACAGGGACAGCGAGAGGCTCAGGGGGGCGCCTCACAAACTCTTTCACCAGATTCACATGGCACAGCCGATTCTTTTTACGCCTATCTGGAGTAGCCACAAAATAGTCTAGGTCAGAGATCTTTTTTACCACCTTATAAGGACCAGCGTACTTGGCAGACAACGGATGACCTGGCAGAGGTAACAGAATCATCACCTCCTGCCCCACCTTAAACTCCCAGAGTTTTGTCTTCTCATCGTACCTGTCCTTCATAAGTGCTTGCGACCCTACCAAATTCCTACCTGCCAACTCTAGGCTTCTCAGCATTCTCTCTCTACTCTCGAGGACATACTTTAACATGGAACATGGTTTTGCTGTGCCCTCCCAGATTTCTCTAACCATGTTGAGGGGGCCTCTGACCTGATGTCCGAAAACTAACTCATTGGGACTGAACCCTAGGATTTCACCAGATACCTCCCGAGCAGCGAATAATACATAGGGCAACCTAAGATTCCAATCCTTGCCATTCTCAACACAGTAACAATGCAGCATGCTTTTCAGAGGCGAGGCCACCTCTCCAACACCCCTTGACTCTCTGGGTGATAGGCTGAAGAGACAACTGTACTGATACCGTGCTGCTGCATGGTCTGTTTGAAAAGGTTAGAAGTAAAGTTGGACCCTTGGTCTGACTGCAATTCCTGCGGGTTCCCGTACCTAGAACAGTACAATAGCAAGTTACGAACAACAGACTTAGCAGTACCATTTCGCATGGGGTATGCATCCGGATAACGAGTAGCAACATCCATGATTGTGAGGAGGAACTTGTTGCCTGCACTAGTAGGGGGTAGAGGGCCAACCATGTTGATTATAACCTTACTGAATGGTGGCCCGATTACAGGAATAGGGTGTAACGGAGCCTTGGGAATACACTGGTTTGGTTTACCTACTGTCTGGCAGGTACTGCACATTGCCACCCATGACGCCACATGTGCCTTCATACCTGGCCACCAAAACAATTTCGCCAATGCTGCTACCGTCTTACATACACCCAAATGCCCTGCCAACGATACATCATGCGCCAACCTCAGTAGGCTATCACGGCACATGCTAGGCACTACCAACTGGTCAACCACTCTCGACCCACCCTCCCAACTCCGTCTGGGATCTAGAAAACGCCTGTACAATATGCCCTCCACACGAAAGAAGTCCCCCGGCTTTGCATCCCTGTCCTCGTCAAGTTCAATCGCACCGTTACTACACTTCTGAAGCTCAGGATCATCTATCTGCAGCCGACAGATATCCGAAGGAGCCAATCTATCTAAGTGCTCCCGGAGCAACTTATGGCCTCCCCCGATACTGGACTGTTCGATCCTATCTTGCTTAAGTGTGTAACGTTGCTGTCTCGGAGTTTTCTCACGCCCTACCTCCTCACCAAGTGTGACAGGTTCTGGGGCCACTCCGGACCTAAACATTGGTGCTAATACTGAGTCGCCAAGAAGAGCCGCTGGATCAAAACTCACAAAACTTCCCCCAACTTTAGCTTTCTCCTTCCGACCGTTCCTCAACTGGTCTAGAGACTGAGGAATAGGCTGTGACACCTTAGATGCACGATATTGGGTGACAACACATGCCATCTGCTGTAATTGACACCTCTCGACCAACTCCTGCCCCTCCCTACTCACGTCGGCCGCCCTCTCGGCAACGACTAAGGGTGGAACCTCAGAAGTAGGCACCGCAAAGTCGTTGCTGAGAAGAAGGTCGACGCCCTCTACTGGCAGTTTCTCTACGATTCCAACATCTATCTCTCGTGTCACACCATCAACCTCCAGCTCCACTCGAACCAACGGGTATGACCGTGTAGCATTAATACCCTGCACCACAACTACCGGTGCCGCATTTATAGGTTGGCCTGTAAAGTTTTTCATCAGAGTCTGGGATGCACCTGTATCACGCAACAACTCCAACCCATGCTTGCAACCAGCGCAACTCACGCAGCCACGCCCTCTATGGTCTCAAAAAGCATCGCGGACAGGTTTCGAGCCTTCCGGACACTCCTTCACTGGCTGTGCCCCCGCATCTGACATATCACCCCGGGTAAATGCAGAAGACCTCAGAGACACCCCAATGTTGCTAGCCAAAGACACGACTGCTGCTGGTTGGTTACTAGGGCAGGAACGTGCAAAATGCCCCTTTTATGACACTTAAAACACTCTACTTCACCCTTGGACTTCCCCTGAGGTGGGGAAGGGCCCTGATCTTTCTTAAACGGGACGGTTTTTAGTTTGTGATCAAAATTAGTATCATTGCTCTTACTTTTGTTATTAAATATTGCATCACTGACTCAGGGGGGTGGAGTGTAGTCCCCCTTGTTAACTGCATCGGTCCGTTGTGCAGACCCGAACCCACGAATCAGCGATAATCTCAGGTCAGCCAACTCAGCTGCCTCTTGTAGAGTTTTAGGATGTTTCTCTTTGAGGTTCAAAGTCAGGTTGCCGCCTGTGCATTTATAAAATTGTTCTAGAAGGAATAACTGCTCAAGCTCTTCGAACGTCGTCACCTTCTCTGACCTCAGCCAATTTCTCAAAGCATCAGACAGTTCCCGGGCATGTTCTAGAAAAGTGCACTCACGACCCTTCGTAACACCCCGAAACTTCAACCTATATGTCTCTGGTTGTAACTCGTACGCCCGCAGAACAGCTTCCTTCAATACCTCATAATCGATGCAAGACTCCAAGGGCAACGCATCATATGTCTTGAGTCCTTTGCCAACCAACCTAGAGGAAACAAGGGCTGCCCACTTAACCTCGGGCCAATGGTGCTCCCGGCACTTCTTTTCAAAACGCAGGAAAAACTCGGTGACACCCGGCTCGTCAAATGCAGGGACTAACTTAAGAAGGTGCGATAAAGACTGATCAAGACCTCGATTCCCAGAACCGAGACGCTGCCCTGTCGACTCCACCCGAGACTTCTGAAGCTCTATATCTGCATAGTACTTCGTAGCCTCAACCTGAAGCTCAGCCTCACGTATGGCCTTTCTGTCCTCAGCCTTAATCCTAAGCTCAGATTTCCGCTGCTGGTGCTGCTGCCTGAGCTCAGCCTCATACTTTCGTTGCTCGAGCTCAGCCTCATGCTTTCGCTGCTCGAGTTTGGCGAGTTCGAGCTGAAACAACATCTCGGAAGACAAACCCAGAGGAGGGGGTGCTACTATTGGGGACCCACCCCGTGAATCACCTAGAGGCATACCCAACCGCCAGCGGGCATCGGCCTGCGGGAACGTACCCGGTTCCGGAGCCCAAGGGGGCGCCATGATAGGAGTCGAGTGGAATGGGGGCTGGGCAGAAGGTGCCCCAGCTCCCGCTCCACCCGAAGCCCCATGCACCCCACCGAGCACCCAGGCAACCAGCTCACCTCTCGACAACCGCTAGTACCGGACAACTCTAAGACCGTGGCTACACACTGTAGTCCGTACCGGTCTAGCCCCGACACCCGATCCGCCGACACAGGCTCCTCCAAAAAAATCCCAGCATCCTCCTCATTGTTCACCACCCGAACGCCGTTAGACAACTCCACCTTCTCCACCTCCTCGCCTGCTTCCCGTACTGTGTCCTCACTGTGCACTGATCCGTCCAGGGTTAATCTGCGATAGTGGGGTATCCTTAACTGGGCATAAAATTAATGTACTCTACTTCAGGCTAACCTGCACTGGTATAGCCTGATAACAATCAAGATGCAAGTTACGTAAAAATGCATAAAAGGGAATCTATGGAAAGATCAATTAAATCACTGCAAGATTTAATACAATAAAAAGATGCTTCAATACAGTTACTCTAAACAACATTAAACTCTTCACTCCTATCTGAAAGAAAGTGAAGTATAGTCCTACAGCATAGACCTGGAAACTTCTGAAGAAAGTCTGATGCTCATAAGATGCTCGTACTGATTTAGAACTATATAAAGGCAGGACACCACACGTGTAAATTGAATACACTAAAAGATAGGACATATAATGTTAACTGACACGAGAATACTATAAATGTGCAACGGTAGCAATGCTCGACACTAAAAGAAGTACATCCTCATCAACGAAACAGTCTGCTATGGTTGTGCGGCTCAGCAACAACCTATACTAATAAATGCTGTGAATAATGATGCACACATATCAAAGAGCTTATATTAAATACTAACAAGTGTCTACTCGATGAATAATGTCTAGCTGGGACACTCTAGGTAAGGAACTGGGGTTGAGCAAGACAGGCTCGTAGCCTAGCGATATCCTTAAGACTGCATCCTTTAAGTTACGTTAATTGACTAGGGGGCTCTCTTGATAGATCCAGATCACAAGTATCTGGTTCTATCCTGGCGACCCTTTAAAGACAAGCAAAGAGGCAGCAAAGTGTGGAACTGGTACAGGCCAAAACCCTCAGTCAACACAATGCTGCACTCGCAAAGGACGCAACCGAAAAGACAACCCAGGCTACCACAGGACCGGTCCAATTCGTGTAGGTATAAGCAAACCGTACACACATCGGAGACAACGACTACAGTTACCTTATCCCAGTCTAGCATTAAATAAAAGAGCAGAATCACTAAATCAATAATGGAGACACACAAAGTTCTTAACCTATACTAACTAAGAACCCTCAAACCTATTCTAAGTACATGTAAATATCTCTGAGGACGGCGCATGCAATACAATGGGCCGGCTATGAAAACCGTATGCAGAACCCAAGGGGAGTGTTGTGCAGTTAATAAAGGTTAGAGTATGGAAAGAGAGACTCGAGTGAGAGAAACAGTGATAAAGGTGGTGATCGAGAGAGAGTATGAAAAGGGATGTTAGAAGCACGCGCGCCAAGCCTGTCCTGATGAGGACAGCTCCTGGGGACCCTCATGGAGGAGGTAAGTTACACAGGAGACCGCAAAGGCGCGATGGTCGGCCAATCACGGGCCGAAACGTCACAAGACAGCAGGCATCATAGGACACAGCCAGACACGCCGTCCAATGGCGAGCGAGAGGCAGGAATGCACCCATACATACAGACACTTACTACCTCCTCGCTCTGAAAGTCTTTCTCATTCACACACTGGTACTATTATCACTACTGTTGATATAAAATATAACCCGTTGTCACAGACAAAAACAAAGACCACCACTGGACTGTCTGTGACAATGCGATTACTAGGAAAGAAAGAAAAACATTCTCTGATAACTGTAGCCCATTTCGATGTACCTGGCGAGCGCTAGTGGCCAACAAGAGGCGATTCTGCCAACGCTGGTAGACGTCACAATATCTTGTAAACATTACTTATGATTAGAAAAGGCAAATACATTATTACCTAGTTATAATCACTATCATTCGTACGTCAGGCAACGTAGAAGAGCAAGGGTTGGAAGAAAGGGGGGGAGAATGGAATGTGAACGAAAGTGGGGTAGTCTGCACGAAGCTTCCCAATACCACCTCACTCGTCTCTGTACACTCTTGAAAAAAACAAAATTCCTATATGAAACTAAGCTGTCTACAGGTCGAATTAATTATACCGGGCTCAAAACATTGCATACGATGTTCAATCATAAATAATTAAAGATCGTAACCACCATGACAAGCACAATACCTCAATTACAACCAGTGACACTTGAATGAAATAGAAATCCCTAACACCTCCCTCACAAAGAGATTTATAAGAGAAGCGAAACTAAATCTAAATCCTAATACAATAATTTTAAACCTAATACCATTCACCAAACCAAAACCAAAATCACATTAACAAACTTACAAATTATTGCTGGCAAAATAGCTCTAACAACTATAATTGTTCTCATTCAGTTCCGGGACAACATGTCCGCGATAATATTGTTCTTTCCCTTTATGTGGTGAATTTCAAGGTTATATGGTTGCAATGCCAAGCACCATCTCATTAACCCTTAATTAGCGGCTCACCACATAAGTCGAGTTAAATAAAGCTGGACTATGTGGCGGCGCTCGACATAGGTCGAGTGGCAATTTCAGCACGTAATGTTGCTGAGAGAGAGAGACAAGTGGTGGCAGGAGACTAGCGAGCGTATGACTGCTCCAGACCACCGCGGCGAACCTACTGACACGAATCTCAGCTCCCTCCTCCCTCTCTCACTCGCTACATACTGAATTATATGGGGAAAGTACCGAATTACATGCTTTTTGCACTCGCGTTGCACGGTTATTGCAAGAAAACTAGCCATCATAAAAGGATCGTTATGGTGTCATTCGAAAGCTCTGTTTATGCCCTTTAGTCCATGAGCCAAGACCCGAATTTTGGGATATCGGTACCACCCGGGGTGACTAATTCTCTTAGGTGTTTTTAGCTTGCTACATGTCTCTAGTTTATGTTTTGATATGATAGCCCTTGCACATTGGTAGCTTAATGGTCGTTATCACTTCTTGAATAGACATACCCTACCGAAAATTCCGAAATTTTTTAAAATGTCAAATTTGGGGACAGGAATGCCTAAAGGTCAACAAAATGCATATAGTAATTGTCACATTTAATACAAGTCCTGTAAATACACACTAAGCATGCCATGGGCTTGTACATACTATTATGGCAAATTACTACTCCTAAATATCATCTACGTCAGACTCGGAATCTGACTGTTGTGCCACCGGCTCTTCTTCAATAGCCTTGTTCTGACATGTCTGTAACCTGCACATGTCCGTGCATTTTAGACCATTGCTGAGGCAAGTACACTTAGGGAGTTCGCATGACCACACACACTTGCAAGACAGTAGCTGCATAACAGCATCTGGTGCTGGTGAGCCTCGCATCCAGTTGACGGCAAGCTTACCGTCCTCATCTGTCATCCAACCGCAGTCTGTTGGGTTCGCAACAAATGGCTGGCTCTGAAGACTTCTCCTCCAGATCGCAGCCTGGTAGTTTGCACGCAGTGCATGCATGAAGAGGCAGTCCTCACAAGGAGGGAGTTGACTTGACTCTACCTCTCCACGTCTTGCACAGAACAGCTCATACCGAAGCTTGTTTACCTTAGTTGTGTGGGTAGATGGTAGGTACATGTGGCAGGTGATTTCCTGTAGCTTCTCAAAGAGTTCAGGAGACACTTCCCATGAGCGTCCAAGTTCGTGAAAAGCATGCTGGTATGTCTTGTCCATCTTCACCTGCTTGAGTGTCGTCATCTTCCCTCGGCCAGCGAATGCACTGACGGTATCACAGCCTGTAAAGGCATGCATACCAATCAATGAATCACACACGCTGCCTCCCAGTGTGCGGCTCAGTGTGGTGATATCCAGGAATCTTGTCCGGTTCTTCGTCCCGCACTTCTGGAACAGATGGGATGGGATCTTGTGGCACATGCCAAGACACAACACCATGACGTCTGTATCTTCTGCAGTGATGATGACAGACTTGTTCCCAGATTCTGCTGCATGAAGTGCATGGAGAAGAAGGCGTGTGTCTGCTTCTTCTTGAGTTGACTTAAGCTCAGGAGCCTCTTCCCACTGCTCTTTGGTGATCTTGAAGCAGCGCTGCTCACATGTGACATACAGCTCCTTGTCCTTGAGCTTCTCCCTGTGCTGTGGTGCCTTCCATTCTTTTACCAAGAACTTGATAAGACTTGCCTTGTTGGAGGAACTACCGAGTAACTTTCTCCACTGCTGGATGTTGTGCCCAGGTTGAATGTTCTTGAAATGAATTCCTGTGCCTGCACTTCTTTTGGCTCGTTCTGCATCCTTGATGGATGTCTCCTTGTAGATATCAAACACAACATCAATGCGCCTGCTCTTAGCACCTTCATGAACAGCGTGACTCAGTGCTGTACCTGCAAGCTGTGAAAAAGTTTTGTCGTTTCCCTTCAGTTTGTGGACCAGGCTCATCCCATCAATTATGGTAGAAGAGGGCTCGGGTATCACTTCTGCAGGAGAAACATTCCTCTCTAACTCCTTTGCGAGGGCAGCCTTGTTGGTCTTGCGGAGAGACCCATCACCGCTGGCAAGTGCCCAAGGCAAAGGCCCCAGGGGATGAGCCAAGACATCACTCATTTTGAGCTTTCTGTTCTCGGCAACAAGGATCATCTGGCCAAATAGGTTCCTGTCAGCCTTTAAGATAACCTCCTTGGCATGGTCTTGTGAGCGTGGCTTCATTCTGATGTTAGTGAACGTTCTCAGTTTCGTCTTCGTCATCGTGTCATGAAACTGTATAGTTGGCGTATCGATCTCCAGGCGCTCTTCCTTGAAGGCTTGATATGCATCCTCTCCTATTCTGTAGGCCCCTAGAAGGTCTTTGACAACTTCTGGTGGTGCCATAGTCGCAGTTGACAAACTGACAAGATCTTCTTGCTCTGCGTTGAAGGGGTTCAACCAGCTGGTCTCCATCAGTTGAACTAAAGATTGGACATCGGCCTCATCTCTTCTAATCCTGGGCATCTGTAGGTCTGGGTGGCTGAAGTCAGTATACTTTTGGCCTACTACCATAGTCCTGAGCTGCCTTAAGTACCTGCTGCGATACTCCGATGTCAGGTAGTACCTGGCGACAGCTCCGCCTTTCAGGCTGAAGCCTTTTGTGCCCCCTGGTGTCTGGGTGTCTTTGTTGATCGTCTCTTCGATTGTCTGGTCCACAGGGATCCGTCCAAAGGGATTCTTGCTACCGATCTGGACCGAAAAGCCACCTTGCATGAAGTGTTCATGGACCTCTGGGTGTTCAATGGGCAGTCGAGACATCAAGGCATAGTAGTAGGTTAGGAACCGGGCATAGTTCACTTTGTCATAGGCAAAACACCACGGTATCATCTGTCGGATTGCTCCTAGGTGGAGCATCCAGTTGCCTTCTCTGGAGGCTCGAATTAAGTCCAGCATGATCTCAACCATGTCCAGGTATGACATCCAGAATGCTGAGAGGTTGTGTTCATATCTGAGGGTCTCAAGATAAACTTGGAAAAGCTTCATGATATGTGTGCATGATTCACTCTCCATCAGCTCTTGAAAGAGTCCCTGAGACACATTGCTGTGAAAGCTGTTGATGTCCTTCAGTGTTTCATCTAGATGGTGTATGTCCCTTGAATGGTTTTCTTCTAGCCATGAAAGGAAGCCTTTCCATGCAAGCCTCATCAGTGCTTCATACACGAGCTTGTGTAGTCTCACTGCTCTGTTGTACCTCTTGCCGTTCATCACTCCTGACACTGATCCTTCTGCGATGATACCTGATTCCACACACAGATCTCTAAGACCTGCATCTTGAAACCTCTTTCCTATGGTGGAGATGAGATTACAGATTGTGTGGAAGACGCCCATCCTGATGATAATGTTCTTGAACTTCTCTTGTTTCCAGATAACTTCGGCAGCTTTGGCATAGAGTGCTTGATCAAACACGCACACAATCTTGTTAAGCTGTAAGGACTGCATGATAGCATGCGTTTGTTCCAAGATTTCATTAACGGTGGACATTTCTGTTGCGGGAGCATTGATAGTGGGCAGGTAGCTTACAGTGTCCTGAACCACTGCAATGTCTCTGCGCATTTTGATGTTGAACCCAGTCCAACTGCTGATGGACTGGTCCTCATGGTCTGACATTCGAGTAAGAAGCCAGATATGGTTCTTTGTCTTTGAATCCTGGACTTCCTTGGTAGTGTCGACATACGCAGTCTCAATCCTAGGTGGCCCTGCCCGCCGCCCAACATTGTATATTGGCAGCATTGATGATGTCTGAGTGATGCTTCTTATCTTGGACTTGGTAATCTCTGGCAGGACTTTCTCTGGCACAGAGCCTGCAACCTTGGACTGGACAGCAATGCCATTGACTCTATGAGAAGTACCTGCTCCACTTAGGGTCTCTTCAAGTCGGTCAATGTTATCCCAGGCCAGGGTTGTGAACACACCAGGGTAGATGTTTGCTGGCAGTGGAATGTCATCCTTTGAGCATTCCAGCTTCTGGATACAAAGGGCTGTATCGATCTCCTCAAACATTGAGTAAGACACACAGTGACCAAGACGATTCAGAGTTCGGATCAGTTCTGTGTTTCCTGTCAAAGACTTTACAGCATTGGTCAGCAGTACGTGCTTGGGTGGTTTTGTCTTGCCACTGGTAACAGCAAAGACCAAGTCACTGCCAAAGGAAGTGGCAAGACGTTGAGCTCTTTCAGAGGGAGTTTCACACTCACACTCTCCTGTCAGCAGGGTGTGCAGGAATTGAGTGACTGCTGCAGGAATGACATTCTGATCTGTATCGGGAGGCCATGGCTGACTCACATCTTGTTTATTGATCTCATTCCTCAGCTGCATTCCTGCTTTGGTTAAGACATCTTCAGAGTTAGCTGCTCTTGCTTCTTGCAGGTCTTTTGCCATTTTGTGTGCTTGCCGGGCAAGGTCGTCCATTGAGAGGCTGCGTGGATAGATTAGAAGCTTTCCTTTCTCATCTGTTGACAAAGCGTAGTGATTCTCCAAACTCGGTTTCAATCTTTCGGCGAACATGTTTCTTTGTCGCTGGTTTCAGTTGGATAATACCACGGGACATCATGGATCTCTCAAGCCTAGATGTGAGGTTTGTCATAGGCAGTACCTCTGGGTTGGGGAATAATTTGGTCCTTATATACAAGCAGAGTTCCTCGAGGGCTTCTGTCTCAACCTCTTCGTAGCGTGCTTCCTCGCTTTCTTCCTGATTTTCACCTGCACCCGACCTGGCGGCCGCTGGGAAATCATCTTTTGTGAAGAGTTTGTAGCACGACTTGTGGTAGTGACCCTCTGCAGCAACAAGGTCTCTGCTAACTAAACCAAGGATTCTCTGGTTGAGTTTCCTTATTGCTGCTCTGCGAATCTTCTCATCTGCTCGTAGCTCAACACACTGTATGAGTGGCTCCCTTGTCTTTGTTGTTTTTATGTACTTGCTTGACTTCTCGCAGAAGATACATACTTTGGCATACACCCTGCTAGTACTAGGGGCATCCCTTGATGCCCTCCTCCTGGGGTCGACGCTTGCTGATTCTATCTTGACACCCTTGGCAAGGATAGAATCCAGTGACTTCTTCATTGTAAAGAGACTACGACATTTACGGTGATAATGTATGTGTGGTATTCCTCCTTCTTCAAGGCCCTTGGCTGCTTCCAGGACTGGATCATGCTGCCTGATTTCTGCAGCCCTGAGCAATGTGTTCCAGGAGTCCAAATCCTGTGGTGACACCAGAGCATCGCTGTCATCATCAGAGCAGTGGATGATACAGTCGATCCGTGCTCTCTTCCTCGCAGATGGTTCCATCCTGCCGTCAAACAGTCGACACACACCTGCAAAAAATATCACCATTAAACCATGAACAAACAAACACATTACATGGAAACCACTCTACATATGTTTGCTCCTTCCAATAATAAATTATCCCCAAAATATAACAAAAAATCCCCAAATATGAAATAAACCCCTAAATATGGAGAAACTTGAAATACACATCGGAATAATTCTTGTAGAGAATCAAATAAGCTACAAGAGCTGTTAGAATATATTTTTCAATGTTCCCCATATTTAAGGATTTATTCTAGATTTAGAGGAAAATACCCAAAATATAGAGTATATTCCGAAATATGAGGAAATTTGAAAAATACCTAGGAACAACTCTGGTAGAGAATATAATTCTACATAGGTGTTCAAAGTTTCGCGATGATTGTGTGATGGATTTTAAAGAAAATGAGGAAAACGCCGAGCGTCACGCTAAAAATCTTTATTTTTGGGTAGCGCCCCTATTGCATCAAAAAAATTAGACTAAGCTACCAGTGCGAGAAGGCTATCATATCTTAATGTACTTACAGTCACTCTATAAACATTTTAGTACCATTCGTGTTTAGTCACCCCAGGTGGTACCGATATCTGGCCTGGCTCATGGACTACATGGCTTATGACGGTGAATATTTGCATCAATGGGTAAAATACTCAAACATACGTTCTTCATTATCCCATATAAGTCGTTCCCTCTCCAAGAAAATATTACCATACGAATAGGATAATATTTGAAATATATTCAAACTACATATACAGTAGTATCCGCCACATCCACCAGATCTTTGAGAGAAATATCTAGTTCTTGAACTAAATATACTCGTCTGACGATAGTGTAGCTAGGAATTAGTGATATCCTTGTAAGATGCTGGTAGGTATAAAACTAAATAAACAAACAACTTCATTGACATTATTCTGAACAAATACAACATTTGAACATATACAACTGCATCTCTATTTTGCTGACACTCGTTGAACTGCTCCAAGTGTCGGGGTTCATTTTCCACTTCACTGCATTACCATTCTGTAACTCCTACAACTTATGTTATTATGTTTAGTTAAAGTTGCTTGTCCCTTCTATGTGTATACTATTCAGACAGTTAATACGTCTCTATAATTATATAGTCAAGATAAAATTCAATAGTTAACGGACAAATTATACTACACTTTGCATATCATCTGGTTAAGATCATAACAATTGATAACTGACAAGATATTTGTTCAAGCCGTTTACATCCACGTGTTCGTTTAAATTGTCTTCGTTTAAATTGTCGTATATGACTTTTGTATTATCTCCCTGGTGCCTGTATTTAGTTTGTTTTTATCTTGGTATCTATGGAGATTGTCAGCTCATTTAAGTATCTGGGCAGTGTGTTGAGTAAAGACTATGGATGAAGAAGTGCGGGAGAGGGTGCAACAGGGGAAGAGGGTTGTAGGAACGTTGGAAGCAGTAACAAGAAATAGGGTGGTCAGTATGGAAGTGAAGAAGTCCTTGCATGACAGTGTGGTAATCCCGACACTGAATTACGGAAGCGAAGCATGGACGTTCGAGAAGAGACTCAGACCAAGAGTGAGAGCGGTGGAAATGAGTTACTTAAGAAGTGCGTGCGGAGTTACACGGAGGGATAGACAGACGAATGAGGAAGTAAGAAGGAGGTGTGGTGTGGAGGTAGATGTGCTGGAAAGTGTGAAAAGAAACAACTTGAGATGGGTTGGCCATATGGAACGTATGGAAAGCGAGAGAATGACTAAGAGGGTGTACGAGAGCGAGGTGGAAGGACAGAGAGGTAGAGGTAGACCGAACAAGAGGTGGAATGATGGAGTGAGGAAGTATATGCATGAAGGCGGTGCTGGTTGGGAGGAGGGGCGTCGACTGACGGGGTACAGAGGTGTATGGGGGTGGTACGTTTGTGGCCACCCTTTCTGGGATCACGGCGTCAGGCAATAGATAGATAGATAAATAGATCTATAACTTCATCTACACTATACACATGCCTTGCTTTTGTGCCCCAATTAGCTCTCTAATATAGTTAAGCATCGCATTTTGTTTTTCTTTCAGTTCCCGTTTATTGACCCTATTTTCAAGTTTGGCCTTCTTTTATTTCGTATTTACATTGAATGTTACCTTGAGAATCTGGCATAGGGATAACGTATGTGTTCTTGTTAACACACTATTTACCTATTATACAATACTCTTATACAAATTCGTTCCCCCGTGTTTCTCACCTTCATTTGTATTTGCTTCTTAATATTCTTCTCGGTCTTGTTTCTCTAAGTATTTCACCTCTTACCCTTGATCTTCCATCTATTGTTTGATTGTCTCTTCTCACTTATTATATTTGTTTTTCTGTTTTTCATAATATTATTTTGTCAAATGTACCATAGCCCATCTATCTAGCTTGACTCAGTTAGCTCTCTTAAAAATAATGTACTGTATATCGTGTGTACTCCTCTCATTACCATTTCACTTTATTATCCAATATGTGTGTTTATTACTGGCGAAATATTCCCGGAAAACATGATCGTAAAGCACCGTTTTAACAGTTACACACCAAACTATTGCATACTAAACTTCTTTATGTTAACACTTGAGGTGCCCAGCCAGCGCAACGTGGAATTAATTGTTATCTTAAAAAGGTAAAGTGGTAAAAATATTTCTTGAACTAGTCTCATGACTCATAACTTTCTCCAAAGCGACATACCCTAATGGTATGACGAAAATGTTGTTATATTTTGGTTAATGAAAACACGGATACAATATAAAAACTACAATGTTGATGCGCTGAGGTTCGAATCCTTGGAATACTACATGTATTCATTAGTTTCATTGCTTAGGCTTATTTGTAAGTTAATTGGTTGGTTGGTGAAAAAATACTATCCAATGGATTAAAGATATTAAAAGGTGAATTGAGTTTCGGGATGGTTTATGGATATTGAGCCTTAGCTGTGGAATGTCCATATACAGTTGGCGTGGCTGTTGTTATGAAAGCTGGCATTGACCAGTGTAGCATAGTCAGCTATAATTACATGATGCTAGATTAAAGCAGTACGGTACATTTGTAAAAATAATAATTTATATCAGTGATTTAAAAAAAGATTGAATTTAACATAGATATCACTATCGGTAAATTTAATATTACAATCATATCCTGCCTTGATACTGTAAGTACAGTAAGATTATTTTGCAGAATGAACGTGTTTTAACCCTTGTCTATCGGGGCCCGACTTAAGTCCGTATCTCAAAACCTGGACTATGGAGCGTAGGTTACTTCATGACCGCTCGGCACGGACCCCGCGCGCCTACTGACATCTACTCCACACACATCCACCTTCCATACCTCGCCACACAGGGAATTATATAAGGAAATTACCGTATTTTAGGGTTTTTGCACTCGTGTTGCACGATCGTTGCAAGAGAACGCGTGGTCGTAGAAGGATGGTTCTGGTGTCATTGGAAAGCTCAATTTTACCCCTTTCAGGGATACATAATTGTATTACGCTCTGGCTCTTGTTTATGCATGAAAAAGAGCACGGAAACAAGGCCATTTAGGGTAAAAAAAAAAGCGCTGGGCGCGTAGTGGAAAAAAACTGACGGGCCCGCTCGTAATGTGTTAAACTGGTCATATAAAGTTTCGCCAAATGTATAGTAATTCACACAGTCTACCTATATTATTGAATAATAATACATATAATATATCCTACTACTACTACTACTACTACTACTACTATTACTACTACTACTACTACTACTACTACAACAACTAATACTAATACTATACGAGGTTTCCAATGTTCAAGTCAGTGACATTCCCGACACAGGATTATTTTCACAGCCAATCTGGTGTGAAGTGAAGGGAACCAGTAATGTCAGTCCGGTTGTTCATGCTTGGTGATGTTGATACAGTGAGTGATGTTTGTGGTGGTGATATAGACTGTGATGAGAGGGAGAGAGAGAGAAAGAGAGAGTGAGAGCAGGAGAGAGAGAGAGTGAGAGATAGAAAGAGTGAGAGCATGAGAGAGAGAGAGAGAGAGAGTGTGTGTGTGTGTGTGAATATAAGTGTGCATGTTAGTGTTATAAGAGTATATCGAAGCTTATTTACATGCAAGTTTTGTGATAAATATGTGTATTATCATAATATAAGTCTGTTAAGTTAGATTTGAACCTCTCTGAAAACAAAACAGCATTCAAACATCTTTAATGAATGCCATGAGAAGTGTTAACCCTTTCAGTACCATGATATATTTCTACATTTGTTTCTGCTTCTGCTACACGATTATATTCAGCTTACGAAGGACCTCGAAACATTATAGGGTTACATATATAGCAAGGTGTGGGACGGTTGTTAGTGAAGGCTTTATTGGCTGCCAGTTCGTTCGTGAGATCATACTGAAGTTGCTTTGAGGGTAATTTGAAGTTGGTTAGAATTGACAAAGTTGATGTTAAGTTAGGTAATGTTAGGCTCTGTTATACTTAATATACTGTCTAGTATGGTTGTCTACAATGTTACGATACTGTTAGGTTAAAACTATGTTAGGTTAGTGCAGATCAGGAATTTAGGTACATGTTATGTTAGAATATACCAAGGATTTATTTTAGTAATGGGTATGCTAAAGATATATTAATTAAAGTAGGTGTTGAATACGACACGTTAGCGTAGGTTAAATTATAGATGTTGTCAGATGAGGACGTATCAAATCTACATGTCAGACATAATACCCCGGTCATAACACATGTCAGACATAATACCCCGGTGAAAATACTCGAAAGCGAAATAAATACAATCCGGGCACACAGGTGGACTGTACATGTGTCCCCAAGGTCCCAAAATGTCCGAACAATTGGTCCATAAATCATCAGGCGGAGAGAATGGCTGGCTTTAGTGTGTGTGTGTGTGTGTGTGTGTGTGAGTGTGTGTGTGGGTGTGTGGGTGGGTGGGTTGTTGGGAAGGCAAATTCTCTATTAATTGCCCTCCATTCGCCATTTTCTCCCTCCTCCCCCTTCTCGCCTCGCTCTCTCTCTCTCTCTCTCTCACTCACTCACTCACTCACTCTCTCTCTCTCTCTCTCTCTCTCTCTCTCTCTCTCCCCTCCTCTCCCATCTCTCTCTCTCTCTCTCTCTCTCTCTCTCTCTCTCTCTCTCTCTCTTCTCTCTCTCTCTCTCTCTCTCCAAATATTCGTGGAGTGCAGTAAATTGTGCTGCCTTCCTCTGCCAAGTTTGTCCTTGAACTTTGCTCATCTGTTAACACAGAGAGAGAGAGAGAGAGAGAGAGAGAGAGAGAGAGAGAGAGAGAGAGAGAGTGTGAGAGAGGAATAAGACAAACAGTGGGAAGGTTTAGGTGGGAGTAACATGAGAAGGCAATGGGGAAAGTTTTGGGAAAAAGGTAAATATGGAGAGAGAGAAAGAAAGAAACTACCGGATATTTGTTAATATAATTCTCGAGTTTTTGGAGTAAGTTTTAACCATATCCAGTCAAGTACTTTCTATCCCTGGCGAAGGTAATATTTAACTTATTAAGATTATATCTACACTACGTGAAGGAATCAATTTAACTAATTTGATTATGTATTAGAAGTTTATTTAACATTTTGAAGTCTCGTGTTGATTATTGGAACATACTCTCGTAATGTAATTGAAGTTTGGGTAAGTAGGGAAAATGTTATCAATATTTTGTTAGGCTAAGGCTTCTATAGCTTATATTCAGTTGTTTTTAAGTTTGATTATTTTGTAATTTGTTCGGGTAGAACAGATTAAGTTAAGTTAGGTTATGGTAAGTTAGCTTTATGTTGCAGTAGGTTAGGTTATCTTAGTGTACTAAATGATTAGGTTAAATTAACATAAATTAGCATATTTTAAGGTTTGTCTATCATATGTTAAGATTGTTAGTGTTATGTGTTGACATTCGGGATATTGACTGAGCGAAATAACTTGAGGGCAGTTTCTGGTCATCCATATAATTCTCCAAAATAAACAAAAATCGTAAATCCTTGACAATTTGTAATACTTTGCGGAAGTGTGGCAAATAATAATGTGGGAGAATAGGATGAATATTCCCTCCATATTATAATGTGGGAGAATAGGATGAATATTCCCTCCATATTAAATCCAAGTTAATAGGATTTTGAACTGAATAAGTCGGGCTTGTAATATTATATTTCATGACGGTAAGATGATGAACGGTATGTATAAATGTCTTTGAAATATATTATACAACTCCAGATTGTTTATGCTACAAAATACACTCGGTATATTAGGACACTGCTGTGTATGTCCATGTGTTAAAGAGAGAGAGAGAGAGAGAGAGAGAGAGAGAGAGAGAGAGAGAGAGAGAGAGAGAAAGAGAGGTCATTTCGGCGGTGGAGACGTGATGGTTTAGTAAAGTGAGTTTTGTTCGTAAAATAAATATTGGACTATTGTTTTGTGTATTGTTGTGTAGATGGAGGACAGGGAGATATGCGACGGAGTGAATATTTGACAAAAGGCAGAACATTCGTACATTACACATTATTTTATATGCCCATTGGAACTCATATATTAAGTGTATATGAATTAATGTTTAATAAATAGATAATATTATGTTGTGTATAATTATGGACTATTGTTATATAAATATATAGACTGGCGTTTGTTGATACTGGTAGTGGTAGTTTTGGAGGTACAGAGTGTGGGGATAGTTTTGTTATCACTTCTCTTTATCATGGTTTTAGTTCTTCCACTTACTCTGGCTTACCCTTTGTGTCTTTTATCCTTGTCTCTTCTTTCCCTCATCATATTTGTGTTACCTACTTCCCTAGTAGTACAGCTTCCCTAGTAGTACAGCTTCCCTAGTAGTACAGCTTCCCTAGTAGTACAGCTTCCCTAGTAGTACAGCTTCCCTAGTAGTACAGCTTCCCTAGTAGTACAGCTTCCTAGTAGTACAGCTTCCCTAGTAGTACAGCTTCCCTAGTAGTACAGCTTCCCTAGTAGTACAGCTTCCCTAGTAGTACAGCTTCCTAGTAGTACAGCTCCTAGTAGTACAGCTTCCCTAGTAGTACAGCTTCCCTAGTAGTACAGCTTCCCTAGTAGTACAGCTTCCCTAGTAGTACAGCTTCCCTAGTAGTACAGCTTCCCTAGTAGTACAGCTTCCCTAGTAGTACAGCTTCTTAGCACACAATTTCAGACCAATTGTTCAAATTGTGATAAAAGCACCAAACTTGGTGTATGTATACCTTGGGGTATACTAAGCAATATAAGGGGTGCATCCCAAATAAACCGACCCCATAAGGGGGTGTGGCATCAAAAACAAAATGGTCACCCTGAAAAACTGGAAAATATAATTTGGGGCATATCTCTGCTTCTAATATTGGGTTTCAAGTGGTTTAAAATGCTAATTTATAGTTATTTGGCACGCCTAATCCATTGGGACATATAAATAACTGATTTGGCACAGGGAAGACATTTCGGTATATAGGGGCCCACACAATCGCATCAAATCTGGGACACAGGAAGGCAGCAGCTTTGCCTTTATTCCATTACCTAACAGGGTGTGACACAACCTCATCGTTTGCAGGACGTGGAAAGAAAAGATGCTGGGATGCGTGGAATATCGGTGACTCTCTGACAGACTCTCTCCTCAATCTTGCCAATGCACCTGTTACCCTGGACTCGTCGGATCTGCAAACCATCGAGAAATACATTGTACTTCTATACAACAGAACATGCGGACTGGAAACTGTGAACGAAGCAAGGAAACATCTTTTCGCACAGGGGTCAAGATCACTGGAAAACATTCCCCCAACTGAGGCAGCACTCTTGGAACACTGCAAACGAGTTACGTACCAAGGTGGATACATATGGGGACAGATCCTCACACTCGTCCCTGTTCTGCCAAAGCCAAGTGATTGGGGGTGGACTATGACAGAACATGGTTGGTATCCACACTGGACAACACTACCGGAGGCATCGCGGGCTTCTCAAGAACTCATACGCTGTGGGTGCAAGAAAACATGCAGGGGACTCTGCAAGTGCAAGAAAAATGAACTCAACTGCACAGAGCTTTGTGGCTGCCAAGGTGGATGTGCGCACTAACTATTTACTGTGAGTTGTTGTTTTTGCTGTTGTTCCCTAAGCTGCCTGGCCGAACAGCCCCGAGTCCCTGAGAAAGGCCATGGCCACGATCGGGCTTTCCCACAGAGCTCTCATTGAGTGTAGATTGTGTTGTTGGCGTAAGTGGTTGTGTGAAATGCAGTCTTCTATGATGTGTTTAATGGTATGGGGTGCTGTGTTACATCCCGGGCAGGCGTCGACAACGGAGTCATCCAGTCTCTTCTGATAGCTCAGGAGAGCTGGATGGTGTCCGCATCTCAGCCTGGCCAGGTGGACTCTGTCCTCGCGAGGAAGGGAGGATTCGGAAGGATGGATTTCGGGAGGTCGTGCATGCAGCTGCGTGTTGTCTGTGAGTGAGTGGATGGGTGAGAGATATGAGTATGATGTGCTTCTGGAAGTTGGTTCGGGGTGGGCAGGGAGGGAGAGAGGACAATAATTGTGTGTGATACCGTGTGCTGGGTGTTGTTTTGATATTTCTTGGTGTCTGTGGGTGTGTTGCCATGTAGTTTAGTGGGTGGTCTTGGTTCGTGGAGGCTGCTGCCAGGAATTGAGTGCCTCTCATGTCCAGATGGTCTTTGACTTTGAGGATTTTGGTTTCTTGATGTAGGTGATCTGTGGGTGCAGTAGCTGTGCAGCCTGTAATGATCTTCAGGGCTTTGTTTCGAATAGTCTGTAAGGTTTTATGATGTGTTTCAGCAAGGTTAGAAGCCCAGGCTGGGCTTGCGTATTCCATCACTGATCTTATGTATTGTTTATATACTGTGATGGTAGTTTCTTTGTTGTGTCCAAATTTTGTGTGAGCAAGTGACCTGAGTGCGTTAAGTCTGGGTGTCAGTTTCTTTTTAATGTTTGTGGTGTGCTGTTTGAATGTCATATGAGTATCATATGTTACTCCTAGGATTTTGGGTGTGTGTGTATGTGTTAGGGGTGTGTTGTTTATGGTGAGTTGAGGGATGTATTCGTGTTCGCCTGTCCAACTTGTGAGCAGGGTTGCGGTGGATTTGGTCGGGGCTAGATTAAGTCTGTTTGTAGTGCACCAGCCATGTAGTGTGTTGAGATAGGGTTGAAGGAGATCTGTTGCTCTTTTTGGGTCATGGTGTGTGCATGTGAGTGTTATGTCATCTGCATAGGAGGCTAAGTTTATTTGGGGCGTATTGGGTGTAGTTATAATGTGCATGTACAGATTGAAGAGTGCGGGCGATAGGACGGATCCTTGTGGGACTCCGTTTGGAAAGTTTCTGATTTTACTGTGAGTATTCACACATGGTTCACAATATTTTGATCTCATTTCGAACTCTGGTTGTTTGCTGTATAAGTTCGACAATAAAAGATGAGTTCTTTCCAACGATAGAGTTTGTTTTGTTGAATTTCTTCATTTGAATCAAAATGGACGCCATTTTGAAAATATGCAAATTAAAGTTTTGCAATCAATGAGCCTTACGCATTAATGTATCCAGAATACCTAAAGGCCATAATCTAGTATTTTAAGCCATTCAAAAATGAAAATTGCAAGTATATATGGGTTGATACAGATATTTTCAGTATTTAATGTCGGCCATTTTGTGTTTGGTGCCACACCGCATTATCATCCAGATTTGGTTGGGGTCCACCCCTTATTTCATTTAATATATATCAAAGTGTACATGGACCAAATCTGTTGCTTTTATCAACATTTGAACAATACATTTGCTTAGAAGCTGTACTATAGTAGTAGGGTCATTTGCTGGGAATCCGTGACCATTTTGTTCCTACCTTTTTCTCTGATGGATTTGACAACCTGAACCATTTTAAAAGAAAATTAGCTCCTATGCCCCTCTGAAAAATGACGGCTAACTCTGCTAGAGCCCAATATTCAAAATGGCCGCCAACGCCATCTTGAAAAATATGAAATGTAATATCTCTGGCATCAGATGAGCTACAAGGACGAATGAGGTGTCCTTTTTCACTAATTCTGGCATTCCAAATCCACTGGAATGATTAATGTATTGTATTGTATTGTATATTGTATTGTTATTGTATTGTATTATACTAATTGTACATACTAATCTGTCACTTCACTGTCACTACATGATTCACTGTATGAGTCACAATCAGAATCAATTTCCTCACTTTCGCTGCTATCATCACTGTTGTTCTCTGCCTGCGGATTTGTAGGTAGTGGTATGGATGGGGGAAATGGGGCTGGGTTGAACGGACAGGCAGACATAGGCCATTTACAAGATGCCATCCATGGCCGATCGGTGAGGGGTGCCTTTGGAGCTGGTAATGCTTTTGCAATATATGCAAGATAGTTTGCACACTCCAAGTGTGGACGGAGACTGTCCAAGTCAGCAGAGGTGGGCGCGCTCCGGTGGGACCAGTAATGCGGCAGCGCTCCGCGCTCATCAGACATAAGGTAATGCGGCAGCGCTCACGCGCTCCTTTTGTCAGCAGACCCGATGCGCTTCCCGCTCCGCGCTCCTGCGCTCCGCGCTCCCAAAAATAGGTATATCAAAAACAAAACAAACAAAACAGCTTCTAGAAGTTATTTAATTATTTACCTTTGTCCTTCACTTTGTCCATTGTCTTTCACTTCACTAAATTCCAAGAATTCAAAACATTAAAAAAAACTCAAGTCATGGTGTCTTTCTGAAGTTTAACTGTTTAAGTTTCTCATTTTCTCAGTTTCTGTTATTCTTTAATATGTCATATCAATGAATCAAATGTCAATGATATGATATGAATCATATCATTGCAAATGTCAATGATATGATATGATTGATATCATTGTGAGTTTGTAACATTGTGACTGTCCATTGCTATCTATGATATGACATAAAGAATTACAGAAACTGTCCAAACTGAGAAACTTAAACAGTTAAACTTGTCAAGCTACCATTCTAACAAGCCTAACAATACAATAACAACAATTTAGTTGATTACATGATTAAATGAATAATAATTTAATATCATAATGTGACGGCACCACCACTACCCCAAACCCCACCTCCCACCCACTCGCTGACTATCGGTCGCCTCACAAGGAAAACAAAAGAAAATCTGTGGCGGCGAAACGATTGCACCAATCGGTTCCATATTTGTGTGACAAGTGCCTTACCCTTTTGCCTTCCCTCCACCACACCCCCAACTGCCTCCCACAACCCACTTCCAGCGTATCCGTACGAAGAAAAGGAAAACAAATAAAATCTGTGGTGGCGAAACTACCTCACTAATCGGCTTCATATTTGTAACACGAGTCAATTACGCTTCTACCTTCCTCCCACCATCCCCCAAACCACCCTCCCACCCATACATTCAAGTAACATTCCGATAGTATCGAACTATCGATACCATAATATCGATAGCAAAAGCCAAAAAAAAAAAAATAACAAGTTAACAACTGTAACACTGTCAGTCTGTCACTATCATAGTATCACTGTATCACAGTTCACTAACACCGTGAGTAACACCGTACGAACGGTACACGATAATGATGTTCTTGTACCTGTTGTTGACAGGAAAAATCGCCTCCGGAGCGCCAGAAAGGAGCGCAAATTTCTAGCTGCGCTCCCCGCCTGCACTCCGATTTCAGAATTTTGCCGCTCCTCGCTCCGCGCTCCTCTATATTGGTAATGCGCACTGGATCGCAGAGCGCAGAGCGCCAAATGGCGCGCACCTGCCCACCTCTGCAAGTCAGGCACAAGTCGGATAGTGCTTTTTTTCTTCAGAGCTCTCCACTTCGCTGCCCTCGCATCTCCCAGGGTCTTGCTTTTGGTATCACCATAGACATATCGAATGGCAAACCGCTCCAAATCACTGATGACCTGTTCTGTAACTAGGAGCTGTGTACCACATGCTGCTAGCAGGTCGTGTGCCTCTGTAGACTTCTCCAGACGATCTGCGATGAGCTTCTTGCTTGCTCCATAGAAGCCAGAGTTGTGGTCACACCCAGTGAGGACATGAAGTGGTATGATGGATGCATCCATTGCCTCACTGCACAAACATCGGGCATCGATAAGCTGACGTTTGCGTTTCACACACAGGATTCCTGTTGTCTTCTGAGCAACATATGCCACTTGCACATAGTTGTCTGTGTCCTCTGTGTCAAGAACGACAGTTGCTGTGTAGCTGTCTGACCGGAGCACACTATATATGGTGAGCATTGCCGTATCTGCCTCTGCATGGGAGCATGTGAGCTCTGGCACAAGCTTGCCTGTGGTGAGATTCTTTGCATTTGCAGTGCTGCCAACTACACAGTAGATGATCTGGGTGCTAGTTGTTGCTGCTGTTCTCTGGAATTCCGTTTGAAGAAATGCCTGAAGGCAGATTTTGTTCTCAGGTTTACCCAGGAGAGCATGGAAAACTTTACTAGAAGGACATTTATCTTCTGTCTTCATGAAGACATTGCTGATTGGCAGTTTTTTTTGGCGCAGTATTCTCTCACTGTCCTTGATCGTGTAATTCTGATCATATGAATCATTGACGCAAATGATGCGCTCAGCATGCTTGTGTCTCGTTAGAACGAAGTGCACCAACTTCTCTGCATAATCTCCCCAGGTATACTTGGTACCGTCTCCCTTCTCTTGTCAACTTGTGGAATGGGCTTCCCCGAAACGTTATAGACTGCATCACCGTTGATTCATTTAAACTCCGCCTAGACAATTATCTCGCATCAAACCCGCGACTAACTGCGTTTGTAAATTAATAACTTTATTTTATCCCCCCCTCAGTTACTAACCCCTCTGTCCTCTACTAACTTCCAAATCCTGCCACGGACATTAGTTCCAGGGCAGTAGTTCCCTTTCCAATGTTCCCTTACCCACTCTAAACCACTGTTTAGACACTTGATCCTCAGTGTTTTGGAGAACAAGCAACCTAGAAGGGTCACTAGATCTGTTGTTGCTTGATTTCCTTTTTACTCCTTTGTACTCTCTGTCTTCATTGGTAGGAGTTGTTAGGCGCCAGATGAGGCCCATATCAATAATAGACGTGTATACATCAGGCTCTGGAATGACAGTCATAGTTAGTTTTTGTTGAAGCTTGCTTTTCTGTGCCTTACGGATGGTTCCATTGACATTGAAGATGGAAAGGCACTCGGCTGTAACACGATGCTGCAGGACTTCTTGAAGTTTGAGGGCACCACTCGTTTCAACCAGTCCGAGAACAGAGGCCGAGGCATTACGCTCCATTTCCTCTGTCTTTCCCTTCAGGTTCTCACCATGTGCTTTCTTCAATTCCTGAGTTGAAAAGTTTAAACGCTTGCTACGGGGAACTCTGTCATTGAGAGACTTGGTCTTGGAATACACTCTCTCACTCAAGAACTGCTTCAGTTTGCTTGTGCCATCCTCCTTTGCCGATTTCAAGTCGGCAGCGAGAGCGTCTGAGGCTGGGATTCCTGACTGTAGGGATCGAAGTGTCTTGTTTGTATGGTCAAATGGATCACACTTGAATTCAGTGAGACATGCGCTTATATCCTGTACAGCTTGTTCATCCTTCTTCATTTTACTCGACGAGCAATCAGCATGCTTCCCTTTTCCTTGTTTCTTGCGATTAGCATGGCGAGGTGGTTCCCCACGCTTCGCTGTCTTGTATGGGTTGACTTTTTGCATTTCACTTCCGAGCACTTTGAGAGTTGTCGAGAGGTTTGATGCAAAGTTGGCACCGGGAACTGGTCTATCCTCGTGATTCTCAGAAGGAAGATCTGTATCAAATGATTCTGGCTGCACAAACATGACATTAGTGCGGTGTGACTGGCCAGCACCGGTCAGTGTGTCGCTCTTCAAGTCATCGTTGTCGACTATAGCAATAGCAGGCTTACCCTCAGCTAGTTCGAAGGGGCATTCAGATGAGCACTTGAGGTCATTGACCACCCAAAAATCTCGCTGCATAAGTACGTCATTGTAACTGATGCCCAGTCCATCTTTGTGCATTATGTCGACTATCTCCCTACTCTTGGTCAGTCCATGTAGCAAGACAGAGAGATTTATCTCAGATGCAGTGCGTTTTCCAGTGATGTAGCTTGTGAGGATAGATGCAATCGATCGGACGGATGGACTGTCATCAATTGCAAACTTATTTGGGTGTTTCAGCCATGTGAGCAGCTTCAGCAGGAGCTCACTGAGGTCTTCTTCTCTCTTCAACTCGTGTATATATGGGAGCCAGGGAATAGTATTTGTCCTGATGACTTGCTCTTTGAGTCATGCCACAACATTCATCACCAACTGATCATTGCTGACACCCAATGAAGATATTGCCACCTCGATGTATGTACCTGCTGCTGTTCTTTTGAATGCGTTCATGAAATCCGATGTCTTCCCCAAATTCATTGATGAGAATTTAGTTTAAGTAGCTGGATATTACTACTGAGTTATGTCCGTGATTTGAGATAATGCCCTTATAGTCCTGCAGAAGGCCTTGCAGTGTGCGAATTTCATGGTCTTTGAAGATGACTTGACGAATATGATGAAAGAAGAGAGCTTGGGCCTCTCGGAGGTTTACACGCTGCAGATGTTGAGTGCTTTCATCTGAAATGGCCTTGTGGTCGCTTACATATTTGCGCCAGCACGCACGATGGTAGCGGATTTCCAACCCAAATGCTGTTTGACTATCTGGGATGGATGCAATCAGAGTGTCAAGTCTCAATCTCATGACCTCATCTTCCAGACGAACAGTATGTAACTTGAATTTAGTCCAGGCATCTACTGTTGATAGGAGTAAAATCTGCTTGTCACGATCACTACTCTTGTATACCCCTTTCATGCACCACACACATAGAGTCTTATCGTGAAGGACACCCATACTGGAGTGGAGCCTTTTAGGTGCACTGGCCTCTGGGGAAGGGTCTTGTTGCTCTCTTTTATTATCCATTATTTCGGTCACTTCACAAGTCGGCGATTTTCATCAGATGGGCATGCGATCCATCTGAAACAGTAAAAAGGTAATATTATATATACACCGCAGGCAGAGAACAACAGTGATGATAGCAGCGAAAGTGAGGACAGTGATTCTGATAGTGGCTCATACAGTGAATCATGTAGTGACAGTGAAGTGGCAGATTAGTATGTACAATTAGTATAATACAATACAATAACAATACAATATACAATACAATACAATACAATAACCATTTCAGTGGATTTGTAATGCCAGAATTAGTGAAAAAGGACACCTCATTCGTCCTTGTAGCTCATCTGATGCCAGAGATATTACATTTCATGTTTTTCAAGATGGCGTCGGCGGCCATTTTGAATATTGGGCTCTAGCAGAATTAGCCGTCATTTTTCAGAGGGGCATAGGAGCTAATTTTCCTTTAAAATGGTTCAGGTTGTCAAATCCATCGAGAGAAAAAGGTAGGAACAAAATGGTCACGGATTCCAAGCAAATGACCCTATTATAGAGCATCCTTGTTAAAATGCGTATTCTAGTTCATATTATCTAGGTATTACAGTATAGTGTTACTATGTTAGTTCTTCCTAGTTTGTTATATAACTCAGAGATTGGTCAATATATTTCTGGTTACTAACTATATTGCCTTATTTTATTACATACATACATACATACATACATACATACATACATACATACATACATACATACATGAACATTATGACACCCACACAGGCGTATACTTAAATACGTATCATTTCTATCTATCTATCTATTGCCTGACGCCGTGATCCCCGAAGGGGTGGCCACGAACGAACCGCCCCCATGCACCTCTGTCCCCAGTCAGTCGACGCCCCTCCCCCCAACCAGCACCGCCTTCGTTCATGTAGTTCCTCACTCCATCCTTCCACCTCATATTCGGTCTACCTCTCCCCCTCTGTCCCTCCACCTCGCTCTCGTACACCCTCTTAGTCATTCTCTCGCTTTCCATACGTTCCATATGGCCGAACCATCTCAAGTTGTTCCTTTTCACACTTTCCAGCACATCTACCTCATTATCATTTGCATCCTGTATATAACATTATATGTATAATAACATTGAAATACTCTCGCCCGATATCTGACTCGAATCGAAAGTACAATACCTCTTAACACACACACACACACACCTCATCACTATCAATACATCACAGGACTACAACAATTTTCTTTCAATACCTACTCCATTTCTTGTTATACCTCACGTCTCTCTCTCTCTCTCTCTCTCTCTCTCTCTCTCTCTCTCTCTCTCTCCACTCTAAACCACTGTTTGGACACTTGATCCTCAGTGTTTTGGAGGACAAGCAGCCTAGAAGGGTCACTATATCTGTTGTTGCTTGATTTCCTTTGATTTCCTTTGTACTCCACTACCCACAAATTTACAACGTAGAAATAGTCGCATTTTCCCACCGTCCTCCTGAAAATGGTAAAGATTCACTCTAATATACAATATGCCTCAGTTCATAAAGTTATGTGGGACCCATTGAATATTAATGGTAAAGATTCACTCTAATATACAATATGCCTCAGTTCATAAAGTTATGTGGGACCCATTGAATATTAATGGTAAAGATTCACTCTAATATACAATATGCCTCAGTTCATAAAGTTATGTGGGACCCATTGAATATTAATGGTAAAGATTCACTCTAATATACAATATGCCTCAGTTCATAAAGTTATGTGGGACCCATTGAATATTAATGGCACCACTTCCTAACACTTACTCTAATGAATTATTATACATCGCTCATAACACGGTTGTTTTAGTACAAGTGTTTGTTGTTGTTATTAATATGAGTTGCTTGATCGTACAGACGTGTATATAAACTGATATACAGTAGTTCATACATCTCAGATTAAGCTACTATCTTCTCAGTCAACCACTCTGTAAGGTTTTGGAATCAGCTTCCAAGAGACGTAATCATGGTGAGAGGCTTTTCAATTTGATAATTGCACTTTCATAAATGTATTTATACTTACAATTGAGCAACCCTGTTGGAACTAACTTCTCTGTTGTCGTGCACATTCTTGTGTATATCACCTTGTTTATTGATTTGTAAATCATGTCTTATACTGTAGTGTTTTCAAATATATGTAGTTAAAAGGCTTGTGGTATGTTTTAACACCATGATACTACCGGTCTCTTCTAATCGTAAATATATTTTTGGAAGTTAGCATGAGTGTAAATGAAACAAAATGACCATCCTATTTGGAGTTCTTCCGAAATGTATATATTCCATTCAACACAAGTATATTGTCGATTATAATCGATGAACCTATAATATATATATTTTCTACTTAGATTCAAACGACCATTTAATTTCTTTGTTTCGTATAGTTCGTCTATTTGTGGTTGTCATCGAGTCATATTTGTTTCACGAAAATTCGGGAAAACTTTGCATTTCATCATAGACCTTCAATCTAACAAGAAAACCCATGCATCTTATCAAAAAATAAACAAATTGAATTTGAATTCTTGTCTATCTAACTATAGTAACTATTACCAGACCCCCCTATCCCCAGGGAGGTGGCCGACTAAACATCTCTTCGCTAACATCTTCCTTTGATCTGTTCATCATGTTGCTTATGGCCAACTTGTAATTTAATATCAAGTTTAGATGTTGGTTCACTTTTGATGATTTAATGGCGAAATGTAGTTACTCCCCGACCAGTTCTGGCGGGCGATGGCGAAATAATGAGACCTGATTTATGAAGATAGATGGTGTGGTGGTGGTAGTTGTGGTTGTTCTGGTGGTGTGGGTGTTTGTGGTAGTAATGGCAATGGTAGTTGATTATTGAAATACGCCATGCTATATGGCTAATATTTTGATAAACGATCATAAATATGTAGTTGCAAGAACTGTATTAAGACAAATGAGTATTTGTATATCATCTACTATTGTTGACTGTAGTTTCATTTCATTGCTACAACAGTGGACTTGCTGGTCGTTGAGTTGAATGTTTTTGACAGACCCAAAAAGCGTCCCTCTTTCCCCGGAAGAAGAATGTCGAAGCCAATTGAAACATAATTCGTACTCAGTGATCATTATTTCACCTTCTGTAGGTACACTTCATGGTGTTCCTACTATTTTTGTATTTATCCTAAAGAAATTTATTGTAAGTATTATTGACTTCCTTTTACCCTTATCTATAACTAACATCACTCTCATTCACTGAGTGTGTAAGAGTTGTAGTTATGTGACTTAGTTTGTGTCATTTGTGTATGTGAGTGTGTCTGAGTGTGTCTGTATATACATTATCTATAACTAACATCACTCTCATTCACTGAGTGTGTAAGAGTTGTAGTGAAGTGACTTAGTTTGTGTCATTTGTGTATGTGAGTGTGTCTGAGTGTGTCTGTATATACATTATTGCGCTCATTAGCACACAGTTGCAAACACTGTTCTATACAGTACCGGTACCAATTAACCTTTGTATGTGTTTATATGTTATATTTATATAGATATGGAATTGATTAATGTAATTTTAATTGGGTTACAATAGGTCAAAGTGTCGTACTATGGGTTTTGTGTTAGTATATGTATGAATTATCCAAGTGACCATTAAGGTTAAGGTTATCGTGTTCCCGCTATAATAATATCAAGGACTGTCTGTACTGAACGGACCCCACAGACTCAGTAAAGATAATCACACAGATATCTGGGCTAAAGTTTGATATTAGGTGTGTGTCCCAAATTATAGCTGACATGCAACACAGTCCATTATGATCTATACTATAATCATTGTTGTCTTCATCACCATTCTTTGCTATCAACATTAATTCAGTACCATCATATTCATAGATATCACATCTTCATTATCACCGCCTTCACTAGCAATATCAATACAACATACACAACTGCCACCATAACAATTACTATAGTTCAATAATTTAGAAAGAACTTTTATTATACCGGTAGTCTAAAAAGTTACTAGAAAATATCACTACGGTACTCAAAAGCCAATCATCAATATAAAAGTCCCAAGTCTGAAAGTAAGTATCTGGTCCTGGAGTAATTTATGTTAGACACAACCATTATGAATGTACACGTTCGGCAGCTAATGGGAAGTGGTTCTGGGATATTGGAGATTAGCCTTAAATTTAGGTTTTGGTCCATTTTTGGATATTGCCAAGACCATGTCCAAAGATAGTTCTGTCCACAGAGAATGTGGTTACAGTCTCGCATACTAAATGGCGGCCCTGTCAAGGGCTGCCTCTGTTGTCAAGTTCTTTTCTTTTTTGGATCGAACCGGAGTACCTGATCCCACGTAATTCTAGGTCTACCCCTACGCGCAGCTCCCCCCCCCACCCCCCCCCACGCTCACAGTCCGCATTCCTTCACCCAGTTCTGATCATCCATTTTCTCCACATGTCCAAACCAACCAAATCGGCTCGTGCGCATCACTTCACTGACACTCCTAATGCCCAGACGCCCTCTTGATTCCTCGCTCGATACCCCATCCGTGAGATTAATTAACCCCACATATCCATCTCACCAATCTCTTCTCATTCCGTTCCATTCTATTGATATGCTCCCCTTTAACCGGCTACGTCTACGAGGCATAGGTCATCGCACCTCTAACACACAAGGTATACACCTTCCCTTTAAGGTGAAGTGGGAGCCCTCTCATGGTCAGGAGTGGCAACAGCTCTCTAAACTTCCCCCAGCCACTTCTGACTTTAGCAATGGAGCCAGCTTCAGTGCCATCTTTGGCGGAAACTGTATCGCCCAAATAGCAGAATTTATTCACACACTCAAGTGTTACACTGTCGAAATCAACACTATTAAATGGGTCATTTAACATACGGTAAGCTCTCCCTTGCACACTGCACATTCAAAGTCAATGATTTTTGTCAAAGGTCCTCTAGCTCCACTACATCTCTTGTGTACCCAGTCACTACAGACGCAACATTGAATTGAGTTACTCCCCACCACCTTCCCACATGGTGCGATTGGGTAGCCGCCGTTTCTTTCCATAGTTCCACGCCCTACTTCACTAATCATGACCTTTGTTTTATCTATGTTAACTCTTAAACCCTTGTTTGCTATACCCTCCCTCCATCTTTTGAACTTTGCCTCTGCTTCCTACACATTATCTGCGATAAGAACTAGATCAACTGCATATAACAAGTCCCATGGGAGTCATGTCCCAAAGTCCCTTGACAGAGCCTCCAGGACCAAAGCAACAGTAATGGGCTCAGCACTGAACATTAGTGAACGCTAACTTTCACTGGGAACTCTTCGCTCAGGCCCCCATTCGCTCTAACTGCTGCCCGTGACCCCTCATAGATGCTCATTGTCACACGCACTAGTCACTCTTCTACTTCAAGATTTCTCATAGCATTGAATTACTTCCCATGGCACCCGGTCAAAGGCCTTCTCCAGATCTGCAAAAACTAGGCATAACTCTGTTTTTCTTCTTCTAAGAACCTCTATTGCAGTTGCCTAAAAATGAAGCTAGCAGCAGTTGTGCCACGTCCCAGCATAAATCCCAACTGCATGTCGCTAATGGCAACTCTTTCCCTGATCATGCATTCAAAGACCCTTTTGCTGACTTTCATGAATTGATCGAGCATTTTCAAACCCCTGTAATTTCCAATGTCTAAGGAGTCACCATTGCACCTGTATATATTTACTATAACACTTTTCTGCCATGCATCGGGAATTTCGTCCTCCTTTATGATATCATTAATCAGCTCTGTGACCAATTTTACCTCAATATATCCAGCTGCTTTTAGCATCTGAGCGACAATGCCGGAGCTCCAAGCAGCTTTCCCGGACTTTATTTTATCTATAGCATGTTTAACAGCGTCGTACCCTACCAAAGGCAGAGGGCCTTGTACTGGGACTGCAGTGCTGAGCTATTCTCTGTTCCATTCAAACTCCACATTAAGCAGTCTTGCATTATGCTCCTTCCATGCCTCTCTAATTTTGTTTGCTGAGTAAACAGTCATGCCACTGTCATTATTTATGCATCTTACCGCCACGACGTCCTCACATTCTTAGCAAATTTATTGTCAATCTGGGGGAGGGAATTGAAATGGGGAGTGAGGGGTTGGCGGGTGAAGGGAGTTATGGGAGGGAGGGAGAAGTAGGAAGGGGGATAGGAGATATGACACAATATACAGAGGGAGAGATGAATGCACTGGATGTAGAAACGTAAGTATATTAATACAAACTGTTGCACATTAACTGTCATAGTATAACATGCCAAGAGTAAGTAAATTAGTTAATATATAAACAACTTAAACCAAAAACCTTTATGACCAGTATGGAAACATTGGTGGGCGAGGAGGGGGGGGGGGGGTTTGAATACGTGGAGGGAATCCGATTACTGGGATCCTGTGTTTCTCTCTCTCTCTCTCTCTCTCTCTCTCTCTCTCTCTCTCTCTCGCTCTCTCTCTCTCTCTCTCTCTCTCTCTCTCTCTCTCTCTCTCATAAATAGAAGGAAGGTTAAAAGGGAATCAAGCAGATAATGATATGGGCAGCTGAAGCATTTTCTCAGGATTAAGAAATTATCTATATCGCCAAATATTTGGGTTATACAGTGACTCGTGTTAATTATGAGAGAGAGAGAGAGAGAGAGAGAGAGAGAGAGAGAGAGAGAGAGAGAGAGAGAGAGAGAGAGAGAGAGAGAGAGAGAGAGAGAGAGAGAGAGAGAGAGAGAGAGAGAGAGAGCAGATAAATAATAAGATTTGCATCCAAAACAACATAATTATAGTTCAACAGCGAAGGACTAATGATCTCTCCTCTAATTGGCTGTTATCCAAGGTAATAACCAACAAGTTGATAACACATCTTTCTTGGCAAGTATTAAAGAAAATCAGTCGGGGAAAATGACTGGCATCAAAGGGGGAACCTTTTAATTGATCGTATTCATTTGTGGCAAAGCAATAATTATCTGGCAAATACTTATTTTAAGTGAGTTGTACAAGCTATTATGGCTACGACGTAACTAATATTGAGTGATTATATTATTATTTTGTTTTATTCTTCTTTTCCAATTACGATTTATTAATATCTGAAGTAAATAATGTGGTGCAGTTTATATAACTACTCTGTATAATGTGCTGTAGTGAGGATCATAGTGATATTTAGTGTAGTATAGTATTCTTTAGTTGTGGTTTAGTGTATCAAAGTTGGTTGTTAGAGTTAGAATACATTAATAAGCTGACAATAACTGACATATTGAACAATATTGTCTCTGTCGTTTGACTTATCCGTCTGTCCCTTAATCCATTATAATCCGATGTCTCCTTTCCTTCCTTCACTTGTATATTTATGTTATCTATTAAATAAATAGACAGACATATCTGAATAAGGTTGTGCCTTCTATTACAGCAAACAACCGAAACAACCAAAATATAGAGAGCTTCATTTGATGATCCCCCTCGCCCTATCAATTATTTCTTCAACAGCCTATCCTTTTCTACCATTCTTTACATATATCTCTTCTCTATTCCCTTTATTTCCAGCTTAGCCATTAACATTCTTTCTGCTGTTTTCTGGCTGAGGCATAAACGTTATTTACCGTACTGGTATATATTAACACGTGCATAAACGTTATTTACCGTACTGGTATATATTAACACGTGCATAAACGTTATTTACCGTACTGGTATATATTAACACGTGCATAAACGTTATTTACCGTACTGGTATATATTAACACGTGCATAAACGTTATTTACCGTACTGGTATATATTAACACGTGCATAAACGTTATTTACCGTACTGGTATATATTAACACGTGCATAAACGTTATTTACCGTACTGGTATATATTAACACGTGCATAAACGTTATTTACCGTACTGGTATATATTAACACGTGCATAAACGTTATTTACCGTACTGGTATATATTAACACGTGCATAAACGTTATTTACCGTACTGGTATATATTAACACGTGCATAAACGTTATTTACCGTACTGGTATATATTAACACGTGCATAAACGTTATTTACCGTACTGGTATATATTAACACGTGCAGGTTGATAGTAGGCAAACTTGACAATATGACCTTGGTCATTATTTATGACAAATACATTTTCTGTTAATATAATCCCAACTTCAGTAGAGCTTATCACGCGTCCGTGTTTGGATATAGTCCAGAAACACCGTTTTATATTGTTATTAATATTGCTTATACTTTGTGAGTCACTATTATTACATAACATGGCATTGTAAACCAAAATGTGTATACTAGTTTTACGGAAATTATATTCACCTAGAAACATGGGGATGACATTCGTATATTGGGTATTTTGTTTATGTACGTATGTATGTATGTATATACCCCGGCACATACCCCATTTTGTATATATTTTATGTATTTATTTTATATTTATTTTCTTCTTGTTATTGGGGGTGGCCGACTCGAGACCGAACCCGAACAGGGACATTACAACTCACAGAAAAACAAAAACGACGATCTGTCTCATTTAGGTCGTCGTCGTGGTGGGCTGACTCTTTGTCAGAGTGAGGTTTATACAATACAATACAATCCAATATAATCCAATACAATACAAACAAGTTTAAAGACCATTTCGTCCACAGAGAATGTGGTTACAGTCTCACGTCCTAAATGGCTGATTTCCAGGCGGTCCTGTCAAGGGCTGCCTTTGTTAAGTTCTTTATTTTGAGATCGGACCGGACTACCCGAGCCCACGTCATTCTAGGTCCGCAACTACGCCCACCTCCCCCCACGCTCATAGTCCGGCATTTCTTCACTCAGTTCTGATCATCCATTCTCTCCACATGTTCAAACCAACCAAGTCGGCTCGTGCGCATCACTTCACTGACACTCCTAATGCCCAGACGCCTTCTCAATTCCTCGCTTGATACCCTGTCCCTAAGATTAACCTCACACCTCCATCTCACCATTCTCTTCTCATTCCGTTCCTTTCTATTGACATCTTCCGCTTTAACCGGTCACATCTCCAAGGCATAGGTCATGGCGCTCCTAATACACGAGGTGTGTGTCCTGACCATGAGAGGTCTCCCACCCCTTTAAGGTGGGGTGGGAGCCCTCTCATGGTCAGGAGTGGCAACAGCTCTCTAAACTTTCCCCAGCCACTTCTAACTTTAGCAATGGAGCGAGCTTCAGCGCCACCTCCGGCGGAGAAACCGTATCGCCCAGGTAGCAGAACATATTCACACACTCCAGCGTTACACTGTCAAAATCATCACTGACAGGCGGGTCATTTGTTACAACCGGCACTACGAATACTCAAGGGCACTTAATGATGGACTAGATGATAGGCTATATCTGCAACAACGGTACGCTAATTCCAAAACCCTCGAACTATTACGCCGGTGAACAAAAACACTTAAAACCCTTCAGAGTTAATCTACTGGATAACGGGGTATCAATTAACTAGGTTTTAGTGCACTTCTACAAAGGCTTTCCGGTGACGGTAAAGCCAACTCACAACAGGAGTACTTACGTTACGAAAATGCTCTTAAGTAATAACAATGCTTGAATAAACTATATGTAAACTCCTGTACAGAGTTCGAGAATTCTTCACTGACGAGCAGTTGGCCGTGATATATAAAAGTCATATGCGTTCTCAGATGGATTACTGTTCACCTCTGTGGGGTGGAAGTGGAGTGGTTGCATTGAGGCAGTTGGACAAAATTCAAAATAAAGCTATTAGATTAACCCTTAATTAGCGGCTCACCACATAAGTCGAGTTAAATAAAGCTGGACTATGTGGCGGCGCTCGACATAACTCGAGTGGCAATTTCAGCACGTAATGTTGCTGAGAGAGAGAGACAAGTGGTGGCAGGAGACTAGCGAGCGTATGACTGCTCCAGACCACCGCGGCGAACCTACTGACACGAATCTCAGCTCCCTCCTCCCTCTCTCACTCGCTACATACTGAATTATATGGGGAAAGTACCGAATTACATGCTTTTTGCACTCGCGTTGCACGGTTATTGCAAGAAAACTAGCCATCATAAAAGGATCGTTATGGTGTCATTCGAAAGCTCTGTTTATGCCCTTTCAGGGATAGGTACTTGTTTTACGTTCTGGGTCTTATTTAGGCATGAAAATGATCACGTAAACAGCCCTATTTTGGCTAAAAACACCCCGCTGTGCGGTACATATAAATAAACCGCATAGGCCGCTCGTAAGGTGTTAATCAATAACCCTGCAATCACACAGGACCTTCCTACATTATCCATACGAAGAAACGTTGCATCCCTTGCATAATTCTACAGATATTTTCACAGCAATTGTTCCGAGGAACTTGCTTCAATTGTGCCGCCTCCACATCTTTCCCCGTAGAACTAGGGCAGCTGAGAGCGCCCATGAATTTACACTTTCTCCTCCACAATGCAGAACTTCTGCTTATCAGAATTCATTTATCCCCAGAGCTACTGCTCTTTGGAATTCACTTCCCTCGAATTGCTTTCCACAAACTTACAATCTACAAATGTTTAAATCCAGTTGTTACAAACATTTTATGAATGGAGGATGCCTTTAGGCACATGGACCTTTTTGTTTTATCTGTGTTTTTCCTTCCTCCGTTCATTGTCTCTTAAAACAAAACAAAAAATATATAAGATTTAATAAAGGAATATATGCTTACGTTAACTTTAGTGTGAGTCTGTACTCAACACTAAACTCTACAATGCTCTATGAAAACACTGGAAGTCTAGTCCTACAGCAATCAGACATGGAATCTTCTGAAAAGGTCTGATGCTCTAAGATGCTCGTTAATATAGAACAGAAATAAATGCAGGGGCAGGACACCAAAGCGTGTAACTTAAATACACCAATTAGTAGGATACATATATATAACAAGGGAGTGCAACAACTCTGTGACAGCACTAATAATAACCACTCAGAAACAGTACTTCCTTAGCCAACGTAACAGTCAAACTGGGTTGTGCACTATACATCAACCTTGGCTAAAATAAGGCGTGAATTATTCCTAAAGCATACACAATGAAAGTTAATAAACACAATGCTGTCTTCCTCACTAATAAAGTCTAGCAGTGGCATAAAAGGTACTAGGAAACTAGGCAGAGTGCAAACATGCTCGTAGCCTACTGTCTCCCCTTGAACAGATTTCCCTTATGTTACGTTAAGTGACTTGGAGGCTCTCTTGGTAAGTCCAGATCTCTAGTATTTGGTCCTACCCTGGCACTCCACAAAGGTCAACAAAATGAGGTAGCAATCCTACAGGTAAGTGTAGGCAAAAGCCCTTCACCTGTATACTGCTACACTCGCAAAGGAAAATATGCACAAGGGTTACAGGCTAGCTAGCTTCGTCGATGTTGTACAGGCTCTGACTTGCCACATACATAACTCAAACAACGACCAAAGATACCTTCCACTGTCTAGCATTAAATAATGGGAAAGAACAGCTCAATAATTAGAAGCACTCCAACACTAGGGTACCATATGACTATGACTCTACTAATCCCTAACGCTAGTGCAAACATAAATGTGAGAGCTGGTGCTGGTAATACGACTGGCCGACTATGGAAGTCGTATGCAGAACCAGAAGGGATAAGTAATTGAATAAAGAGAGAAGTATGAAAACGAAGAAGTTCAGAGAGAGAGAAAGCAGTATAGGGGGTTATATGGGGGACAGATTGCAAGGGACATGTAGGACCAAGCACGCCGTGCCAAGCTCTGCAGGAGAAACGTGGCAGGAGCCCCCCCAGGACTAACAAAGGCAGCGGCACCCAATCACAGACGACTACGTCACGAGGAGCAAGCGTCACGTGATGCGTCAGGCCCGCCGACCACTCACAAGCGTGGGAAACTCCTCCTAGCGAGGGAGGCAAACGTACATACACACGCACATACTACCACCTCACTGCCTACCTCGCTTCCTCTCCTTTAACTTCCTCTCCTTTAACTTCACACAATGCATCTTATATTCTATGAATGATATAAAATTCTTCCAAGTGTCACAGTCAAGAATAAAGACCACAACTGATCTGTCTGTGACAACATGAACTCTATAAAAGAAAGAACATCGTTCTACGATTATTGTTGCCCATTTCACTGCCCTGGCGAGCGCTAGCGAGTTACGAGTGCATTCTGGTAAGCTGGCCAGCATAACACCCCACCCAAGATGTGGGACGTTTCAGCCACAGGTGAACTCCACATCTGACAAGACAGAATGCTCACCAACCCCGCATCACCCAGCTACTCTCCCAAGTTGTGAAAACAAGTCACGATCACAAACATAAAACACTGCATTATTAAACAAAATCTGCACAACACTTCCCCAAAATAATAGCATCATAATAATTATATCACGCTCAACGAGCAAGCTTCACCAAGCCTAGCCTACTAAGACAACAACTCAGAGTGTCTTAGATACTTGCTGTGATACACTGCACTTATATACTATCAAAAAGAAAGAGTTTTTATGTGAGGTTTATATATTATATTGTATTGCCGGACAACTGGCAATATGGCGAATGTCCAGACTATACTCCTGCAACATTAAAGACCACCTAGTTAGCCTCATATTCCGGTTGTGGAACTAATTAAAAAACTTCAAAGGGTGGTGGTCAGTATAAATCACCACGACTGGGCCAAAAGCGGGAACATACACCTCAAAGTGCCTGAGCGCCAGCACAATAGCCAGAAGTTCCTTCTCTACTACTGAATAGTTCTTTTGTGCTGAGTTGTACTTTTTCGAAAAGAAGCTTACTGGGTGTTCCACTCCTTCCGTATCTGTCTGTAACAAGACGGCACCAGCCCCTACGCCGCTAGCATCTGTCGCTAGCTGAAAAGGTCTTGAAAAGTCGGGGGCCCTGAGTATGGGGTGAGTGCACAACAGATGCTTCACCATTGAAAAAGCCTTCTCACACTCAGGTGCCCACCCCAACTTTTTTGTCTTTGCCAATAAGTCCGTCAGAAGAGCCAACACCGAGGTGTATCCGCGGATGAATCTGCGGTAATACCCAATCATGCCCAAGAACCTCATGATCTGTCTTTTGGTGGTCGGCCTGGGGAACTGGTTTAGTAGCCTGTATCTTGGAAAGGGGGGGGGCACACCTGGCCTAACCCTACCACAAACTCCAGATACTGCACAGTTGCCCGACCAAAGTCACATTTGCCCAGATTGACCACCAAATGAGCCTCACTTAGCTTCCTGAACAGTGCCCCGATGTGCTCGCAATGGCTCTCAAAGTCATCGTCGTAAATAATCACATCATCAAGATAAACGGTGCAGTTAGGGATCTCTGCCACTAACTCGTTCATCAGGCATTGGAAAGTTGCAGGTGCATTCTTCAGGCCATACGGCATAACGTTGCAACGGTAAGGATTCCCATCCACCACAAACCCGCACACCTGCTTTGCCCGCTCAGACAACGGCACCTGCCAGTAACCCTTGACAAGATCCACCTTGGTGAAGTAACGTGCACACCCGATCTTATCAACACTGTCATCTACGCGGGGAAGAGGGTAGGCATTGGTGGGTGTTAAACCGTTCAACCGCCTGAAGTCAATGCAAAACCTGACCTTGCCATCTGGTTTGGGCTGCAGAGTGACGGGAGATGTCCACCGAACCGCCCCTTTTTCTATCAGTCCTTTCTCCAACATGTAGCCTAACTCCGCTCGGAGAGCCGGAAGTTTAATGGGAGGTACACGATAAGGCACTTATTTAAAGGGGGGGTGGTCTCCAACGTCCACATCATGCACCGCATGAGTTGTGAGGCCTGGGTGCTCGGCAAACACAGTGGGATATGAACAAAATAGGTGCTGGATCGCTGCACGCTGTTGCTCAGGCAGGTGCTCTAGCGCCTCAACAGCCACCTGGTTCGTGTTCACCGCCCACTGATCCGCCGAGACATGACAATCCCAGCTCTCCTCCACCTGGGCGTCACTGCCCCCCTCTCCTTCTCCACCTTGGCCGCTGCAAGCCAACACAGGGACAGTAGGCTGCTCAGGTGGGCGCCACACGAACTCTTTTAGCAGGTTCACATGACAGAGCTGATTTTTCTTCCGCCTATTTGGAGTAGCCACAAGGTAATCTAGGTCAGACAACTTGCGCACGACCTTGTAAGGACCGACAAACTTAGACGACAGGGCTAGCTTAGCTTAGAGGCCAGCCTACTAAGGGCAATAAGACCAAAACCTGTCCAACCACAAACTCCCGGAGCTTTGCCTTAGTATCATATCGATCCTTCATCAAGGCCTGATTATCTACCAAATTTCTCCCTGCCAACTCCAGGCTCTTCAGCATCCTGTCTCTACTCTCGAGGACATACTTAATTAGAGAACATGGCTGCACAGTCCCTTCCCAGATTTCTTTAACCATGCTCAGAGGACCTCTAACCTGATGCCCGAAAACTAGCTTGTTGGGACTAAACCCAAGGCTCTCCCCAGGTACCTCTCTTGCCGCAAACAAAACGTACGGTAGCCCCAGGTCCCAATCCTTGCCGTTCTCCAAACAGTAGCACCGTAACATGTTTTTCAAAGTGGAATGCCATCTTTCCAACACCCCTTGATTCTCTGGGTGATAAGCTGAAGAGACAACCGTACGAATCCCATGCTGCTGCATGGTCTGTTTGAAGAGTGTGGACGTGAAATTCGACCCTAGGTCCGACTGAATTTCCTGCGGGTACCCGTACCTCGAGCAATACAACAGCAAATTTTGCACGACAGTTTTAGACTTGCCATTTCTCATAGGGTATGCATCAGGGTAGCGAGTGGAGACATCCATGAGGGTTAGCAAAAACCTGTTACCAGCACTAGTGGGAGGCAGAGGGCCTACCATGTCGATGATAACCCTGCTGAAGGGCGGACCAATGGCAGGCACTGGGTGCAACGGAGCCTTAGGTATGCTCTGATTGGGCTTTCGCACCCTCTGGCAGGTACCACACATCGCCATCCATGCCGAGACTTGGGCTTTAATACCTGGCCACCAGAACAACCTAGATAACAAAGCCAACGTTTTTCTCACACCCAAGTGACCTGCCAATGGAACATCATGCGCCAACCGCAACAGGCTATCACGACACTTCTCAGGAACCACCAACTGGTCAACCACTCTTGCCCCACCATCCATACTACGTCTGGGATCCAAAAAACGGCGGTACAGGATTCCCCAACATGAAAAAAATCTCCCGACTTTGCATCCCCGTCCTCATCGAGTTCAATCGCCCCGTTCCCACAACTCTCAAGCCCTGGATCTTCTGCTTGCAACCGACATATATCCGAGGGTGCCAACCTATCTAAGTGCTCCTGAAGCAACTTGTGGCCACCCCCAATACTATGCTGCTCAAGCCTTGCCTGCTTCGCCTGGGAACGTTTCTGTCGCGGAGTGCTATCACGCCCAACCATGTCACTAGGGGAGACATGTTCTGGGGCCACTCCGGACCTCATAATGGGTGCAAGTACCGAGTCGCCAAGGAGTGTCGCTGGATCCAAACTCTCAACCCGATCAGCCTTGACTTTCTCCTTCCGACCCTTCCTCCGCTGGCCTAGAACTTGGGTACTAGGCTGTGACACCTGAGCGGACTGAGACCTGGTGACAGCACAAGCCATCTGCGGCATCTGACACCTCTCCAGCCACTCTTGCCCCTCCCTACTCGTGTCGGCCGCCCTCTCGGCAACGACTAAGGCTGGAACCTCGGAAGTGGGCACCGCAAAATCTTTGCCGAGAATGAGTTCGACCCCCTCAACTGGCAATTTCTCCACCACACCCACATCCAACTCCTGTGTCACACCGTCTACCTCAAGCTCCACTCTGACCAGCGGGTAAGACAGCGTAGCATTGATGCCTTGAACCACCACAACCCGAGCCGCGTTAATTGGCTTGCCAGTGAAATTCTTAACAAGTGTTTGGGAAGCGCCCGTATCACGCAACAACTCAAGCCTATGCCTCACACCAGCCCACCTCACAGTGCCGTGCCCCCTATGACCACAAAAAACATCACGGACGGGTGACGAGCCCTCCTGCTGCTTCTGCACCGGCGATGACTTCGCAACCGACTGTTTACCCCGGGCAAACGCGGAAGACCTCAAAGACACGCCAATGTTGCTCACTAGTGACACCACTGCTGCAGGCGGTGCGCTCGGACATGAGCGCGCAATATGCCCCTTCTTATGACACTTGAAACATTCCACCTCACTCTTGGACTTCCCCTGAGATGGGTAAGGGCCCTGGCCTTTCTTTAACGGGAAGGGTTTCGACTTGGGATCATAATTGGCAACAGTACTCTTGAATCGATAATTGTTTGTGTCACTAATTCGGGGGGGTGGAGTGGTACGCCCCTTGTTACTTGCCTCAGCTCTCTGTGCAGACCCACACCCGCGAATCAGTGACAACCTGAGGTCAGCCAGCTCAGCCGCCTCTTGTAGAGTTTTCGGTCGCTTTTCTTTAAGGTTAAGAGTCAAGTCACTGTCAGTACATTTTAAAAATTGTTCCAGCAACACTAGTTGTTTTACTGAATCAAAAGTAGTTGCCTTCTCCGACCTTAACCAATTTTCAAATGCATCTGACAGCTCTCTAGCGTGTTCCTGGAAAGTACTCTCCTTTCTTTTTGGAACCGCCCTAAACTTCAGCCTATAGGTCTCTGGCTGTAGCTCATACGCCCTCAGGACAGCCTCTTTCAACAACTCGTAATCCACACAGGAATCTAGGGGCAAAGCATTGTACGCCTTGAGTGCTTTCCCTGTCAATCGTGAAGAAACAAGGGCTGCCCACTTCTCCTCGGGCCATTGGTGCTCCTGGCACTTTTTCTCGCACCGGAGAAAAAATTCTGTAACTCCTAACTCGTCAAACACTGGAACCAACTTTAGTAGATGCGACAGGGACTGGTCATGGGCTCGACCCCCCTGGACGACCCGGTTCCTTGTCACCTCTACACGAGTTTTCTCTAGGTCAACATCGGCACAATACCTCTCAGACTCAAACTTGCGCTCAGACTCTCGCTCCCTGAGCTCAGCCTCATACTTTCGCTGCTCGAGCTCAGCCTCATGCTTTCGCAGCTCAACCTCAGCCTGTCGCTCCTGCTGCTTAAGTTTGGCGAGCTCGAGCTAAATCAACATCTCGGAAGACAAACCCTGAGGAGGGGGTGCTACTATTGGGGACCCACCCCGTGAATCACCTAGAGGCATACCCAACCGCCAGCGGGCATCTGCCTGCGGGAACGTAGCCGGCTCCGGAGCCCGAGGGGGCGCCATGGTAGGAGTCGAGTGGAATGGGGACTGGGCCGAAGGTGCCCCAGCTCCCGCTCCACCCGAAGCCCCATGCACCCCACCGAGCATACAGGTAACCAGCTCACCTCTCGACAAACCGCTAGTACCGGGAAACCCTAAGACCGTGGCCACACACTGCTGTCCATACCGGTCTAGCCCCGACACACGATCCGCTGACACAGGCTCCTCCATAAATCTCCGAGCATCCTCCTCATTGTTCACCACCCGAACGCTGCTAAGCAACTCCACCTCCTCGCCTGCCTCTCGCACTGTGCCCTCACTATGCTCAGACCTGTCCAGTGACATGATGGAGTCAACAAAAAAAATTCTCAGTCAAGACAAAAATAGCCTAACTTTTTGTCGTGTAGCTTTATTCACCAAAAAATATACGAAGATGTTCTTGAGTGCAATACTAGGTCACCAATAACTCCAACAAGTTCTATATATCCTCAAAACAATGTCTGCTGCCAACAATGCGAGAAATAAATTCAACCCCAAATGGCAATAAGATTTCTCAAACAAAAACAAAAATTCAATATTCAGTTCACTATATCCTGGCAAGGTCGCCATTTGTTACGACCGGCACTACAAAATAAACAAGGGTACTTTATGATGGACTAGATGATAGGCTATATCTGCAACAACGGTACGCTAATTCCAAAACCCTCGAACTATTACGCCGATGAACAAAAACACTTAAAACCCTTCAGAGTTAATCTACTGGATAACGGGGTATCAATTAACTAGGTTTTAGTGCACTTCTACAAAGACTTTCCGGTAACGGTAAAGCCAACTCACACCAGGAGAACTTACGTTACGAAAATGCTCTCAAGTAATAACAATGCTTGAATAAACTATATAAGATTTAATAATGGAATATATGCTTATTGTTACGACTGGGGTTCAAATATATCAGGGCTCTTATTCATTGGACTAGTAATGGCATAAATGTTACAACGGAAAGCGCTAGCTCCAACCTCTGATGTATATTCCCAGTGAACAAAGAACACAAATACTCTACAGAGTTCTATATACAATAATAGGCTATCAAACTCTCAATAAATGTGCGTCTACTCTAGGCTTAATGTTATGTGAAAACAGCCTATTACTACCTATAACCGAAGGTACTTGGTTATGGTATGCAAAGTAAGGTGGTAAGAGAAGTTACAGCTTACGTTACTTTAATCAATAAATGTCAGGCACTCCTGCATGAAAGAAAGTGCACTAAAGTCCTTCAACACTAACAAGGAATCTTCTTTAAATGTTAGATGCTATAAAGATGCTCGTATCGGAAATGGAACCCAAAAAGGCAGGCAGCGGAACAATGCTCGTGCAGGCTATGCACACAAAAAGGCAGGATATAATGCAGTCGGGCCAAGAATATCCTAAACGCTACAACAATAATAATCGCCACGACAATGCAGTATTCCTATCAACAAAAAAAGCCTAAGTCGTTTGTGTCTCCATACATCAAACTAGGCTGCGAAATGCTTGTGTAATCATAAACGGGTATGCATAAAAAGAGTAATTAGGTTAATATACTTAATGTCTACTGTGACTGATAAAGTCTAGCTAGAGTCAATGATACGAGATACTGGTGCGCATGGCATGCCGCATAGCCTAGTGCAAATCTCAAGTCTGTGCGTCAAATATTACGTTTTAGGGAAGGGTAGCTCTCTTGAGAAACCTTAATACCGAAGTATTAAGCGTTCTCCTGGTGTACCTCAAAGACAAACAATCGAGCCTAGAACAGTGCAGAATGGTATAGGCAAAAAGCCCTCATTCGTGCATGCTCTATTCTCAATGGCACACAGAATAGAATTTACCCAATCAACTCCAGTTCTCAGGTATGTCGTGCAGCTTTTAACTAAAGCCAGCACTCATCGGAAACAATACCTTATAATATCAGACCCCTAGTCTAGCATTAGCTAATCCAGCAGAACACTAATACTTATAGGAAGCAGTACTAAACAATATGAATGCCAACCAATGCTTCGTGATCAACTTATCTTAAGAACTAACATACATGGGTTATATCAGACCTTAACGCACAATACAACTGGCCAGCATGAAGCTGATTTTGCAGAGTTATCCAGAGGGGTATAGTCTTAATAAAAGGTGGTGAAAGATATGAAAAAAGAGAGAGGTAGGCAGAGGAAAAGATTCTGAGGTGCAGAGCGGAGGACAGGTAGCAAGGGATAAAGATGGATGCGTTCTAGAAACCAGATCTGAGGGAGAAAGTGGCGAGGAACCTGTATATATACTGGGACTAGGTCGAGCCGCGTGGGAAAAAAGCGGTAACAAGTCCTCTAGCCACTAGCAAGGGAGCTAGCAGCATGGTAAGGACCTCTCTCAACCAACCCCCACGAGGCAGCCAGCCGTGACGTCATTGAGCGGGGCAAAAACACTGCGCGCCCCCCTCTCACTCTGTTCTACTCTCTCTCTCTCTCCCAGATCCCATCATTACTAGTTAATGATAAAACATATACTTTACAATTAAATAGATAAAGCCTTGACATGGGTGAAAACAAAGAGCCTTTCTGGACTGCCCATGACACAAGCTTTCATATGAAATAAAGCACACTCTAATACATAAACTGTAGCCCCATCCACTGCCCTGGCGATCCTAGCGAGTCACTGTAGGTCAAGCCATGCGGTTCTAACGGAGTGGTTAACGTCACATTATGTTAACTTTAGTGTGAGTCTGTACTCAACACTAAACTCTACAATGCTCTATGAAAACACTGGAAGTCTAGTCCTACAGCAATCAGATATGGAATCTTCTGAAAAGGTCTGATGCTCTAAGATGCTCGTTAATATAGAACAGAAATAAATGCAGGGGCAGGAAACCAAAGCGTGTATCTTTAATACAACAATAAGTAGGATACATATATATAACAAGGGAGTGCAACAACTCTGTGACAGCACTAATAATAACCACTCAGAAACAATACTTCCTTAGCCAACGTAACAGTCAAACTGGGTTGTGCACTATGCATCAACCTTGGCTAAAATAAGGCGTGAATAATTCCTAAAGCATACACCATGAAAGTTAATAAACACAATGCTGTCTTCCTCACTAATAAAGTCTAGCAGTGGCATAAAAGGTACTAGGAAACTAGGCAGAGCGCAAACATGCTCGTAGCCTACTGTCTCCCCTTGAACAGATTTCCCTTATGTTACGTTAAGTGACTTGGAGGCTCTCTTGGTAAGTCCAGATTTCTAGTATCTGGTCTTACCCTGGCGCTCCACAAAGGTCAACAAAATGAGGTAGCAATCATACAGGTAAGTGTAAGCAAAAGCCCTTCATCTGTATACTGCTACACTCGCAAAGGAAAATATGCACAAGGGTTACAGGCTAGCTAGCTTCGTCGATGTTGTACAGGCTCTGACTTGCCACATACATAACTCAAACAACGACCAAAGATACCTTCCACTGTCTAGCATTAAATAATGGGAAAGAACAGGTCAATAATTAGAAGCACCCCAACACTAGGCTACCATATGACAATGACTCTACTAATCCCTAACGCTAGTGTAAACATAAATGTGAGAGCTGGTGCTGGTAATACGACTGGCCGACTATGGAAGTCGTATGCAGAACCAGAAGGGATAAGTAATTGAATAAAGAGAGAAGTATGAAAACGAAGAAGTTCAGAGAGAGAGAAAGCAGTATAGGGGGTTATATGGGGGACAGATTGCAAGGGACATGTAGGACCAAGCACGCCGTGCCAAGCTCTTCAGGAGAAACGCGGCAGGAGCCCCCCCAGGACTAACAAAGGCAGCGGCACCCAATCACAGACGACTACGTCACGAGGAGCAAGCGTCACGTGATGCGTCAGGCCCGCCGACCACTCACAAGCGTGGGAAACTCCTCTGAGCGAGGGAGGCAAACGTACATACACACGCACATACTACCACCTCACTGCCTACCTTGCTCTTTCTCCTTTAACTTCACACAATGCATCTTATATTCTATGAATGATATAAAATACTTCCAAGTGTCACAGACAAGAATAAAGACCACCACTGATCTGTCTGTGACAATATGAACTCTATAAAAGAAAGAACATCGTTCTACGATTATTGTAGCCCATTTCACTGCCCTGGCAAGCGCTAGCGAGTTACGAGTGCATTCTGGCAAGCTGGCCAGCGTAACACATTTAATACAAGATCTCCCTTGCACACTGCACATTCAAGGTCTATGATTCTTGTCAAAGGTCCTCTAGCTCCACTACATCTCTTGTGTACCCATTCACTACAGACGCAACATTGAATTGAATTACTTCCCACCCCATTCCCTCATACTGCGCATGGATAGTTGCCGCTTCTTTCCATAGTTCCACGCCCTACTCCACTAATCATGACCTTTGTTTTATCTATGTTAACTTTTAGACCCTTATTTGCCATACCTTCCCTCCATCTTTTGAACTTTGCCTCTGCTTCCTGCGCATTATCTGCGATAAGAACTAGATCATCTGCATATAACAGCTCCCATGGGAGTCCTATCCTAAATTCCCTTGACAGAGCTTCCAGGACTAAAACAAACAGTAATGGGCTCAGAACTGAACCTTGGTGAACTCCAACCTTCACTGGGAACTCTTCGCTCAGGCCCCCGTTTACTCTAACTGCTGCCCGTGACCCCTCATACATTCTGATTATCACACGCACCAGCCACTCTGAGTTGGTGTCCTCTACTTCCCATAGCCTCTTCTATTTTATTCTCCCTCTGCATTTATAATTTTCAAATGTCGTAGGGATGCAGCGACCTCAGCGCCCACCACTATCTGGTGCAGATAGCCTCGTCTGTGGTGGAGGGGGGGAAAATGTTCCACCACTGCTTTCTCCTGCGAGTAGTAGAAGATACCTAAAAGGGATAGGGGGCGGGTGGCCTGGTATCCTTCTCCCCTTAAATATATCTATAAAAATTGGTCAGGCACTCGATCTTTAACCTGACAAGCGCGAAATAGACCTAGGGTAGTTATTTGTGCATTTCTAGCCTTGGATTCTGACAGAATTAGTTATATTTACAATATAGAGCATTATTTGTTTTCGGTATGCTTATATTTTACATATATGATGTATATATGAACCTTCAAGAGTGCTAAAATAAGTCGGAAAAGCATTTGGGTGGTGAAAAACGAAGATATTGGCCACCCGGTCATAATCTCAGGCGAGAGAGAGCCACAGGCAACCCTCCTCTCTCGCTGTCTGTGAGGTAACTGAGACGAGCGGGGCGGTGTGGGCCGGTGTCTGGGTGTTGCATAACGATCTTTTCTGCAACCCACTTGTGCTACATTATCGCGGGAGAGAAAAATAACCGATAAATGATGATAATAAGAGGAAAAATAGGTGATAATTGAGGAGGGGAGGGAGGGGGGAATAAGGTGGGGAAGGAGGGGATGGGGGTGGGTGAGATTTACATGGATGAGTACTGGAGGGGAATTATCTCACCTAGAGACAAATTCCTTTGTTTTGATAGGCCCTTTTTTTTATGGAAGGCTTTTTTTATGGTCTTGCTTCCGTGAGGCCTATCGCGTTCCCTATAGGAAGCCTTCCGTGAGGCCTATCGCGCTTGCCGGGTTAAGTGAGAAGAAATTTCCTATGGTAAACTCATTCGTGAATATAACTCTAAAATTAACAGCGGGGAAACTAGTACTCAGCAATTTTGATATGTATTTTCTGTACTGATAACTTACTTTACCGTAAAAGGGCATTTTAATGTATTTTATAAATTTAGGAACATTGGATTTAGTCTGATCAGGAACACATAGTTTACTGTAAAGAAACCTCTTCAACACCTTGTCAAATAAGTCCCTGACATAATTCAATCCTGAACTAAACGTTTCACACAATTCATAATGTTTTATTTTATATAATTCTCTGCAATTAGTGTCCGGAACTTGGGGATTGGTTGTATGAACAGTTGTGTTTGGTTGAATGGGTTAGTTTAGTTGTCCCTTAGCTATCATGGGGTGTGGAGCTCTTTCGATGTGCGTAGGTTTTTGAGGTACTGTACATGGGTGTTTTTTGTAATTTTTTGATTGTGTGCTTATCAATTATCAAAGAATTTTAGCTTTTTTGTTTGATGTTCATTGTTTACAAGATGGAGTTTGAGGCCAGTGGGTTATGATTAATGTTGTTTTGTATGTATTTGGGAGCTTTTTCACTGGGTATATTTCAGCTTATTAAGTCATAGAATGTATTACATTAGATCCATTTTCTTTCCAATAGTATAATACTTATTTTGTATATTTTTAGGATCAGTCTGTATAACCTGAAGATGGCACCTTGTTGATGCCGAAAATTCGAGTAATTAACATGGCGTATGATGCAGCTCTATCTCTATTCTTCCTCTTGTTATGGAAACTGCGGTGCCCTCGGCCCCCTACTGATGTCTTATATATATATATATATATATATATATCTAGTTATTTGAGGAATGACATTATTTATATATCAAAATTACAGTACACTTTATTCTCAGCCAACATATTGCTTATATACAGTAGTACTCACACTAAGATAATAACGTTTCTCAGTACCTAAATAAACTATGTACCGTAGATATCTAGTCATTTGAGGGATGGCATTATTATTATAGTTTCGTGTTGTACATAATATCTCGTTTAGTTGTAGCCTCGGAGCAGAGATCAAAGACTGATCATTCTCGAGGCCTGACAAATATCGAGGCCGTTCACGACTAGTATCTCCTATCACTGTCTGTGTCAGTCCATCCATACACCATATCTACCATTCAATAGTCAGTGTAGTGGAGAGCTGTATGTTTGTTGTCTCTTGTTCCCTCATATTTCGTTTGTACATCTACAGCTGATATCCTCTGATGTCAACTTTCTCCAGGTGACGCAATAAATATATCATAATAAGGCATAATTAATGTGTATACAAAACTACAACCGATACATTGACTTTCTTATTGAAGGTATCAGAGCTCCTGAGGGTAACATTAATGGAAAGAAAAACAAATTGATACGTCAGGATAATGTAAGCAAAGATAAAATAATAATAGTGACGGATCACGACGTTATCCAACCAAGGCCAATAGTGTATTATACCTTTACAGGCATTGTGAACAGGTGTATTGACTTGTAATATAATGGTTCATAAAGCGGAAGATCAAAGCTTCGAACGAGTGATGCATATGACATCCCTTTGACTTTTATGGACTTGTATTACTTTCTGGCGAACTTATTTAATTGTCTTCTCTGCTGTGTTCCTTCGAGCCCCATTCTCTTGATCCTTTCTTGCTCATCTTTTCTTATATTATATCTTCCACTATTTCCTCCCTTCATCCTAATATCTCCCTACATTTGACTATATACAATTTGTCTCTATATTCGTGTCTAATCCTATGTCTGCAGTATACATTTGTTCCAGGATGCTTCCATGTTATTGTTTAGGTGTGTTTATCACCATTATCACCAGTGGCGTCACCTGTTGCTGTCATTACAACAACTACTGCCTCAATTTAGGTAGTGAACAATGTGTTAATAATAAACTTAGTTAAGTTGTAATACCGATAATAATTAGTTTAATATATTTGTACTGAAATTGTTGTCACTAGTCCTTGTGTGAACCAGTCTGCTGCCTTCCACAAGTATGTTATGTATAGTCGATATGAAATGTTCATTAATTCGTTTGGTATTAGATAACTAAGTTTCTGTTTTCTGTTTATGTGTATTAAGGAGACAAAAGGCAGGTTGCCTGTGACGAGTGTCCCCTCAGAGTCAAAAGAGTGACGGAGAGCCAAATTCAAGGGACGATGTGGCCAAAATACCTAGACACACAAAGTTTAAAGTAGTTTAAAGCAAAGAATGAAGGAACGATTGAAGGAAAGTACCTGTAAACAATAATATACACATTATGCCGCCCTACAGCAACCCTATGTAGTCCCATCCACAAACAAAAGTAAAATACACTAAAACTGAAGTGCATCTGACAAAAACTGTGAACAGGGGGACAAATAGTGAAATGAAGATGGAAAATGAATGGCCAAGAAAGAGACATAATATTATTAACACCCGCACATAATCACACTCATAAACACACACACACACACACACACACACACATCATGGTTGATTCATCAATATTGGCTCAGCTATTCTAATTGATTCGCATATTCAAATGTGTTCTAGCTATCTATTGCCGAAAAAGAAAAAAATACTCCCCTTTATGAGGCTGGCCATACACAAAATGCCCCCAAGGAGACTTATCCCCTGTGAGAAGGAGAGCCCGTGCCATTTTACTGAAGGACTTACAGGATTGACCACTCAACTTAGAGTCTGTCCGACTCTGAGGCCCTCTATTTATAGTTTTAGCACTATTTTTGTAAAGTGATGTGCGGCTGTTTTTAATAAAAGCAGGAGTGCTTCAACAAGGAATTCACTATATAACTGACAACGTTGCTAATGTAATGATTGCATTTCTTTCGAATTTGCTTGCCATATATTTTACATTTTGACCAATATAATTTGTTGTATGCCTAGAAAGTCCAAATCCGAGTTGTTATTCAATTCACTTCTCCAGTTATCAACTTCCAGCACAGATGTCAGTCAGCCTTGACACGGTGTCATTATAATAACATTACGTTGACTATAGTTTCACGGACCTTTAATACCAGGCCACCAGAGATCAATCATGGTATTAATAAACTCATTCCACATTAACTTAATTACGTTGACTCAAGTTTCATAGACCATTAACACCAGTCCATCACAGATCAATCATAGTATTAATAAACTCATTCCACATTAACTTTAGTTAATCGTTTGTCATTAATTACTAAGTTATACTTTTCTACCAATGGGTTAAAATAATGGCATTATGACTGAAATGTTTATTACGAATCCTTAATGGAATAAGTGATGTGAAGCTCTCCCACTCCCACTTTCCTAACGCTCTCTCTCTCTCTCTCTCTCACTGTGAGAGCTATTCCATTATTATCTGGGTCTCATTAAGCCTTCTAGTCATTGTCATTTCATACCGTGTCTGAATGGATTAATTTCTTTGAGACGTTACGTTATTCTCTCGAGGTTAATTGTCGCCGCAGTTTGCTCTGAATCACTTCTTAGGTATGTACTATATATCATGTTAGTTGGTTGGTTTTGATAATGTAATAGTGGGCTTTTCTGGAAGGCCAATGTAGGTATCTTGTAGACAAGGAGGAAAATAAAGGAAAACTGATGAGCGAGAACATAATATGTTTTACTATAGCATTGTTCACTTACTCAACTTGTTTACAGGTCATCGTCTTCACACATGACCCCTTCGACCTCGGGAATATATCCAGGGAAACTTAAAGGCCCAAGTTGTGAGAGTAGGGCAAGTTTGGTCCAGACTGGCTGGCTGGTTGGCTGGTACTGGATGGGGTGGAGCTTCAAGAGTGTGTATTGTTTTGTGAAAATCTTGGGTAGTTTGCTATAGGGAAAGGCTCTGTAAATTCACCTACTTTGTGGCGAGATTCTTGTGTGTGTGTGTGTTAGAGGTAGAGGGAGCGAGTTTGTGTGTATGATACAATGACCGTGTGTGTCTATGATGTGGGTATTTGTATATTCAACTCTCTCGTCAGTAAATATTCGAATCAAATTATTATTACTTTAGTGGTCCTCGGTCTCTCTCTGTTTTTGTTGTTGTTGCTGTTCCCCAGGCTGTCTGGCCAAACAGCCCCAAGGTCCCGAACAAGGCCAAGGCCATAAACGTGCGCCCCCACAGAACCCTCCCTGCTTACCACTAATAAAGCCTGGGTGACCGGAGCGGGGAGCTGAGGAGGGTGCAGTCAGTTGGTCAGTGTACTTTACCTTGTATTATGATTACAGATATATCCAATTAGACTATGAACAATGTGTCAGTGTGGTGAACCCGGAAACACAGGTGGACTGGTAATGTGGGTCATGGTCCACAAACTACTAAACTATTGAAGGTTAAATCAGTCGTGGATTGTTTGACAGTAATGCTATTATTGTGTGTGTGTGTGTGTGTGTGTATGTGTAAAACAAGGTATGTAATAACGTGTACACAGAAACTGACATACATAAAATCAAACAAAGAAGTGAATGTATATTTCCAGTAACCGAAGCTCTTATCCCTTGATGCTCTGCAACCATTAAACAATTGAAGTTTTGTTGACACTAATGCTGTAACTCCTGAGATCAGCCAGACGAAAAACAACACACAAGATATTAGTCGTTATGACCTATAATCATGAAACAGCTATTAAGTTTCGAGAGGATTATTGTATTTAATATAAAACAATCTTTTTTAGAAGGATATTGTTAGAAAATCAGCATAAAAAGAGGATAATAATTATATATGTGTGAGGATAAGTAGTAGGGTGTAAATGATGTAAAACTACATTTTGAAAACGTGTGTTTGTGTTTGTGTGTGGGTGTGTACATAAGAGATATCGTGGGAATATGTTGAACTAGAAAGGAAAATACTTTTCTGAAACACAGATTATACAATAGATCGAATATTGAAGAGAGAAAGAGAGAGTATGAGAGTGAGAGTGAATGGGAGATGTTACATTGAACTTTAGGAGGAGCACTTTAACCTGGCAACGGCTGCAAAGCTCATAAAAAGTTTTACTGGGCGAGGGCGGCAAAGCTCTTAAGAGGGAGGCCTAAAAAAAACATTTAAACGGCTCCAGTAGCACTAAAAAAAAAAAAAAAATCTCCCTATACTTCATATCACTGCTCCACATCCCCTCCTTCCCCCCTTTCCCCTCTCCCTTCAATTATCACCTATTTTCCCTGTTATTCCCTAATTCGATGGTATATTTTTGTGCTAACATTAGCAAAATGTGTGGAGGATGTGCTTACGTGCAGCGTTGCCAGATGGATATGGCCAACTTATTGTACCAAGTACGCAAAAATTATCGTTTTTGGCTCACCATTATCGTACATAGTTAGCATCATGAAACCGTCACGGATTTCACTTTTGTTCACGTATCTGTGTTATACATTAATTAACAAGGTAAAGGAAAATATTAATAAACTTAATATATTTCTAATTGTTTAATGTTTTTTAAACAAAATCAGAACTAAGGCAATGCTTTGGTTGCAAAAGTAATTTATCTCATAGTTTAATAATTGATAGGCTATTATTGTTGAATATATTTTTTCAACTAAGATTAAAATATGGCAATGATTTGTTAGCAAAAGATTAATATCCATAATAATTACCCAGTATTATTCTCCATCATAATAAGTGTTATCCATGTATAGACTACATCTGGATCAATGTATTGCTCGTCATTCTTTTTGTCACCACGAACAGGATACAGATTTGCTGCAGTCATTCTTCTAATCATTGATGCTGGTGGCTTGAATGAGATGCAGTTGTGGCTTGGACTGATACTGACACTCTGCTTAGCTAGTATTATGTTTCTCACTGTTTGAACTTTGAGTTTGTTTCGATCTTTGGTTTTGACACGGTTAATATTTGAGAAACAGCGCTCACAGTCAGCATTCGCATGTGGTAGAGAAAGACAATTTAGCACAAATGTAGCAACAGTATTGAACTTGGGGTCTCCATCAGTGTCTAAAATAGCTTGAACAGCTCCCCAAAACTTGTCTGGATTTCTCTCTTTGATTTTCAATGTTTTCTTTGCCATGTTTGTAATGTGTTCTGGAAGATCCTCTATGCTAAGCCGCCTCCACTCATGGTCTAGTTGTTGCAGGGTATTATCATCTTGGTTTATAATCCTAGGAAGCCTTATTGCCAGGGGTATTAGACTTTGTTCATGATAGCAGTGGTTACCTAAAGCATTGACTGGATCTAACACCGAAAGTTTAGGCAGAATGTTGTCTCCGAAATCAAATCTCCTTTTTATCTGCTCTACAGCTGTAACAAGGAAAGCTCTGCGAGTATTTCTTAATTTTTCTGTTATTTGCCTAATATTATCAAATTATCTTACTTTTGCCCCTAATTATCGTACAGTTTCCTGAATTATTTTGTTATCGTACGCTTGATATCGTATATCGTACACTTGGTCAAATTATCGTATTTGTACGATATTTATCGTACGTCTGGCAACGCTGTTAAGTTACGTGCCTAGCGAGTGGGTTACATAAGCAAGAGTGTGTATGAGTAGACTCGACAGTGTGGCTTGAGGCCTCATGGAGAGAGGGGTTGCCTAAATTTTCTCCATAATTCATGAATGGGCTGGTCCATCTATATTCGCGATTTTGACCAGAAATATTATATTTTCACTTGTTTTATTGTTGTTACAGGTTACTATCTTCATAGTGAAGGTAAAATAGGCTCATATGAATAAGTAATAACGATATTTATCGTAAAATTACGATTATAGGAATGAATGGAGCCAATATGCTCGCCCATGGGGAGCTAGTTCAATACCCCCCCCCCCTCTCCTCCCCGTTTTCGAGTTAATGACAACGTTTAGCAGATAACATTTTAGGTTGTTTCCTGTGACCTGAAGAGCTATCTACGAAATGTCAATAAAGTGCTCCTCCTCAAAGAGAGAGAGAGAGAGAGTGTGTGTGTATTACTATCATTATTATTATTAGTAGTAGTAGTAGTTGACCGGTTATACTGTTTATGAAGAGATAGACATGCTGTTTATGCAGCCCAACATAATTTATTATTTCTGTACTTGAAGAAATTAATGAAACTAATTGATGTTCTAATTTTGTCACCATTATTGTTGTTTCCTATTCACCTTCATCATCAATGTTCCCTCTCTCGTTTGCCTTCTTTCCCTTCCCATAATATTTTCTCCATCTGTCTTGTTCCCCAACTTTAGTTCACTTCCCTCTATAAATGTTGCTCTTTCAATATCACTTGGCAATCCTATTTTAGTATAATCTGTTCAATATTATATCTTGTCCCAATCTCTAATTTTTCGCCCAATCCCCAATATTTCCATTTACTGTTTCCCTTCTCTACATCCATGTACATATCGTATCTCTTTTCCCCCATTTTACATAATTCACTTTTTCTCTCACATTTCTCCTCTCCCTGTACATTTCCACCAACATCACCCAACAAGGGCCACTGCTCACCAATATTTCACCACCACCACCGCCACACTGTTGGGTAAACTAGTCCATTATAGCTATTTTACCCATACCTTTAATTTTGTTATGTTCTGCTAGTTTATTATATCAAGGTTATATTAGATAAGATTAGTTGTGAGTGAATGTACTTCGAATATGGCCAATGCAATAATTCGAGAAAGTAGAGTTAATACAGTGTTGCAGCCGTCAGTGGTTTCCAGCTGTGATTCAGCAGGTCTAGTCAACTACCGGTATTTGTGTGTTATTTGTGAGCGCTTGGAGAAATATAATAAGATATATTGTTTTCAGGGGGATGTATGTTAAATTACCGAGTTCCCACTTGTCAATAACGTGTATAATTTATCTGTGGGATATCTTTATATATTATATGCTGTTCGTCATGCCATAGTTTATCATTTTACCTTGCACAATTGTTTTATCTGTTACCTGACCATCCCTCCTGAAACCATGATTACCAATACAGCCCACCACCTTCACCACCTACCCCTGGAACCCAGGTGGTCTGTTATAATAACCTGTGCCAAATATTGACTATAAGGATCAACACAACACCAACGGTGGCTGGATCAACAATACAGCCCACCACCTTCATCACCTGGCGGGTGCCCAACCCCGAAAGGGGTTGAAATAGGGGAGCTATCCCCCCCGCCAAAGGCGGCTTTCTAGGGCCTTTCCTAGCTGATGCTGAGAGGATTGGGTTCTAGTCATGTGGTGATGGGCTGGTCTATCAGAGTGAGAGCTGAGCAATCTCTGCCATACCCATAGCTTACTCTGACTGTTCCTTTGACTTTTATATTTTCTGGATCTCAAGTGACGGCGTCTCTTCCGTGGATTGACCTCCCAATCTACCAAGATTGGAAGCCAAAGCGTCACATTTTTCCCTTGCCCCTCAACTTTCTCTTCATAATTGCCAAACTATTATTAATGTAATGAGTCATTCTGGCAGTCAGCTCGCACCAACAGACCGTCAGACAAGTATGAGACCAGCTATAGTAACTATTGCAATGGGAATGCCAGTGAAAAATAGTGTTATATATATTTAGTTTGTTTTATGAAAGTTGTTAATAACTTGCTTTGTGGGCAGGTAGGCCTAGGTATAGAAACAGGGGGGGGGGGTACAATCTTGAAGTGCATTATACAATCTGCTTTATAGTCTATATAAATACTGGCATACGTACTCTCATCCTCACATAATCTCTCACTCTCACATCCTGAGAGAGAGAGAGAGAGAGAGAGAGAGTGAGAGAGAGCTGTGAATAGTGTATGACGCTTGTAGTGCAGAGGATATGGAATCATTTTTGGCCAAATTGTGCACTTTGTGACTAAAGCATCATACGTAGACATTCATACTAAGACCCACTGGGAACATTTTAAAGGGTGGAGGGAATCTGTATCTTCATGCTGGTGCCTGTGGCAGCCCTTTTCAATTAATTATTAGAGTTATGAAACACTGATTTTTGCCCCAAACTGGATACCGTGATAGAGATGTCAAACTAGTCTCAAATTACTCGTCTGGACAAGGGAAACAAATTATATTCAGACAATGTTTGGCTATGTTGACCGTTTGAATTATACTGGATCCTGTAGTTTAACAAAATAGGGTCAATTGGCAACATTGCTTACCGATTTGTGGCATGATGAAAAGTACAATAGACTTTATAAGTCAAACGGTCAACATTATCCAAACATTGTCTGAATATAATTTGTTTCCCTTGTCCAGACAAGTCATTTGAGACTAATTTGACATCTCTATCACGGTATACAGTTTGGGGCAAAAATCAGTGTTTCAGCACTTTAATAGTGGGTAGTGTAATGCACTTGGGGATAGGAGGGCTCTTTGGATGGGAGAAGGTTGGCTAGGGTGGTGGAGGACAAAGGGGTCATGACGAGAAAGTCAAGGTGAAGTGAGGTGGAAAACTGTAATTTGTGATGGTTAATTGAAAGTGATATTGAAGGTAAGTGACTTGTTGAGGTGGGAGGCTGGTGGTTTGTATTGGCTCTTGTGTTTGACTATGGTTATTATAACTTTTGTTTTGTATATGTCTCTCAAAGCAATTATTCGGTGTTTATTAACATATTAGCCTAAAGATGCGTCCACACTGGCAACATAACATGTTGGCAACACAAAATACAACATAGAAGGCAACAACCTATTGAGTTGTTAATGATACAGTGTTGCAGACATGTTGGTATTACACATTATTACCAACATGTCTGCAACCCTGTATCATTAACAACTCAATACGTTGTTGCCTACTATGTTGTATTCTGTGTTGCAAACATGTTATGTTGCAAGTGTGGACGCACCTTAACTATGGCCTGTGTGTTGATATGTTGCAAGTGACCATACATCAAATAATATCATGGCTGGATGTTCTAGTTCTTAGTAATGGGTGTTGGGATAATAGAGTTTCCAGCAATGTAAATTGTAACTCAAAGGTTTGGCAGTAATTGATATATGGTTGATAATGATTGTGGTGGTAGTGATGGCGGTGCATGACAGCTGGTGGTGACAGTATGATTGTTAACAGATTATAGTGGTGACTGGCAGTGCTGGTGATGATGTGAAGGTGCTGTGGTGGTGATCGTTGTTGTTCTGGTGGAGGTGGTGGTGGTGCATTGCAGCTGGTGGTTACATCACGATTGCTAACAAAGGATTGTGGTGTGAGGGTAGTGATGGCGATGGTGGTGATGTGAACCAAGTGGTGTGGTGGTAGTCGTTGTGATGCAGTTGGTATATAAGGGTTGGTGATGACAACCAAAGGATTGGTTGGGAGATTTATGATTAGTTTTGTAGAATAGTTTCAGTTCGGATATAGCTAGGCTAGACTAAGCGGAATTTGGTGAGAATAGTTTGGTTATAATTGATTAGGTTTGAATAGTATTTGTTTGTATATTTTAGAACAGGACCAATTTGATTAACCCTTTACGAGCGGCCTATGCGGTTTATTTATATGTACCGCCCAGCGGGGTGTTTTTAGCCAAAATAGGGCTGTTTACGTGATCATTTTCATGCCTAAATAAGACCCAGAACGTAAAACAAGTATCTATCCCTGAAAGGGCATAAACAGAGCTTTCGAATGACACCATAACGATCATTTTATGATGGCTAGTTTTCTTGCAATAACCGTGCAACGCGAGTGCAAAAAGCAGGTAATTAGCCACTTTCCCGATACAATTCCGTATATAGCGAGTGAGAGAGGTAGGAGGGAGGTGAAATTCGTGTCAGTAGGTTCGCCGCGGTGGTCTGGAGCAGTCATACACTCGCTACTCTCCTGCCACCACTTGTCTCTCTCTCTCAGCAACATTACGTGCTGAAATTGCCACTCGAGTTATGTCGAGCGCCGCCACATAGTCCAGCTTTATTTAACTCGACTTAAGTTACGCGCCGACTTTTAGGGGTTAAAGTAATACATTATCTTGGATTAAAACAACGTTTGAGCTCACGTTGTATATGATAACCATAAACTATCCCTACTTTTATTGTGGGTTGTCTTATGTTCTGTTATTATAGTATTTTATATTATGTAAATCGTAATTGGTAAACAATGTTGTATGGTCAATAGTATCACCATAATCATTATTATTAGCTGGTACTTTTGGCTTCATAATTATCTATAACGGTTAATTTAATTTAAAATAATATAATAATAAATGTTTGGTTTTAAAAGTAACAGTAACGGTTGAATATCATATCATCAAGTACCACTATAACAATTATTGTACCATATTTACTTCAATCAAAATCAACACCTTAGTCAACTTTCGCAATAAACACACACCTGGATTCCTGGATTGTAGTTTAGGACCGAAGTCCTGGGCCACGCTGGTGCGCCGCCCTCAGTAGTTACTCGCTCTGGTTTGATGTAGCAGGCTGTTTCCGTTGGACGCTTGGTAATAGTGTGGCAGCGATGGTTTGTCGGGTATTGTTCGTAGTAATTTATCCAATCCAGTCTTGAAACTTAACAGAGAGCCTGTGTGTTCTCTTAATTGCTTGGGGAGACAGTTATATATCCTTGGACCGTGTACAGCCATTGAATTCTCTTTCAAGGTTTGTAAGCTCATCCTTGTTCTCACTAAACGCAGAATATTGCACAATTTTCCTCTTCTACTGCTGTATGTCGTCCTAATTTCATCTTCGTTTTCCAGATTTGGTATCATTTCGTTAATTATTTTCCACACGTACATTGCTACATATCTCTCCCTTCTTCTCTCCAATGAGTACATGTCTAAATGCTGTAGTCTCTGCCAGTAGTCCATGTTGTTCAGTCCTTCGATTCGGGCCGTGCACGTTCGTTGTACTGCCTCTAGTTTTCTGATTTGGCCGATGTTTGTGGGGTTCCATAACTGGCAGCAATATTCAACCAATGGTAGTATCAGGGCCCTGAATAATATTATTAACGCACGTGCTTCTCTTGTTTTGAATGTTCTAAAAATCCATCCCATATTCTTTCTGGCCTTCGCTACAGTATTATCAATATGACGGTCGAAGCTAGCGTCGTCGCTTATTGTTATTCCCAGATCTCGCAAGTGGTTGCTTTGGATTATAATTCCTCCTTCTGGTGTTGTATAGTCCTTGTCGGCCACTTCCTGCTTCGGGTGTCGATATCTCAGTAACTCGAATTTTGTGCTATTGAATATCATATTATTCATTTCTGCCCAGTTATATATCGTCTTCAGGTCATCTTGTATCATTTTATAATCATCTTCCCTTCTCACAATGCACACACACACACACACACACACACACACACACACAACGTGGAATGGACAACCCGAGTGAATTTATGTGTGTAAATAATAACCAACACTGCGCAACCGTTTAATTATTGTTGTTGTACTCTGTTATGAAGGGCTTTCACTTTCAGGAACACACACTCCCTCACAGACGTCATCAATAACGTTTATCCACAAACCTTCTTAATCGCTATACAGGTGTACACATACTGCTAAGCATGAATTAAATGGCGACTATTTATCTTTTTCAGGTCGTCATCAAATGTCATGCAAGTTTTCCGTTCTTGAGCTTGAATAGCTTGTCTGTATGTAAACAAGTAAAAGCTAGACAAACAATGGGAAATATGAATATAGGAGAGAGAGAGAGAGAGAGAGAGAGAGAGAGAGAGAGAGAGAGAGAGAGAGAGAGGAAGAAGAAGAAGAAGAAACTGTTGCAACATAAGAGTTGAATCTAACTGAGATTATACTTTATGGTTATCGGTCCATATCCTGGCGGACATATAATGGCACTGACACTGTTCTAGCAGTAGTATGGCCGGGCGGATAATATCAACAACATTCATTACTATGGGGAATCTAGTGCCTCAGGAAGTTGTTGCATCATTACCTGTACTATCATTGTGTATCGGGTTCCAGGTCACTTATCTTAGGGAATGTTGGGTCCGGAAGGTAAGGGGATTGGGTAGACAATAAGTTCAGTTGGCTCTATGGACAGTTTCGCCTTTTGCTGGTGTGGAATGGGAAATAAAGTGTAACGCAGAAAGAAAAGTTATAGATAGATAGAGATGAACAGGTAGAAAGAGAGAGAGAGAGAGTACAGAAGGGTGGTGCAAAGTAAAGCAAAGTTAGAGATGTCTGAGAGTTCTGACTGACAAAATAGAAAGAGGGAGAGTACTGTAAAATGTAATTGTTGAAATAAGGGTTAACATTATAGCTATCTATCTATCTATTGCCAGACGCCGTGGTCCTCGAAGGGGTGGCCACGAACGAAACGCCCCCCTGCACCTCTGTGTCCAGTCAGTTGACTCCCCTCCTCCCATCCAACACCGCTTTCACTCATATACTTCTTCACTCCATCCTTCCACTTCTCATTCAGTCTACCTTTCCCTCTCTGTCTTTCCACCTCCCTCTCGTACACTCTCTTAGTCATTCTCTTGCATCCCATACGTTCCTTATGGCCAAACCATCTCAAGGTGTTCCTTTTCACTCTTTCCAGCACATCTATATCCACACCACACCTCTCTCGTACTTCCTCATTCTTCTGTATATCCTTCCATGTAACTCCGCACACACTTCTCACGTAATTCATTTCCACCCCTCTCACTCATGGTCTGAGTCTCTCCACCAACGTCCATGCTTCTCACTGTCATGCAAGGACTTATTTACTTCCATTCTTGTTACTGCATTCAGCGTGCCTACAACCCTCTTCCCCCGTTGCACCCTCTACTGCACTTCCTCTTCCATAGTCCCATCTTTACTCAACACACTGCCCAAATACTTAAATGAGCGGACATGCTCAATAACCTGACCATTAAACCTCACCTCACAATCTGTGGCTGCATCCCTTTCAAAGATCATAACTTAGTTATTCCCTGCATTTACCTTCAGATTCCATTTTTCACATGCTGTTCTAATAATATATACCAGACCCTGCAGCTCCCATTCACTATCACTCATCAGAACTGTATCATCGGCTAACAGCAGTACAGGTAGCTTCCACTTGTTTCCCTTCCTTATTAGCGGTACACCAACATCCACTGCTCTTCCTTGTATTTCTTTCATGACTCGATCCATATATATATATATATATATATATATATATATATATATATATATATATATATATATATATATATTACAAAAAAACAACACACAGGGATATCACACACCCTTGTTTCAACCCAACATTAAGATCAAAGAACTCTTTCATTCTCCACACGGACTAACACCTTTGCACCCTCATACAATGCTCATGCTCTTCACTGTTTTCAGCAACTTACCATATATTCTGTATATTCTCAGTACTTTTCACAGCATACAACTTTTATCCCTTCTCCAGATATTTTTCCACAACACATTTCAAGGTAAAAATCTGGTCTACATATCCTATTCCCTTCCAAAACCCGCCCTGCTCGTCACCTATCCATTTCTCCAGTTCTCGCTCTCAATCTCTTAATCACTACCTAATTGTACATATTCCCTACTAAGCTTAGAAGTCCTATTCCTTGGTGGTTACCACTCACTCTTCTTTCCCCTTTACCCTTATACAGGGGGACTATTATGCCTGTCTTCCAGTCATCAGGTTCACTTCCCTTCTCCCATGCTAGTTTACACATTTTCCATACCTATTCGATCACTATCTCACCACCGTACCTCAGCATTTCCCCACACACTCCATCTATTCCTGATGCTTTCCCCTTGTTTCATAATAGTAATTATTTCAAGCTGTCGGTAATATGAATGCCTTAGCAGCTGATTTATCGGTACTTAATAGAAAACATATGAAACTACCATGTCTCTGTATCATGTAAGTACAAAGTGTTCATAATTATAAACATATGAAACTACCATGTCTCTGTATCATGTAAGTACAAAGTGTTCATAATTATAAACATATGAAACTACCATGTCTCTGTATCATGTAAGTACAAAGTGTTCATAATTATAAACATATGAAACTACCATGTCTCTGTATCATGTAAGTACAAAGTGTTCATAATTATAAACATATGAAACTACCATGTCTCTGTATCATGTAAGTACAAAGTGTTCATAATTATAAACATATGAAACTACCATGTCTCTGTATCATGTAAGTACAATGTGTTCATAATTATAAACACATTTGGCTACACAACCTTCATAGTAGCAGAGTAAGCATGATAAGGAACGACAATTTACCATCAGCTGAACATAATAAGACATGTTGTATAGTTGGCCATTTTCCAGTGGGACCGCCCTTCATGTTATATCGCTGTGTCCTCTCTCGTCATCAACTTTATTATTTACTCTTTAATTTACTTCTTTGTATCATTATATCTGAGTTGTTGTTCTGTTTCCATTCATTTAATCGTTATTATATCTTTCTTCTTTCATCAGATTAGGTGCACTCATAGTTTCTTTATTTATAACCTCGAAATTACGTTGGTCTCTCTATTTACATATTTTTAAACTATTCCGTTTATATACAGGAAGTTTTAGCTAAACAATCTCTCGCTCTCGCTCTCGCTCTCGCTCTCTCTCTCTCTCTCTCTCCATTTTCCGTGTAGCAATAAATTACAGAATCTGTCAGGTATCCCGGGAGACACAAAAAACACAAGTTAAAGGAGAAAACGTATAGGAAGTAAGGGGTAACAAAAATATATACAGTAACTAAGGATAAATAATAAGGAGTACTGCATAGTGGATCATGAATGACTAAAACACAACTCATAATATTGGTACGAGACACAAAGGTTAATACAGTAAAACACTACTTCGAGTAATTGAGTAAAACTATAAAATAAATACAATAAATTAAAAATTAAATTCGTAGAGCAAACACAATGAACACCTGCGGAGAAAGAGTTATGAACCACGGGCTCTAATCGGCAATATACATTTTCCGACAATCACTTGTCTTTTAATGTTCTATGGCAGATTTCCTTTACCCTGAGCACACAATCTAGTGGGAATCGGTAGAATGTTGTTGCTTGCTTTCCTGTGTAATCCTTTGTAAGTATTTAGTGTTTACTTCCGCTAAGTTGTTTACCTTGACAACATAACGAAGCTCACCACTTGTTTACCTTCTACTGTTCTCATTATCATACATAACAACCCCTCCTCCTCCTCCTCCTCTTACCGTTGTTGTATATTTAATTAATCTACCACTGACTCTATCAACTTTCTCATCCCCCACGTATATTATTCAACCGACATGTTTTTTATCCTTCGTTAACTCTTTACACCTATATGTTTGTCGTGTTCCCTTACACTACCATTCGTTAACTCTTTACACCTATATGTTTGTCGTGTTCCCTTACACTACCATTCGTTAACTCTTTACACCTATATGTTTGTCGTGTTCCCTTACACTACCATTCGTTAACTCTTTACACCTATATGTTTGTCGTGTTCCCTTACACTACCATTCGTTAACTCTTTACACCTATATGTTTGTCGTGTTCCCTTACACTACCATTCGTTAACTCTTTACACCTATATGTTTGTCGTGTTCCCTTACACTACCATTCGTTAACTCTTTACACCTATATGTTTGTCGTGTTCCCTTACACTACCATTCGTTAACTCTTTACACCTATATGTTTGTCGTGTTCCCTTACACTACCATTCGTTAACTCTTTACACCTATATGTTTGTCGTGTTCCCTTACACTACCATTCGTTAACTCTTTACACCTATATGTTTGTCGTGTTCCCTTACACTACCATTCGTTAACTCTTTACACCTATATGTTTGTCGTGTTCCCTTACACTACCATTCGTTAACTCTTTACACCTATATGTTTGTCGTGTTCCCTTACACTACCATTCGTTAACTCTTTACACCTATATGTTTGTCGTGTTCCCTTACACTACCATTCGTTAACTCTTTACACCTATATGTTTGTCGTGTTCCCTTACACTACCATTCGTTAACTCTTTACACCTATATGTTTGTCGTGTTCCCTTACACTACCATTCGTTAACTCTTTACACCTATATGTTTGTCGTGTTCCCTTACACTACCATTCGTTAACTCTTTACACCTATATGTTTGTCGTGTTCCCTTACACTACCATTCGTTAACTCTTTACACCTATATGTTTGTCGTGTTCCCTTACACTACCATTCGTTAACTCTTTACACCTATATGTTTGTCGTGTTCCCTTACACTACCATTCGTTAACTCTTTACACCTATATGTTTGTCGTGTTCCCTTACACTACCATTCGTTAACTCTTTACACCTATATGTTTGTCGTGTTCCCTTACACTACCATTCGTTAACTCTTTACACCTATATGTTTGTCGTGTTCCCTTACACTACCATTCGTTAACTCTTTACACCTATATGTTTGTCGTGTTCCCTTACACTACCATTCGTTAACTCTTTACACCTATATGTTTGTCGTGTTCCCTTACACTACCATTCGTTAACTCTTTACACCTATATGTTTGTCGTGTTCCCTTACACTACCATTCGTTAACTCTTTACACCTATATGTTTGTCGTGTTCCCTTACACTACCATTCGTTAACTCTTTACACCTATATGTTTGTCGTGTTCCCTTACACTACCATTCGTTAACTCTTTACACCTATATGTTTGTCGTGTTCCCTTACACTACCATTCGTTAACTCTTTACACCTATATGTTTGTCGTGTTCCCTTACACTACCATTCGTTAACTCTTTACACCTATATGTTTGTCGTGTTCCCTTACACTACCATTCGTTAACTCTTTACACCTATATGTTTGTCGTGTTCCCTTACACTACCATTCGTTAACTCTTTACACCTATATGTTTGTCGTGTTCCCTTACACTACCATTCGTTAACTCTTTACACCTATATGTTTGTCGTGTTCCCTTACACTACCATTCGTTAACTCTTTACCGCTATATGTTTGTCGTGTTCCCTTACACTACCATTCGTTAACTCTTTACACCTATATGTTTGTCGTGTTCCCTTACACTACCATTCGTTAACTCTTTACACCTATATGTTTGTCGTGTTCCCTTACACTACCATTCGTTAACTCTTTACACCTATATGTTTGTCGTGTTCCCTTACACTACCATTCGTTAACTCTTTACACCTATATGTTTGTCGTGTTCCCTTACACTACCATTCGTTAACTCTTTACACCTATATGTTTGTCGTGTTCCCTTACACTACCATTCGTTAACTCTTTACACCTATATGTTTGTCGTGTTCCCTTACACTACCATTCGTTTACTCTTTACGCCTATATGTTCGTGTTCTTCCCTCTCCACTACCATTCATTATCTCGTTATGTCTATATATTCGTGTTCTTCCCTCTCCACTACCATTCATTAACTTGTTATGTCTATATATTCGTGTTCTTCCCTCTCCACTACCATTCATTAACTCATTACGTCTATGTGTTCGTGTTCTCCCTTCCCACTACCATTCGTTGACACCTACGTCTATGTGTTCGTGTTGTTCTCTTTCCACTACCATCCGTTAACTCCATACTTCTAAATGTTCGTGTTCTTCCCATTACACTACCATGTTCTCCATCGTTACGGCTATAACAGGCTAAACATTCTCGTCCTACCTCTGCAATGTCAACTCACCATTATTCCTCAACAAACCCGCCTATGGCCTTTATGTTAAATATTTATATATTCACATAATAATAATGATATAACCCATACTTTCCTACTGGGTGTACTTAAAAATCGCACACTTTTAGAGAGAGAGAGAGAGAGTGAGAGATAATACCAGCTTCGGCCTTCTCTCTACACACAGACTCCTCCCCCTCCTAACATTCATTAGCGGCGGTAACATCACTGTGACCCTTTCATCTCCCCTGAGATTCCTCTCAGGTAGGTAACATAATCGTAATATCATTTGGGTCTGTTGAGTTAAGTTTGCTTATAATGTCACCGAAAGGGTAGTTCGTTATACTGATTGTAGTGATACGTTGCAACGGTTTCGGTTATAATAGTGTTACTAATTCGAAACAAAATATGTTTTTAACGCACACAGCCGCCAAAACCTGGGGTGGAAAGGGGAAAAACTTCGGACCCAGAATTTGACAAAGGTTACTCCATGATAGGTATGTCGATAAGTTCTAAGACAACTGCTTGGAATCTTAACAACCAATCCTGACTGAAATTAATTGTGCTATGATAGCCACACCAAGCCTTATCCAGAAGTTGGAGTGATACTATGAAGATGTGTTGCTATATATTTGAGCTAAATTGGTGTTTATCTCCACTAACAAGTAGGGCTATTTGAGGGATACCTATAAGTACAGTTGACCAAATAACAATATCAGTAGGGAAAACACCATTATACATCTCTCTATATATATATATTGTATATCGATGATATGTTGATGGCTTGGTTATGGAGACATGTAAGTTAATATCACAGAGCCTTTTCATTTGTGTACCTACATATTGTGCGTATTAATGTTACTTTTTCCTGGAAGTTTTTGGGTAGAATGTAGAGTTCGGGCGTACCACCATCATTGTTTACACTACGCGTACCACCAGCATTGTTTACATTACGTGTAGCGGCGGCGGACGCTTGCCATCATGTTACCGTCTATTTTGACTGCCGTTGGATACAATAATATGTTCCCTCATCCCCCATGACATATTGTCATCATCATATATATTGCCAGCAGGGGGCAAATAACCGAAAAAAAATCGCCGTCAAAATAGACGCAAACTTCAACAGCTGAGTTCTCGAACTCTCTTCCAGAAGCAGTCTTTCCCTCTTCCTACGACTTAAATTGCTTCAAACTCTGTGTGTCCAGGCATTTTGGCTCGAATGTCCCTTGATATTGGCCCTGTCACTCTTTTTGTCTCAGGTAGTGCACTCGCTACAGGCAGTTCTGCCTTTTGTCTCCCTCACGCACATAGATAACAAAATGTATATGTAGTTTCCTTGAGTCCAGGTCTCCCACATTGTCTGAGTCTTCCCACACACGACCATTGACCCTCCAAGTTATGCAGACAATCTCACTTATCTCTTTGTCTGTCCCAGCCTCACACCCTTCAGAAAACATAGACTGGACAACAACAAATAAACACAATTTAGACCTTTGTTGTTATAAATCAATAATAACCTTCTCAGTGCGATGACAGGTTGTTTTATCCTGAGTGTGGGCGTATGCTTTGTTCTGTGTGTGTATTGTTTTTTTTGTTTTTTCAATGTGAGTGAAGGAGACAAAAGGCAAAACTGCCTGTATCGAGTGCCTCCCCCAGAGTTGAAAGAGTGACAGGGCCAAAATCAAAGGACGTTCGAGCCAAAATGCCTGGAAAACTGAGTTTGAAGCAATTTAAGTCATATGAAGAGGGAAAGACTGATTCTGGGTGAGAGTTCTAGAGCTCAGTAGTTAATAGAATAATGACTGAGAATAAAGTTTCACTCTTGGGTTGGAGGGTTGTACAAAGTAGGGGTGCGATTGTGTTGCAAGACGGGTACTAAGTACTCTACGTAGAGGAGGTGCGAGACTCTAGTACGAAACTGTATACAAACCAAGACTGTTAAATAAAGTGAACTGACACAGAAAATGTACGTGTACGTTAATTGTTTTTGTAAATAAGTCGAGTGTAGACTTAAGGCTGCGGGTCTGCCTGCGTAAATCAAAGCCTTTCCGGAGGATCTGGGACCTGGGAATCTAGCTTGAGACCCCTAATGGGCCTGGGTTTCTGGGTATTGCCCCTGGACGACCTAGATGTGTGTGATTTTGTGTTTAGTATTGTTTTGTTTTCTGTTGTGTTGTGATGTCCCTGTTTGGGCTCTGTTTCGAGTCAGCCATCCCCCAAAAAACATATAAACAAATAAATAATAAAAACAATAATTATTTATATATAAATAAGGGGGGTATATGTGGACAGAGTATATATACCCGGTACACATATATATATATATATATATATATATATATATATATATATATATATATATATATACAGTATACTGTATATATTGTTTTTTTGTTTTATGTGAGTGAGGAAGACAAAAGGTGGAACTGCCTGTAGCGAGTGCCTCCCCCAAAGTTGAAAGAGTGACATGGCCAAATTCACAGGACGTTCGAACCAAAATGCCTGGACACACAGAGTTTGAAGCAATTTCAGTCATAGTAAGAGGGAAAGACTGATTCTGGAAGAGAGTTCCAGAGCTCAGCTGTTGAATAGAAGAAAGGTTGAAAATAACATTTCATTCTTTGTTTGGAGAACTGCACAGACTAGGGGTGGGATTGTGTTGCAAGACGGGTGCAACATGCTCTACAAAGAGGGGTTGGTATACACTGAAAGAGCTCTGAGGAACACTGACCATTGTAATAATTGTGGTAGAATAGTAAGGGAAATGAACATTGCGACAGAGAGAGAACGACTGCAGAGAATTGGTGAGTGGACGTGATTTAATAAGACGGAAGGCCTTCCTTTCTATTTTGTCTAGAAGTGCTGTGTGAGAGGATCCTCCCCATACGTGTGAACAATACTCAATACATGGACGCACTGTGCCCCTGTACAGAGCAAGATGCTGCGCAGGGGTAAAGTAGTATGGAAGTGAAGAAGTCCTTGCATGACAGTGTGGTAATCCCGACACAGACTTATGGAAGCGAAGCATGGACGTTGGTTGAGAGACTCAGACCAAGAGTGAGAGGGGTGGAAATTAGGTATTTGAGAAGACCGTGCGAAGTTACATGGAGGGATAGACAGACGAATGAGGAAGTAAGAAGGAGGTGAGTGTGGAGATAGATGTGCTGGAAATTGTGAATAGGAACACCTTGAGATGGTTCGGCAATATGGAACGTATGGAAAGCGAGAGACTGACTAAGAGGACGTACGAGAGCGAGGGGGAAGGACAGAGAGGGAGAGGTAAACCGAAAGAGAGGTGGAACGATGGAGTGAGGAAGTATATGGATGAAGGCGGTGCTGGTTGGGAGGAGGGGCGTCAACTGACTGGGGACAGAGGTGCATGGGGTGGTTCACTCGTGGCCACACCTTCGGGGATTACGGCGATAGGCAATAGATAGATAGATAGATAGGTAATATGATCTTTCCAAGAGAGATCAGAAGAAATAGAGACACCAATAATATTAAGAGAAGATGTAGGGTATGTTGTTGAAGAGTAGGTCTGTCATAGTTTTCTGGAAGGGGCCAACAAATAGACAGAAGAAGAAATTGAGTTTTGGCAGCATTGAAAGTAACAAGGTTTTCTCTGCCCCAGTTAGAGATAGTAGAGAGATCAGAAGATAGGTGTTTTATTGCCTTCTTACGTGAGTTTTAGAGTTCCTGCTGTAAACGGTCTTAAGGGAGGCTAGTTGAATAGTATAATGTAGAATCGTCAGCATATGAGTGAATGGTGCTGGAGATGCAGTTGAGCAGGTCATTAACCCAGCAAGTGAGGCAAGACTTATATAAGGCCTACCGCTGCGCTGCGGGAAGCCTTATATAATCCAAGGCCTAAAAAAAAAACATTTAAATCAGACGGTATCATTTTTTTTTATTTATTTTTTATTGCCCCTTGACCATGCCAAATATCACTCCTCCACATCCCCTCCTTCCCCTCTCCCCCCGCCCCCCTTCAATTATCACCTATTCTCTCTCTTATTCCCTTATTTCGTCGATATATTTCGTGCTATCAATAGCGATTCATGAGCAAGCTGTGCTTGTATGTGCTACACAGCGAGTGAAAGAGAGAAAGAGAGGGAACTCCACGACAGTGTCGCTCCAGCCATCATGACGGCTGGCTGGCTGGCAGGCTGCCTCAGCCTTAAGTTATGTAACTCCCGATCTAATTTGCCGATTTTGACCATCCAAACGCTGTTTCCACTTGTTTTATTGCTGTAACAGGTTAATACCTTTTTAATCAACATAAAATAGGCGCATATGGATAAGTATTAATGATATTTATGGTACGATGGCGATTTGAGTGAAGGAAACACTCTAAATACCTCAGCACAGGGGTGGCTGTATACTATAGGGGGTACGCAGCAGAGAAGTTAATGAATAATAGAAAGATAATTGGAGATAAGACAGAACCCTGAGGAAAACTGGAGTTGATAGGTTGAGGAAGTGAACGGTGGCTGTCCACAACCACAGCTATGGAACGGCCGAAAAGGAAATTATAGACAAAGGTACAGATGGATACAGGGGATAGAATCCATACAGTAGGAGGGTAGTTTGGAAATAAGGGAGTTGTGCCAGACTCTATCGAAGGCCTTCGATATGTCTAGCGTAACAGAAAAAAGTCTCACCAAAGTCCCGAATGAATATGACCAAGAGTTAGTAAGATAAGAAAAAAGATCCCCAGTAGTGAGGCCCTTAACCTATTAAACGCGAAAATACCCTAGGGGCAAGGGTACTTATTTGTGAATTTCTAGCCTTGGATTCTGACAGAATTCGTTATATTTACGATATAGAGCATTATTTGTTTTCAATAGGCTTTTATTTTACATATATGATGTATATATGAACCTTCAAGAGTGCTATAATAAGTTGGAAAAGCATTTGGGGGGTTAAAAATTTAAATATTCGCCACCCGGTCATATTCTCAGGCGAGAGTGAGCCAGGCGCAACCCTCCCCTCTCGCTGTCTGTGAGGTAACAGAGGCAAGCGAGGTGGTGTCTCGGTGTTTTATAAAAAAAAATGTATGCAACCCACTTGCGCTACATTACCGCGGGAGACAAAAATAACCGATAAATGATGAAAATAAGAGGAAAAATAGGTGATAATTGAGGAGGGGGGGAGGGGGGAATAAGGTGGGGGTGGAGGGGAAGGGGACGGTGAGAAACATATGGATGAGTACTAGAGGGGAATTATCTCACCTAGAGACAAATTCCTTTGTTTTGGGAGCCCCTGGAGTGTTTTGGAAGATTTTGTGTATGGTCTTGCTTCCTTTGAGGCCTATCACGTTCACTATGGTGACCCTTCCGTAAGGCCTATCACGCTTCATGGGTTAAGGAAGCCATACTGGTGGTTTGAGAGCAGGTTATGGAAAGATAAATGCTTAAGAAATGTTGGGGTAAGAATAGTTTCAAAAACTTTAGATATACAAGAAATTAGAGCAATTGAACGATAGTTGGAGGGTTGAGAGTGGGCACCCTTCTTTGGGACAGGTTGAATAAGAGCAAATTTCCAGCAAGAAGGGAAGACAGAGATGGAAGAGTTTGCCTAGGCAGGGAACCAGCACGGATACACATTTTTTTAGTACAACAGGAGGCAGGAGGAACACCGTCCGGTCCGTACGCCTTCTTAGTATTAAGCCCAGGGAGGATGGAAATTTCATCCTTGGAAGAGATTAAGATATTAGGCATAAGTAGGAAGGGAGGGGGGGGGGGGGACAGCACCGGAATCATCTGAAGTGGAGTTTTTAGCGCAAGTGGTAGTGAAGAGTTCAGCTTTGTCAGAGGAAGAAGTGACAGTGGTGACTTCAGAGCTGAAAAGAGGAGGGAATGACAAAGAAGAAAAATTGTTGGAGAGGTTTTTGGCTAGATGCCATAAGGCTTGGGAAGGGCTACAGTTGGATAATTCAGTGCATTTATTATTGTGAAAGAATGTTTGCAGAGTCGAAGAACAGATTTGGCTTGATTCTGGGCAGAATCATAGGAAGTATGAGATTCTTGAGTTTGAAGGCGACAGTACGGTTTCAATGCTTCCTCATTATTGGTTATTGCGGACAGCAGTAGAACAAGCGTGAGTAAACCAAGATTTGTTTGCCTTAGTCTGAGAGAAAGAAAATGGAATGTATGCTTCCGTACCTGATAGGATTACCTCGGTAATGCGTTCAGCACTCTCCGAGGGTCTCCGGCTACGGAAGCAAAAGTAATTCCATGGGAAATCAAAGAAGTACTGCCTAAGAGTATATATGTATATACATACATACATAAAGAGTTAAGGAAGGGGAAACTGAGATTGCACACACTCCCTCTCTCCTCTCCTCCATTGATCTTTATCAGCTCCTCCTCGCTACTATATTCTCCTTACCAATTCCACCAACACTCTTTAGTGTCTCTCTGCCACAGTTTCTTAGGACTGTTATAGTGTGTAAAACATATAATTATTAGGTGTACATAGAGTATATACCAACATTTAAAGACTACTCTCTCCTGCATTTCTTTCCCACTAACCACGTGATAGAAACCATTTATTTGTTTTACTAGAAATACATATATACATAGCCTACAAGGTTAAAGACCCCTTCATCTACATAGCGTGGTTTTAGTCTCTGTACTGTAGTACAGTACTGTACAATACAGACTTGCCACAACACAGCCCCATCATGTCATCACAAGGGCCTATGTTGGTATAGCACTAACAGTGTCTCAGCAAGACTCAACAAAGTCCCCCTGAAGCAGTTTCACCTGGCGAAATCGCACCACACCAGCCTTAACTGTGCTATATTTAGGCAGTAACAAGAAATTACCGTAACCGCTATAGAGGCTGACTGCACCACCGGAGTTGCAAGAGGTGGGGTCGCTGCATCCCTTCGCCAGAGAGAAAGGCTGACTTGCGCCAGTGGGCTGTGAGAGTAAGACACTTGAGAACCATGGGGTACACAATTATGGACCCACTGCCTTCACCACTCTCAGGAAAAAGGTTGATGAAAAAGGTAAAGTCCGAACTGGCTATGGGAAGTAGAGGACACCAACCCTCACTTTGACAGATCCAGCCCACCACAATCATTATTTTTTTCCTATATCAACAAAGTTGGAGGTAGTTATGTTTTCGTATCTGTCCTTTGTCTATCTGTCACTCTGTCTGTCTATATGTAAACAAGATATCTCAAAAAAAGAATGAACCTATGTTATCGAAAGATGGTGGGCAAATAGGATATGCGCCAAGGAAGAAGCGAGTAAAGATAGGAGTAATTCGCTAGAGCGCATACCTCTGCCAGCATTGGCGGAGGTACGAGTTCTCATGAATGCCCCTATCGTGTAATACGATAGAGATAGACAATTTATGTGCTAACGTACATCTCTATGACGTGCCTAGGTAGATACGATAGTCTAACGGTCATTCACGCGGTACAGCGTGGGAAGATTAGATTGTGATTACAAGTTGTAAGTAAGTTGAAATTGAAATTGAAATTGAAATAGTTTATTCAGCCCAAGAACATTATAATACAAAGTAATATTATGTTAGTACAGTACATAATTGGCTGTGCCTTATTGAGAGTTGCCTCTCTTATAAAGACACCTGAATTATTTAAACTCGAATAATAGGATAGTCCCATTATTTGACATTAGAAAATTTAAACAGTATTCCTGGCAATTACATAATAGTGATATATTATATACACATTTATATACTTTGTTTCAACCTTTACATTCATATACATACTCATACTATGTATCATACAGATACATATACATACTCACATACATACAAACATACTATGTAACATACAGATACATATACATACTCACATACATACAAACATACTATGTATCATACAGATACATATACATACTCACATACAGATACATATACATACTCACATACAGATACATATACATACTCACATACATACAAACATACTATGTATCATACAGATACATATACATACTCACATACAGATACATATACATACTCACATACATACAAACATAATATGTAACATACAGATACATATACATACTCACATACATACAAACATACTATGTAACATACAGATACATATACATACTCACATACAGATACATATACATACTCACATACATACAAACATACTATGTAACATACAGATACATACTCACATACAGATACATATACATACTCACATACATACAAACATACTATGTAACATACAGATACATATACATACTCACATACATACAAACATACTATGTATCATACAGATACATATACATACTCACATACAGATACATATCCATACTCACATACATACAAACATACTATGTATCATACAGATACATATACATACTCACATACAGATACATATACATACTCACATACATACAAACATAATATGTAACATACAGATACATATACATACTCACATACATACAAACATACTATGTAACATACAGATACATATACATACTCACATACATACAAACATACTATGTATCATACAGATACATATACATACTCACATACAGATACATATACATACTCACATACATACAAACATACTATGTATCATACAGATACATATACATACTCACATACAGATACATATACATACTCACATACATACAAACATACTATGTAACATACAGATACATATACATACTCACATACATACAAACATACTATGTATCATACAGATACATATACATACTCACATACAGATACATATACATACTCACATACATACAAACATACTATGTATCATACAGATACATATACATACTCACATACAGATACATATACATACTCACATACATACAAACATACTATGTAACATACAGATACATATACATACTCACATACATACAAACATACTATGTAACATACAGATACATATACATACTCACATACATATACATATACATACTCACATACATACAAACATACTATGTAACATACAGATACATACTCACATACAGATACATATACATACTCACATACATACAAACATACTATGTAACATACAGATACATATACATACTCACATACATACAAACATACTATGTAGCATACAGATACATATACATACTCACATACAGATACATATACATACTCACATACATACAAACATACTATGTATCATACAGATACATATACATACTCACATACATACAAACATACTATGTAACATACAGATACATACTCACATACATACAAACATACTATGTATCATACAGATACATATACATACTCACATACATACAAACATACTATGTAACATACAGATACATATACATACTCACATACATACAAACATACTATGTATCATACAGATACATATACATACTCACATACATACAAACATACTATGTATCATACAGATACATATACATACTCACATACATACAAACATACTATGTATCATACAGATACATATACATACTCACATACATACAAACATACTATGTATCATACAGATACATATACATACTCACATACATACAAACATAATTATACCGAATATAATCACACACAATTTACTATCAAGCAGTCAATTCGCTCAATCCGCAGAGTTTCGGTATATTACTTAGGTTTATTAGAGGCTTAAAAGTTAAATGTATAAGTAAATTTGCAATGGGTAAAATGGAAAAGGGATAAATCAAGAAACATATAAATGATACGGTTTCCTACAGCAATCTGATAAAATATAATTGCATAAATACAATTTCCGAGACTCCGCTGCTGACTACACGCGCCGACCGCATATACAAATGCCAATTATTTTATTTAATCATACACCCATTTTTTTTCCACATATATACACCTTGATTCATTGATAAGTTTACATCTTATATACCATATTGACAGTGATCTCTTGCATCCACATAATTATGATTTACGCACCACTCCTAACAAACCAATATTTATAGTATATACATAATACTATTATATTTAGTTTTCCTTTCAAAGACAATTCATTCATACAGAATGAACACTCAAATACAGAAAAAATACAGAAAAAATGGTCTATTCGTTATTACCATTGGGATTGTATTTACAGAGTAAGTAATTTTTCAGAGCTTTCTTGAAACTCAAAACTGTTAATTTCTCTGTGATGTATTGCGGGAGACCGTTCCATACCTTCACTCCACGATAAACAACTGATGACTGTCATTGGCTTCAAGTCATGAGAGGGATTTTTAGAAGACCCTTGTTTCTAAAGTTGTATCTATTATTCACGTGATATTGAAACATGCTGTTGTCCGTATTATTATTTACCGATTTAAAAACAAACAAAGAATTGCAATACATTGTTATGTCACTTTATTTTAAAAGTCTTAGATCATGAAATAAATAATTTGTGTGAACATATTTTGATTTATATGTCATTGTTCTAATTACCCGTTTTTGAACGATTACTAATGGTTTAATTTTTGGTTTAGTTACGTTTCCCCATACCGTATGGCAGTCAAATATATGCGGATATATCAGGGAGTAATAAATGTTCAATAAAGCGTTAGTATTAAATACATTTCCAGTCAGGTAAAGTATACCGCATTGTTTATTCATTTTGTATTATACATTGTAAATATGTTGATTCCAAGCCAATCGTTTATCAACCGTTATCCCAAGATATTTTGTTGTTTTGACTAGTTTTCAAACAGAATCATTCATTTTGAATGGTTCTAGGTTTAGTGGAATACTTTTGTTTCTGTGAAAAATTATGCAGTTGCTTTTATCAATATTTAGAGTTAATTTGTTGCTAGATATCCAATTGTATACGTTCATTAGTTCATTATTCATAGTATGGATCAGGAAGCGAAGTTAAGATTATAAAAGGCCTAATATACTATTAAGCAATATTGACACGGTCTTTTGCAGTATATATGAATTTATCGTATATATATTCATTTAAATGATCGTATTGAGCAACATAGATGCGGTACGATAGTTTGCGCGCCTGGCGTTTGCCAAGGCAGCAAGATTGAGGCCCTGGGAATCGCAGAGCTTCCACAGACTTCACCCAATAAACATATAATTTCCGTTTCATTTGATCGTGCTATTGTGCCTTTATTCACAGTACACTACCATCAATACACACATCTACACTACGACGACGCTCTCATCGACGCCATGACTGACAGTTAAGCAATATTTTTTCTCATGTCCATTACCATACCATAATCATTTGTTTTTTCCTTTGAGTCGTGCTTTTTGGCCGGCTCCATTAACCCCGTCGTCGTCCTCCATATTGGGTAGGCACCTTTCCTTTGCTTCATTGCCACGTGGAGATATTGGTGAGTTGAATCCTTGAGTATAATTAACCGTTAGAACCCTGATTAAATATAAACATATGTTAGTGACCTTTGGATGTATTTTATCTTAAATTCAGATTAAATTCAATTTAGATTTAGAATAATTTGGGATACCAATAAGGGATTTTTTGAAGGCATGAATAAGGGATTAGCCCAGGGATGCAGGAGCAAGGACCCAGGAGGAGTGTGGCTTGTATACAATCCGGAAACTCCGGCGCCGATACCAGATAGGATTGCCATCGTAGGACATTCATATGCCACTAGGCTCAGGGCGGCTGAGCGAGGATCTGTGGGGTATAGGGCGTCGGAGGAGGATTGATATTTTGAGCTCTCCTTCTTCGGGGTGCCTGGGGCCACAATCGATTCCCTGAGAGCCTCCCCAAAGTGGGGACGGGTAGTACAATTCAGGCCTCTTATGATCATTTTGTTTATCGGCGGAAACGACATTCGCCCCGGTACAGTGCCCCGAGAACTGGCCAACAAAATTAAACAGGTGGCGTTGGATCTGGAGAGAGAGACTGGGAGGAGCTGCAAAATCGTAGCTTTAGAAAATCTGACCAGAGTCCGAGGTTTCCGAGCAGAGGATTATCAGGCGATCCGTAACTCTGTGAACTGCATCCTGAGGTGTCTGTTGGCGGAGACGCGGCAACGCTTTGTGTCTATCACCCTCAATGTACGGGATCTCGATGTGGATGGCGTCCACCTGGATTTGGACACCAACCAACAGCTCTACAACAAAATAGTAGGCTTGAGAAAGCGTTGGTTGGAGAGGGACGCCGGGGTAGTGTCGTTGCACCTCCCAAAATTGTGCATCCCGCCCATCATCTTCCCCCAATAATTTTTCTTTTTCATTTTCAGACTTCCTATGACACCTGACCTGACATAACATTTCTTTGTTCGTTATGACCTTTTAGTGTAGATATTGCCCATTAGTGTACTATTTTCTCTCCATAACAAAGAAGTCTGCCGTTCGGCATCTCTTGACTAGGCTAATAATTTGCCGTGGTGATATAATGTAGCATTGTAAGGTGTAGATAGCCTACACACTGCATGCAGGATGAGTAAACCAGAGGAGATACCGTCTGGTGGGGTGCCAAGTAAACCCCCGAAAAATCAGAGGGCGGGACTTCGGGGAGTGTTAAATAGATTAATAGTCTATGTCAATACTTTCACCTGCCTGAGCAACAGCGTGTAGCTGTGCAGCACTTGTTTGATTCAAACCCAGCTGTTTTCGCGGAGCATCCTGGTCTCACTACTCAAGCGGTGCACGATGTCGATGTTGGGGACCACCTGCCCTTTAAATCAGTGCCATACCGTGTTCCCCCTATTAAATTACCAGCACTTAGGGAAGAGCTGGATTATATGCTGAAACGTGGGCGGATTTCTGAGGGTGCAGTAAGGTGGACTTCCCCAGTCACACTGCAGCCCAAACCAGATGGCAAGGTGCGGTTTTGTATAGATTTCCGCAGGTTGAATGGTTTAACCCCCACAAATGCCTACCCTCTCCCTCGCGTGGACGACAGTGTGGATAAGATAGGAAAAGCCAAGTTCCTCACTAAGATAGTCCTTGTTAAGGGTTATTGGCAAGTGCCCTTGTCTGAGCGAGCGCGAGAGGTGTGTGGGTTTGTGGTGGACGGTGCCACATATCGTTGCCATGTTATGCCATACGGGCTGAAAAATGCCCCTGCAACGTTTCAGAAATTAATGAACGACATTGTAGCCGACATTCCCAACTGTACGGTGTACCTAGATGATGTCATAATATACGACGATGATTTTAACAGTCACTGTGCTCACATCGGACAGCTTTTTAATAAACTGAATGAAGCAGGTTTGGTGGTAAACCTGGGTAAGTGCGATTTTGTCAAGGCCACAGTTTTGTACCTGGGGTTCGAGGTGGGGATGGGTCAGGTGTGCGCTCCACAGACAAAGATCAAAGCCATCGATCAGTTTCCCCAGCCTACGACTAAGAAACAAATCATGCGTTTTTTTTTTTTTTTTTTTTTTTTTTCTATGTGATTGAGGGAGACAAAAGGCATAACTGCCTATAGCGAGTGCCTCCCCCATAGTTGAAAGAAAGACAGGGCCAAAATCAAGGGACGTTCGAGCCAAAATGCCTGGACACACGGAGTTTGAAGCAATTTAAGTCATAGGAAGAGGGAAAGACTGATTCTGGGAGAGAGTTCCAGAGCTCAGCTGTTGAGTAGAAGAAAGTTTGAGAGTAACGTTTCACTCTTGGGTTGGAGAGTTGCACAGAGTAGGGGTGGGATTGAGTTGCAAGACGGGTACCACGTGCCCTACGTAAAGGAGGTGGTATGCACTGGGATAGCTCTGAGGAACACTGATTATTATAGTAGCGATAGAATAGCGAGAGAGATGCAACATTGCGGCGGAGAGAGAGAGAGATTGCAGAGAGTTGGTGAGTGGACGGGAGTTAATGATACGAAAGGCCTTCCTTTCAACTTTGTCTAGGAGAGCAGTGTGAGAGGAACCTCCCCACACATGTGAACAATACTCAATACAAGGGCGCACTATGCCCCTGTACAGAGCAAGAAGCTGTGCAGGGGAAAAGAACCCCCTAAGGCGGTTGAGCACACCCAGCTTCTGGGAGGCTGCCTTAGCAAGACTGGTAATATGGTCCTTCCAAATGAGAGCAGAAGAAAAAGAGACACCAAGAATATTGAGAGAAGATGAAGGGTTAATTTTTGTATTGTTGAAGAATAAGGGATAGTCCGCTGGGAGATCCTGACGGGTAGATAGATGGAGAAATTGGGTTTTGGAAGCATTAAAGTTAACAAGGTTTTCTCTGCCCCAATTGGAAATAGTATTTAGATCAGAATTTAAGAGTTCTATGGCTTCATTACGTTTGTCGTTGAGGGATTGCTGGCTGGGGCGTTCTGAAAAACTAATGGAGTAGTGCAAGGTTGAGTCGTCTGCGTATGAATGGATGGGAATTAAGGTACAGTTAAGGAGATCATTTATAAAAATTAGAAAGAGAATAGGAGATAGGACAGAGCCCTGAGGAACACCGGAGTTTATAGAGTGAGGAAGTGAACAATGGCCATCCACAACCGTGGCTATGGAACGGCCGGAAAGGAAATTAGAGACAAAGGCACAGATGGAGGGATAGAAACCGAAGGAGGGTAGTTTAGAAATTAAAGATTTATGCCAGACTCTATCGAAGGCTTTCGATATGTCTAGTGCAATAGAAAAAGTCTCACCGAAGTCCCGAAAGGAGGATGACCAAGAGTTAGTAAGATATGAAAGAAGATCACCAGTAGAGCGACCCTTAAGGAAGCCATACTGGCGATCTGAGAGCAGATTATGAGAAGAGAAATGCTTAAGAAATTTGGAAGCAAGAATAGTTTCAAAAACTTTAGAAAGACAAGAGATAAAAGCAATTGGACGATAGTTGGAGGGTTGAGAGCGGTCACCCTTCTTTGGGACAGGTTAAATGTGAGCAAACTTCCAGCATGAAGGGAAGACGTTAGAGGATAGACAGAGACGAAAGAGTTTGCCTAGGCAGGGAGTCAGCACGGAAGCACAGTTTTTGAGAACAACAGGAGGAACACCGTCCGGACCGTACGCCTTATTAGTGTTAAGCCCAGAGAGGGTAGAAAGTACATCTTTAGAAGAGATTAGGATATTAGGCATAAGTAAGAGAGAGGAGGGCGGAGAGGGAGGAATAGCACCGGAATCATCCAAGGTGGAGTTTCTAGCAAAAGTTTGAGCGAAGAGTTTAGCTTTGTCAGAGGAAGAAGTGATGGTTGTGCCATCAGAGTGGGAAAGGGGAGGGAAAGACGAGGAAGAGAAATTGTTGGAGAGGTTTTTGGCTAGATGCCAGAAAGCTTGGGAAGAGCTAGAGTTGGATAGTTCAGTGCATTTATTATTGATGAAAGAGTGTTTGGCAAGTCGAAGAACAGATTTGGCTTGATTCCGGGCAGAAACATAGGAAGAATGAGAGTCTTGAGTTTTAAGGCGTCGGTACCGTTTGATTCCTTATTGCGGACAGCAGTAGAACAGGCGTGAGTAAACCAAGATTTTTTAGCATTAGTCTGAGAGAAAGAGAATGGAATGTATGCTTCCATGCCCGATAGGATTACCTCGGTAATGCGTTCAGCACTCTCCGAGGGTCCTCGGCCATGGAAGCAGAAATCATTCCATGGGAAATCAAAGAAGTACTGCCGAAGAGCCTCCCAGTCGGCAGCGCCAAAGTGCCACAAGCGCCGCCGGCTAGGAGGATCGGGTGGCTGTACTGGAGAGATAGGACAGGTGACAGAGATAAGTTTATGGTCGGAGGAGCCCAAAGGAGAGAAAAGATCGACAGTATAAGAAGAAGGGTTAGAAGTTAGAAACAGGTCAAGAATGTTGGGCCGATCTCCGATGCGATCCGGGATACGGGTGGGTTGCTGAACTAACTGCTCTAGGTCATTTAGGATAGAAAAGACGTAGGCTTGTTCACCAGGTGGATCAGTAGTGTGAGAGGAGAGCCAATGGCGGTGGTGAACGTTGAAATCTCCTAAGATGGAGATTTCTGAGAAAGGAGAAATGGATAGAATGTGTTCCACTGTAGAGTTTAGATAGTCAAAGAATTTGGGAAAGTTGGTAGAGTTAGGGGAAAGATAGACAGCACAGAAATATTTAGTAAGAGAATGACAGGAAAGTTTGAGCCATAAAGTTGAGAATTCAGAGGAGTCGAAATCGGGAACACGAGAGCAAGTGAGTTTGTTGTGCACATATGCACAACATCCGCCTTTGGCTTTGAAACTAGGATAGAGAAAGTATGAGGATACAGAGAAGGGGTTGCTGGATGTTGCTACAGACACCTGAGTTTCGGTGAGGAAGAGAAGATCAGGTTTGTAGGAGGAGAGATGGTGCTCAACAGAGTGAAAGTTAGAGGAAAGTCCGCGAATGTTGCAGAAATTAATAGAAAGAGTAACAGGCCGAGGTCCAGGTAATTGTGTGGGGTCGTCAGGGGATGGCCGGTCGGGTGAGGGGGCATTTATGGTCCCCCCCCCTGGGGACTCCGAGGCTGGGCTACAATTCATAATTTTTTTTTTTTTTAATTTTGGTGTGGAAGAATGAAGTGTGGTGTGCATGTTTAGTGTAGTGAAGTGGATAGGAGGAGGAGGTGTTTGTGAGAGCTAGCTGGATTGCTCTCAGTGTAAATGAGGCACAAAGAAAATCAGTAAGAGAGGCCAAGCAAGTGAAACAGGAGTTCCAGCGACTCTTTATCACATGCCTATAACCTCACCTGGGTCTAGCCCTGATCGATTGGTGCCTACAATCTCCCCACATAGGTATGATAGGTTATTATCGTCGCTTCATCAAAGGCTATTCGACTGTACTTGCACCTTTTACTGACTTATTATCTAAGGACAAGAAGTTCCGGTGGTTTCCTGAGTGTGCAGAGGCGTTTTCCTTGGTGAAACACCTGTTATGTACCCACCCCATACTCAGGGCCCCGGACTTCAGCAGACCTTTTCAGCTGGCGACTGATGCCAGTGGCGTAGGGGCTGGGGCTGTCTTGTTACAGACAGATGATGAAGGTATCGAACATCCAGTGAGTTTTTACAGTAAAAAATTCAATAGTGCACAAAGGAATTACTCTGTAATTGAAAAAGAACTCCTGGCGATAGTGCTGGCGCTCAGGCACTTCGATGTATATGTTCCTGCTTTCGGACCAGTCGTAGTGGTTTATACCGATCATCACCCTCTGAAATTCTTGAATCAGTTTCATAACCGGAATATGAGGCTGACCAGGTGGTCACTCATGCTTCAGGAGTATAATCTGGACATACGCCATATTGCCGGTTCTGATAACGTGATAGCGGATTGTCTATCAAGGGTGGATGATGTTGGTTAGACTGCCACAGGATTGAGGGTTGAGTGTGGAGGAAAATAGGCTGTCACTGTAGTTCAGCCGGAAAAAACAAATTAAAAAAGCAAAACCTTATAAAAACTCTTTATTTTTATAACGTGTAGAATTTTTTATAAGATGTTGTAGCAGTATCTAAGTTGAATGTTTTCGCTTATTGTCGCTAAGTTAGTTGAACTTGCTCGGTCCAACCGCAACAGTCTTTATTTTTTTTATATATAGTGCCTTGTGTCGCAACAGTGTGTGGTACTATGAGAAGCTTTCTGTTAGATATGAAGAACTTAGTCAAGGGTCTTATATCTTGGGGGAGGTGTGACGCTTCTGCATAGTAGCCACGTCGGCTGCCCAGCCGTTTAGAAACCGCCTGGCGGCCGGCAGGCTTTTCCTTAGTATATATCCTATGACAACGTAACTAATGTCTGGGATATTCTTATGTTGTTTCACAGCTTGTAGCTGCCCTTATTCTTAACCAACGCATCTTAGTATATTTTATTCTCAATAGTTGATTGTTTCATTATAATATATAAGATGTAAGTCTAGTGAGAGTGGGAGGAGACGAGCGGGAGAGAGAGACCGGCTGGGGGACGTTGCTTCGCGCGGAGAGTCCAGCTTGGGACGAGCCTGATGTTGCCATATGCATTTGATCGCAACGTTAGGCTTAGTTTCGACTCACGCACGGGGTAGACGATTTTGACCCGGCAACTGTGTTGAGTGTTGCCAAGCCTGGGATGTATTCTGCATGCCTAGGGCGGGGTCCAGACAGATTCAAGACTCAGAGCTCACCTCACTGTCGTACCCTTCGGACCCCCTTGATATCTATCCCTCTCAACCCCACTTAGAAACTTTCTCTCTTACTTTTTATACCTTCCTTCCACTACTTCACCAATCTATTCAATTATCCCATCCCCTTGATAGACCTTATATCTATTATTGTATTAACGACGAGCTCTCAGATAACTAGATAGGATTTTGGGCCTTATGCAGGGATGTAATTGTTAATGAGACCTAGGAAGCTTTATTGTTGTCTCATATTTGGTGGTTTCATGCTTGCTAGTGTGTTCTTGTGTCAGGTTAGCAGGGGCTAGACCGGAGGGGAGGTTTTTTGCGATCCTTTAAGTAAAGTCTGCTGGTGCGAGTCCCGTGGACCCGCATGACTTTACTAGGATACCCGTTCTTGTCTGTGTCCCTGTGTGTCTAGTGTTGTGTTGTGTGAGGGCCCTTGCCTAGTCCACTCAGCACTGCGCTAGCACGTCTTGCTTTTGTTTTAGTGTCGCCAGGAGAGAGTCAAATACTTGCGATCTGAGTCTCTCAAGAGAGCACCCTTTCAATTAGAGTAATTTGGCGCACAGACTTGGGAACGTCCCTAGGCTAGAGCAGGTGGCTCAGCCCGGGTATCCGAAGCCTATATCCTTCCGGCTAGACCTCTGCCGCCTGGCAGATTAACAGCTAGGGGTTTATTATTTCTGTATGCTTGTTATTGTGCCACAGTTTACCGTTTTTGTGAGCATTGTGAGTCAGGGTGTGGCTTAGAGACTCTGTCCGAGCAGACTTGCCTGACTAAGAGTGAGAAGCACACCTGTATGTGGTTATGTTGCGAGTTGCTGCCTTTATTTAATTATACCTATGCCATTATACACTGTATGGCCTATCACTAGTATTTATTCCTGCTTATGAGTTAAGAGTTCTCTAAATCCGTAACGTATTTTCTTTGCTAAGCATCAGATCCTACAGTAGCCGCATGCAGTTTAGAAACCCGCATCTTGTCTACCTGTACGATGTTTTGAGGACTTTGCTTTCACCTTCTTTCACTCTGGGGTGATTAGTTGTATTAATTAACGTAACGTTAAATGTACTTTCTTCTAGTTTGTTATTAAATTGTTTCTGCAATTTAATTCCGTTATCTATCTTTTCCTTGAAGCTTTAAGTCAACTTAATTGTGTGATCTTTTATATAGCCTGCTTGACTATCAGCAGTCTATAGTGCGTGCACCCTGTAACCGAGTCATAGGATACCTTGTTGTCCAGGCAGGACTCTTGACGGTTTAGGGTGGTTTGTTGCCTGGGTTTATAGATAAGGGTTGGATCTAGCGTTTTCCGTTGTTGCTTGTTGCCGCATACCTAGTCCAATAGAAAGAGCCCAGTGTTTATATATCCCAGGACGTAACACAGTGTTGGTGCTTATCACTCTTTATGGTTAAGTTACAAGACATGATGGTTGAGCGCATCCTCCATCTATAGGAAGCTTCTCAGTGTTGGTGTTTATCACTCTTTATGGTTAAGTTACAAGACATGATGGTTGAGCGAGTCCTCCATCTATAGGAAGCCTCTGAGTGTTGGTGTTTATCACTCTTTATGGTTAAGTTACAAGACATGATGGTTGAGCGAGTCCTCCATCTATAGGAAGCACCTCTGTGTTGGTGTTTATCACTCTTTATGGTTAAGTTACAAGACATGATGGTTGAGCGAGTCCTCCATCTATAGGAAGCACCTGTGTGTTGGTGTTTATCACTCGTTATGGTTAAGTTACAAGACATGATGGTTGAGCGCGTCCTCCATCTATAGGAAGCCTCTCAGTGTTGGTGTTTATCACTCTTTATGGTTAAGTTACAAGACATGATGGTTGAGCGAGTCCTCCATCTATAGGAAGCACCTGTGTGTTGGTGTTTATCACTCGTTATGGTTAAGTTACAAGACATGATGGTTGAGCGCGTCCTCCATCTATAGGAAGCCTCTCAGTGTTGGTGTTTATCACTCTTTATGGTTAATTATGGGGGCATGGTTGTTGTTTTTCTGGCTCCCAATTCTCCTTCATGTTTATCCCCATTAGTTTTCCGATTTTGAGGCGTTCGGCTTATTAGTTTGGCAATTTTAAGACCTTTCACTCCATTTCTTTGTCGATATTTAGACCTTTCGTACAATTTAGGTGTCGATTATTTTTTTGGTGAGTGATAGCGAGCCTGTAATTCAGTAATAGCCGGCTTTATCTATCGAAAATGTACACAAATATCTTGAAGGGGGTTGGCAGGTTTTTTGGGGGTGTTTTTGTATGCTTGATGGAGGTCTAGGGAGGAAACAAAATAGATGACACAAAGGTATATATACATGCAAATAAATACGCCCATCCCAACTCATTGTATTTGATGAAATTCAAACGATTTCCTTGTATATTTCTTCTTTGGGAATCACACAATAATTTGGTAGCTTAACCTTACCTCACCTAACTTCTCCTAACCTAGCTTACGTAACCCAATCTAGTTTACCTAATCTAGCCCATAGAGAAGGCTGTTGTGTAAATGTGCGTGGAAGTGTTTGTTCTTTATGTGTGTTGTGAACGATCGATCGTGATCAAACACATAAAATGAAAAATAATGGGAAAGTTTACCTTCATATCTTCATTTTCTTTCCGATGGAGTAGTTAAACAGAAAACGAAGGCTTAGCAACAACTATTTATATTTATAGAAAATTAACACTCCCACATAAGGTTTAAATTCAAAGATAAATTAACTAGACTTGATACCATCTTTTGGTAGTCATCTAAACTGTGTTCACTATTCTGTCATTCATATTGTTCTGGTTCTCCATGTTCCTAATGTTTGGTAAATGTTGTAAATGTGTGTACTTGTAACATTGATTAATACATTAAATGTTTCAGACCCCCTTGTATCTATATTATTTTATTAACACTGTTTAGATATACCCACCTATTCCCAATCATATAACCATAGGATATTGTTCGCAGATTAGATTGTTTTTTATGCGACTTAAATGGGAAGGTAAGGACCGCCTAATAACACGTTTTACAACACTTAACCCCTTCTGTACCGGCGACGTAATTTTAACTATATCATGGTTAGTGTTTGATGATTTTAGTCCGTTTAAAAAGGGCCTCCAGCAATTATAAGGGTTGGAACTATCTCACTTAACAATGTTTACTACCACAGGTCCTTCTTAAACTGTACATAATCGTCTATATATAGCTAGAATAATGTTAAAAAGATGTCACCGGTACAAAAGGTTTTAATAGTCACAAAACACCCACCCGGTATTGCCCCTGACAGTATAACACTATCTTACCAAGTATAAATGACCCAAAAGTAAATTAGGTTAGTTTAAGTAAGGATAGTTAGTTAGATAGTGTGTGTGTGTGTGTGTGTGTTCTGAGTTTGTTTTTTTCTTTTTGTCTATATTTCAACTACTCCCTCTCGGGCATAGGCTGATAGCCTTTACACTCTACCGCTGAACACGGTGAGGCCCGTGAGGTCTTGCTCCAGTCTAGGGAGTGAGACATGCGAAGTTTCACGGCTCGAAGCAACTGCATCTCTGAAGCCGCCTCGCCTCTGCGTTTCACAATCTCATCCCCCACACTCGGACCCTCACTCTCAGAACGCCAACTATTGAGCAATTAACTCACTAGGCATTGACCCCCTGTAGCATATTTTTTGAATATGAGAATATTCATACAATGCTATTTAATCAGGGAACAATGAGGGTATTTTTTTGGCATTTCGGTGTGCCGTGGTAATGCACTGATACTAGGTACAGCACAAATTCCATCCCAATAATATCTTCCCCTTGACATAATTATTGGGATTCGAACCCGGGTCCATTGGATTACCAGTCCAGTGGCAAGATGACTCCGCCACACCTCCCCTTGACATGTATCTGTCCGTGCGCGTGTGTTAGTAGCAAAAGGGAGAGCGTAAGTGCGTGCGCGTGTATTTGTGTGTGTGTTGCCAATAAAAGGGTGAGCGCAAATGCATGTGTGTGTATTTTTGTGTGTGTTTTTAGAAAAAGGGAGAGCGTAAATGCGTGTTTGTGTATTTGTGTGCGTGTTTACAGCAACAGGGAGAGCGTAAATGCGTGTGTGTGTATTTGCGTGTGTTTGCAACAAAAGGGAGAGCGTAAATGCGTGTGTGTGTATTTTCTGTGTGTGTGTGCAGCAAAATGTGTGTGTGTGTGTGTATTAATGTTTGTGTTGGCAGTAAAAGGGAGAGCGCAAATGCATGTGTGTGTATTTTTGTGTATGTTTTTAGCAAAAGGGAGAGAGTAAATGCGTGTTTGTGTATTTGCGTGTGTGTTTGCAGCAAAAGGGAGAGCGTAGATGCATGTGTGTGTGTGTGTGTGTGAGCGGCAATGAGAAGAGCATAAATGTACCGGTATGAGTATATAATATGCGAGTGTGTGTGTGATATAATGTATTTCGTGCCAACCTTAAGAACAGACATGCACGAAGCCAAGCATATAAAAACACCAGGTTAATATTTCAGTATACCATGCTGCCGTTCATCATTTTCTCTTGGTTATTATTAGATGATTTTGGTAAGTTTAGAAAGGGTACGTGGTAGTAAAATGGATAACTGAGATACAATATATCCCATTGTTTGCTAGAGGTCCTTCCTAAGCTGTATTAAATTGTTTAGTATCAGCAAAGAAGAATTATAGTGTTAATAATTCAGTGACCCTTCTTACCAGGAATGCAAGTCCCAGGCAGAAATATAGACTCTGGAAGGCCCTCTACGAATATACTCTGTTAACCTGACAAGCGCGATATAGACGTAGGTGCTAGGGTAGTTATTTGTGCATTTCTAGCCCTGGATTCTGACAGAATTCGTTATATTTACAATATAAACCATTATTTGTTTTCGGTATGCTTTTATTTTACATATATGATGTATATATGAACCTTCAAGAGTGCTAAAATAAGTGGGAAAAGCATTTGGGTGGTGAAAAACGAAGATATTGGCCACCCCGTCATAATCTCAGGCGAGAGAGAGAGACAGGCAGCCCTCCCCTCTCGCTGTCTGGGAGTCAACTGAGACGAGCGAGGCGGTGTGTGCCGGTGTCTGGGTGTTGCATAACGATCTTTTATGCAACCCACTTGTGCTACATTATCGCGGGAGAGAAAAATAACCGATAAATGATGATAATAAGAGGAAAAATAGGTGATAATTGAGGAGGGGAGGGAGGGGGGAATAAGGTGGGGAAGGAGGGGAGGGGGGTGGGTGAGATTTACATGGATGAGTACTGGAGGGGAATTATCTCACCTAGAGACAAATTCCTTTGTTTTGATAGGCCCTTTTTTTTTATGGAAGGCTTTTGTTATGGTCCTGCTTCCGTGAGGCCTATCGCGTTCCCTATAGGAAGCCTTCCGTGAGGCCTATCGCGCTTGCCGGGTTAATAGGACGTTGTGGCCTATAATGATTTCCCTTCCGTCTATAGTCAGTTCATTATAATCAGAAGTCTTGACCACCAACCTCTATAGCTCAACAAATACTACAGTAATCTAAGCTAAGAGTGCTTCCATTTGGGAAGAATCAGCCAGGGAATAGGGGTCGAATGTTACAACCCATTAGCTCTAGCCCTTTATGAGTTACAGAGGACAGAGGTCAACATTGTTATCCTACCTTTAATGCATAGACTATAGTTCCCTATACACCACAAGAGAAGATCCTAAGAATGTTGCCAGAATAATGTTGGCCTTTGATAATTGACGATAAAAGGTCCTGTGTGTTACCCCCTAATGTGTTCTACCTCTGTAAGGCGGTGTCACACCAACGATTTGGCCAGCAATTTTCGATGGACAACTTTGTTCTCATTCTTGTTTTTGGTATGTTTGCATTCTTTGTAATTATAAGAGGAACCGGATTTAGGCCGGGAATTTGTTTTACCGAAAAAGTGCACAAACTAATCTTGAGGGGGGGGGGGGTCTAGGAGATGTTTTCCTATGTTTGAGGGATGTCTAGCGAGGAAACTTAACAATAATTGAAGAAATGAATTAATCGGCTAATAAAGCAGCCACTGTCCTCATAAATAATATACACACAAAGTCAACAGTGTATAGCGGTGGGGTCTGAAGTAGGTTGTCCATAGAAACTTGGCGGAAAAGGCGCTCATGTGACTCCAACTTAACCCTTGCAGTTTCAGGACGATATTTATGGTTTCCATTTTATTGTTGTTATCATTAAACGATTGTATTCAGCCTACAAAGTACCCATACCAATCAAGAAAGTCTTAATAAACCCTTTAAGTTCAAAAGCTTCCTCCCAAGCATATTTCTTAACCCTTTTAAGTTCAATAGGTTCCTCCCAAACGTATTACTTAACCCTTTAAGTTCAATAGCTTCCTTCAAAACATATTACTTATCCCTATATGTTCAATAGCTTCCTTCAAAACATATTACTTAACCCTTTAAGTTCAATAGCTTCCTTCAAAACATATTACTTAACCCTTTAAGTTCAATAGCTTCCTTCAAAACATATTACTTAACCCTTTAAGTTCAATAGCTTCCTTCAAAACATATTACTTATCCCTATATGTTCAATAGCTTCCTTCAAAACATATTACTTAACCCTTTAAGTTCAATAGCTTCCTCCCAAACATATTACTTATCCCTATATGTTCAATAGCTTCCTTCAAAACATATTACTTAACCCTTTAAGTTCAATAGCTTCCTTCAAAACATATTACTCAACCCTTTAAGTTCAATAGCTTCCTTCAAAACATATTACTTATCCCTATATGTTCAATAGCTTCCTTCCAAACGTATTACTCAACCCTTTAAGTTCAAAAGCGTCCTCCCAAACGTATTACTGAACCCTTTATGTCAAATAGCTTCCTCCCAAACGTATTACTGAACCCTTTATGTCAAATAGCTTCCTCCCAAACGTATTACTTACCCTTATGTCCAATAGCTTCCTCCCAAACGTATTACTGAACCCTTTATGTCAAATAGCTTCCTCCCAAACGTATTACTGAACCCTTTATGTCCAATAGCTTCCTCCCAAACGTATTACTGAACCCTTTATGTCAAATAGCTTCCTCCCAAACGTATTACTGAACCCTTTATGTCAAATAGCTTCCTCCCAAACGTATTACTGAACCCTTTAAGTCAAATAGCTACCTCCCAAATGTAATAATTGGGCCTGTAGGTCCAATAGCTTCCTCCCAAACGTAATAATTGGGCCTGTAGGTCTAATAGCTTCCTCCCAAACGTAATAATTGGGCCTGTAGGTCCAATAGCTACCTCCCAAACGTAATAATTGGGCCTGTAGGTCCAATAGCTACCTCCCAAATGTAATAATTGGGCCTGTAGGTCCAATAGCTTCCTCCCAAATGTAATAATTGGGCCTGTAGGTCCAATAGCTTCCTCCCAAATGTAATAATTGGGCCTGTAGGTCCAATAGCTTCCTCCCAAACGTAATAATTGGGCCTGTAGGTCCAATAGCTTCCTCCCAAACGTAATAATTGGGCCTGTAGGTCCAATAGCTACCTCCCAAACGTAATAATTGGGCCTGTAGGTCCAATAGCTACCTCCCAAATGTAATAATTGGGTAGCTCCCAAACGTAATAATTGGGCCTGTAGGTCCAATAGCTACCTCCCAAACGTATTAAAATCACGTTGTGGTAGCCAAAATCCCAACAAGACACGTGTCACTGCAAAAGGAAGAGGGTTCACTGTCCCATAAAACAATAGTATTAAAATATAGAGCACTTAAAGCGAGCCATTACCCTGAGTGCTTCAAGACAATGACAAGATCATAAAGACACAGTTCTTCCTGCCTTCATTGCTAAACAACACGACATGTATAAAATGGAATACATGGGCTCAAGGCCAGGAAGAAAATAGTTCACTACAGTGTATTCATTTTAAGTTGGCCACAAATCGTTACCACTATTCTCTGTAAGTCAAAAAAGGTCTAGTAGAGGATATCAGCAGTAAATCTGCACATCTAATCCCTGGCTGACTCTTCCTAAATGGTAGAAATATTGGTTTGATTGCTGCTGACACTTGTTATCACTTAATATTGTATTCGGTTATATTGTATTCAGTTTTATTCAGTTAAGGAAGGATGTGTAGGAGTCGAAGGTATGATTGAGGTGGCTCGGCGCCCTATATTTCAATGAGGTACTCCTTAAAGGGGGGACACCGGATTATTTTTATCTTTCACTCCTTTTCTCTCTTTCTCTGGCTAGTATCCATTCTGCCTCATTCAGCCTAGTGTGTTAAGACGTTTATCCCCATCCAGGTGTCAATATTTTCCTGGCGAGCGGTAGCGAGTCAGCTTATATATATTTTTGTTTTGACAGTAAGCTAAATTTGTACATTTTTCGATAGAAAAATGTCTCCGGCGAAGCCGGATTCCTCCATACAATGCTGGCTCGCTATCGCTCGCCAGGAAGAAATCGACACCTGGATGGGGATAAACGTCTTAAAACAGTTGGCTGAATGGGGACGAATGGATACAAGCCAGGGAAAGAGAGAAAAAGAGAGAAAGATAAAACAAATCCGGTGTCCCCCCTGTTATATCTGGATCCCCTTCTCCCTCATGCTTAGCCCCATTTATTTTGAGATTTTATGATGTTCACCCCATTAGTATGGCGATTTTCAGATTTGTCGTCCCATTTGATTATCAATTTAAAGACCTTTCGTGCCATATGTGTGAATATTTTCCTGGCGAGCGTGAGCGAGCCTATAATTTAGGAGGAACTCAGCCTTCGGCCAGGACATTATTCTACCGAAAAAAAATACACATATATCTCGATGGGGGGTCTTGGGGGTAATTTCTTTTAAGCTTGATGGAGGTCTAGGGAGTAAATTAAGAGCCTCCCTTTAACCCTATCTGGCTCGGTATTGGCAATGGTCGACCCTCTCTGTTTCATTTATTTAGTTTCGACATTTGTTTAGATGTTCACCTATTTAGTTTGGCGATTATACGACGCTTCAGCCCATTCAGGTATTTGTTTATTCTGGGCGAACTATAGCGAGCCTGCAATGTAGTAGACATGGGTATTGGGTGGGGATATTTTTCTCATCAGTTCGTTCGTTAAGTTAAATATATAATGCACTAATAAACATCATCATCATCATAATATAATTTGAAGATCGCTGACGAAAATATTACCGTTTAACCCTTTTCTTAACCCCTTCATTACCTGTACCGTCCTTTTAAATATACTTTGGCTACAGTTAGACGATATTATTAAATTTATAAAGGGCCTCCAGCAATTATCAGGCTTCGAACTATCTAACTTATCACTTTTTACAACCTCAGATCCTTCTTAAACTGCATACAATCTTCTAAATATAGCTGGACTAAACTTAAACAAAGATATGGCCAGGATAGAAGGGGCTAAGGGGAGATGGGACGTTTTTCTGGTTCTCCTTCTGTTTCATGTTTAGTCCCATTAGTTTTCAGATTACATGACGTTCGACCCACTAGTTTGACGATTATAAGACTTACTGCCCCATTTTTGTTTGTCAATATAAACACTTTTTGTGTCATTAGCTGTTAATATTTTCCTGGCGCGCGACAGCAAGCCTGTATTTTTGGAGGAAATGACTTTCGGCCGGGATATTTTTCTACTGAAACATGTACAAACATATCTAGAAGGGAAATTTGTGGGATGATGTTTCTTAAGTTTGATGTAGATCTAAGGAGGAAATAAATTATGAATAAATTATAACATCGACCAAAAAATAAGCCCATCACCCCTTAAGTAAGGGGAGGTTTTTAGTTGATTCCCTAGACTTCCATCAAGCTTAAGATTACTCCCCCTTGACTCCCTTTCAAGATAAATTTGTACATCTTTCGGTAGAAAAATTTCCCGGCCGAAGGCCGGTTCCCCTTAAATTACAGGCTCGCTATCGCTCGCCAGGAAAAAATCGACACCTAAATGGCACGAATGGTCTTAAAATTGACAGAAATGGGGCAATGGTTCTTAAAATCGCCAAACTAATGGGGCAAGCGTCTTTAAATCTCACAAGCAATGGGGCTAAACATGAGGGAGACAGAGGTTCAGAAAAAAATCCTCCAGGTGGAAATCTCCCCTTAAGCAAGGACGCGTTTTGTATATGATTTTGGCTAACTTTCAGCGATGTTATGGATCATAGCAAGGATCTTTAGGTATTTTATGGATCATAGCAAGGATCTTTAGGTATTTTATGGATCATAGCAAGGATCTTTAGGTATTTTATGGATCATAGCAAGGATCTTTAGGTATCAAAATAGTGAAATGAATATCAATAAAACCTCAGACTTACATCTTTCTTTTAAGTGAGATTTTCAGTTTGTTCCGTAGACCGCCATCAAACTCAAAATTACACCCCTTTCAAGATAAATGTGTTACCTTTTCGGTAAAAAAATATGTCCTGTTCCTCTTAAATTACAGGCTCGTTATCACTCACCAGGAAAATATGTCCTGTTCCTCTTAAATTACAGGCTCGTTATCACTCACCAGGAAAATATGTCCTGTTCCTCTTAAATTACAGGCTCGTTATCACTCACCAGGAAAATATGTCCTGTTCCTCTTAAATTACAGGCTCGTTATCACTCACCAGGAAAATATGTCCTGTTCCTCTTAAATTACAGGCTCGTTATCACTCACCAGGAAAATATGTCCTGTTCCTCTTAAATTACAGGCTCGTTATCACTCACCAGGAAAAAATCGACACCTAAACGGCACAAAAGGTCCTAAAATTGCCAGAAATGGAGTGAAAGGAGCCATACTAATGAGGCGAACGTCTTATAATCTCGAAGGCAATGTGGCTTAACATGAGGAAGAAAGGGGTCCAGAAACAAATCCCTCAAGTGGAAATCTCCCCTTTAAAATGCTTTCATTATACAGTATACAATATAACCGTCTCAAATCCTCTGCAAAGGGATGGTAAATGTACATACAAGTACAGTACTGTAGTTGATGTGGCTTATGGTACAGCTACGTTCAAAAGTTGTGCCCTACCTTCAGTACTATACTTTCCTTTGTTAACCACTTCTGTACTTGTGCTGTTCTCTTAACTATATTCTGGCTACTACTTGACGATTGATTTTGTTTAAAAAAAAGCTTCCAGCAACTAACAGGCTTGGAACGTTCTCACTTAACCCTTTTTACTACCTCAGATCCTTCCTAAACTGCACGAATACGTCTAAATATGGCAAGAATAACATTTAAAAAACGTCGCCGGTACAGAAAGGGTTAATAATAAGAAAAAGGGTTCGTCAACAAATCTGAATATATTTTGGTTCGTTGGTGTTATGGACTTGTATTTATTTATTCATATTTATTATTAAATTATTTTGTTAGACAAATAACCTTGTCTTTCACTCTTTTAACTTGGGGGAGACACTTGTTACAGTAAGCTTTGCCTTTCGTCTCCTTCATTCACATAAACAAAATATAAATATATATATACAAAACCAAATAAGAACCCCAAGTTGACGCCATGAAGATCGGGCAGTATTGTTTAGACCGACTGTATACTTGGTGGTGTATGTGTTTGTTGTCTCTTTACCAAGGTAACATACGCACATATACTAAGGTATGTTATTTCATAGCTTGTTGATAAAATACCAATTCTACCCTGTTATTACTGATAATTTGTACCTTAAATTATTGCTTATAATATTATACACTTGTTTTCTATTTATATTTTATTATTATGTGTATGAAGGAGACAAAACGCAAGCTGCCTGTAACGAATGTTTGCCCCAAACCAAAAGAGTGACAGAGAGCCAAATTCAAGGTATGTTGGGGTCAAAATGCCTAGACACTCAAAGCTTAAAGCAGTATAAGTCCTAGGATGAAGGAAAGAATATTTGGGAGAGAGAGAGTACCAAAGTTAACTTGTTGAGTAGAAGAAACACATACAATTTGTTAATTCTTTGGGTGGAGAGCTGAGAATAGGGGTGATTGTGTTGAAAGATGGGTGCCTCCCACTCACTGTAAGGGAGGGGTTATTAACTGAGAGAGCTCTGAAGAACACTGATTGTTGTAATAGCGATAGAAGAGTGAAAGAGGTACAACATTGCATCATGTGGAAAGGGATTGTAGGGAATTAGTAAGAGATGGTGAGTTGATAGGACGGAATGCTTTTGACTCTACCCTTTAGAGAAGTGTGGTATGGCAGGAACCTCCCAACACATTGCGTACAATACTTGATACATCAATAATAAATGCACTGAACTATCCAACTCTAGCTCTTCCCAAGCTTTCTGGCATCTAGCCAAAAACCTCTAAAACAACTTTTCTTCCTCGTCTTTCCCTCCCCTTTTCCACTCTGATGGCACAACCATCACTTCTTCCTCTGACAAAGCTGAACTCTTTGCTCAAACTTTTGCCAGAAACTCTACCTTAGATGATTCCGGTGCTATTCCTCCCTCTCCACCTTATGCCCAATATCCTAATCTCTTCTAAAGATGTACTTTCTACCCTCTCTGGGCTTACTACTAAGAAAGCGTACAGTCCGGACGGTGTTCCTCCTGTTGTACTTAAAAACTGTGCTTCCATGCTGACCCCCTGCCGAGGCAGACTCTTTCGTCTCTGTCTCTCCTCTAACGTCTTTCCTTCTTGCTGGAAATTTGCTCTCATTCAACCTGTCCCAAAGAAGGGTGACCGCTCTCAACCCTCCAACTATCGTCCAATTGCTCTCATCTCTTGTATCTCTAAAGTTTTTGAAACTATTCTTGCTTCCAAATTTCTTAAGCATTTCTCTTCTCATAATCTGCTCTCAGATCGCCAGTATGGCTTCTTTAACCCACTGAGGCCCAGCTAGTATATAATAAATGTACCACCCAGGACCGGCAGGTTTTGAAAACAAAAAAAATCCAGAAAACACCAGAAATGGGTAAGGAATGAAGGAAAACCCACAAAAAACCGATCCCCTAGGTCATTAAGGGGTCCTACGGTGCACCCGAAAGTCGGATTTACAAGAGGGGAAAATTGAAGGCAAAAACACCCAAAAGCAGGATTTTGCGCGCTCGCGCGCACACGGTTGGACTTTGAGAGTTTTCAACCCTCGGCATCGTTGTATGGTATACTTACACAGTTCCCATACAAATCTGAGCCCTCTAGGTGCCATAGGACTGGAGTAATTAACAGTGACGCATACGTATGCGTCGCTGGGGTTTAGCGTTACAAACATTGCCGACGCTCTACTCGTGATCTTCTTTCATGTCTTACTAACTCTTGGTCATCCAACTTTCGGGACTTCGGTGAGACTTTTTCTGTTGCACTAGACATATTGAAGGCCTTCGATAGAGTCTGGCACAAATCTTTAATTTCCAAACTGCCCTCCTTCGGTTTCTGTCCGTTTATCTCTAATTTCCTTTCCGGCCGTTCCATAGCTGCGGTTGTGGATGGCCATCGCTGATTTCCTCATCCTATCAACTCCAGTGTTCCTCAGGGTTCTGTCCTATCTCCTATTCTCTTTCTAATTTTCATAAATGATCTTCTCAACTGTACATCCAGTCCCATCCATTGATATGCAGACAACTCTACTTTACACCACTCAATTAGTTTTCCAGAATGCCCCAGCCAGCAGTCCCTCAAAAGTAAACATAATGAAGCCATAAAATGCTTATCTTCTGATCTAGCTACTATTTGGAATTGGGGCAGAGAAAACCTTGTTGCATTTAATCAAAGCTGGGCACTTCCGCCAACACTTTCGCATATAGCCAATTTCGCCATGGCGGAAGTGTCATTTTGGTGGCGCATTAGCGTTGGCGCCAAAATGGCTGGAATCATGGGTGGATGTTAGAAAGGCACTAGTAGAAGAGTTTGGCCGAGAAACCTCCACAAGGAAGGCCAGGGACAAACTCAAAAGTATAAAGTTGGACGGACAGAATGTTAAAGCCCTGAGGAGGGAAATCACGAAAACTGTCAAAGTTACTTACCCCCACATGAACCTGGAGAGTCAAGAGACAGAAATAAGGGAAATAATGGCTCAGGCCTGTCCCGTGGAAGTAAGAAAACACTGCATTATACATGAAGTGACCACCACAAAGGAACTTATGAAAGTAATAAAGAAAGTAATGGAAGCCAAAGCCAGGGAGTTAAAGGAGGAGAAGAGGAAAGGGAAAGAGGAGAACATAAATAAAGGGCACCAGAGAACAATGATCCGATGTTTGGCATGCAGACAAACCGGACATTTAGCTAGGAACTGCCAGAACCACACCCAAACTCAGACACACATATTTAACCCGAGACCACTACCTACCAATGACCGACCTCTCCCAATGGTGACAGCCCCAAATTGGGGGGGGATGATCCCAGTGGAGTACAGGGGGCCTGAGACTCAACCAAAAGTCATGATGCCAGAAGATAATGTTTTCTCTAAATCTTTCATAAAAGGGCGTTATGGTGAGGTTAATATACTAGAGAGACAAACGCCCTGTGAAGCAATAGTAATAAATGGGAGAGCAGCGAACATGTCATTAAACACAGGGGCAAATAGAAGTTGCCCTTTGGAGAATTTTGTGAGAAGCAACCAGAGGGAACTAGGAGTCCTACAACAAACTAAGGTTCAGTTAGTAGAAGCAAGAGGACAACCACCGACTATTTTAGGGAGAACTGACACCCTGTTGGTACAGTGGAAGGGAATTAAGTTTTCCACTGATTTCTAGATTAGGCCTACATCAGGGAAATCTAGCAGTGGGGTAGATGGGTATTTAGGAATAGACCTGATGAGTCAGTTGTGGGTGAATATACAGTGTGGCCCAAAGAAGACTACGACAACACTACGACCCCAGTTAGTAACTATTGCAGGAAACATTTCCATACCCACTAAAACTTGGATATTGATAGAAATTCCCAGGTACCACAGGATGACAGCAGCGATTTTTGAGCCAAAGGCACAGATGGGAACTCGAATATCTCCCCCTTTTATCACCCCAGATCAGAGAAAGATAATCATTGCAAATTTTGGAGAGACCACAATCAAATACCAGAAAGGAAGACTGCTAGGGCAGGTCACACCCGCACAACCCACCACTGTTGTTACTAATGGACCCACTAATTTACCAGAAATCCCAAAACAACTGATCTCAGACCAAGCAGGCTCTTTACATGAATTATTGTGGGCATATCGTGATGTGTTCGCCCAAGACGAAGGGGACTACGGATCAGCCCGGACACGACACCAACATGAGATACACACACAAGGACCCCCTATTAGACAATTATATAGATGACAAACGCCAATCATGAGACAAAAGGAGAAGGAACAGGTAGATGATATGTTTAAACAAGGGATAGTAGTGGAGTCATACAGTCTGTGGTCATCACCAGTAGTCCTAGTAAAAAGAAAATATGGGTCTACTCGGTTTTGTGTGGATTACAGGAAACTGAATGATGTCACAATAAAAGACGCCCAGCCCCAACCCCGCATTGATGACTCGCTGGAGTCGCTCAACGGGTCTACGTGGTTTGTTACTCTAGATTTGCAAAGCGGTTACTGGCAGGTACTGATTGAATCAGAGGGTCAGGAGAAAACCGCGTTCGTTACGAGCGAAGGTAAACTCTACCAGTTCACGGTTCTACCGTTTGGAGTTTGCAATGGGCCAGCGAGTTTCACTAGGGTTATGGATAAAGTACTGAGGGGACTAACTTGGCGGACTTGTCTGAAATACTTGGATGATATCATAATCTTCTCGAGCAGTTTGAAGAAGCATATTGACAGGCTACAAGAAGTATGAACCAGAATTCGGAATGCAGGATTAAAATTAAAACCTAAGTGCCAACTAGGGGCACGCGAGGTGGCATACTTAGGACATGTGGTTTCAAAGAAAGTTATCCAACCTGACCCCCTTAAGGTAAGATCTATAGCAGAGATCTCTCCACCTACCACTGTCAAATGGATCAGAGCATTTCTGGGGATGGCCTCCTACTATCGAAGATTCATACCAAATTTTTCCAAACTTGCTCGACCTATGACTAAGAGACTAGAGAAAGGAAGAAATTTCAACTGGTACCAGAGTTGCCAAGTAGCTTTTGAAACCTTAAAAGAAAAGTTAATCTCTAACCCCATTATTTGTCATCCCGATTTCACTAAACCTTTCCAGCTGTACACTGACACCTCTGATGAAGGGCTAGGGGGAATATTATCCCAGAAGGTTAATGGTGAAGAAGGCATGATGGTCTGTGCCAGTAGGACCCTAATTAACACATTACGAGCGGGTGGGTCGGTAACTTCTATTACCCGCCATGTGGGTGGTTTTACCCTAAATGGGGTTGTTTCCGTGCTCTTTTTCATGCATAAACAAGACCCAAAGCGTAATACAAGTATCTATCCCTGAAAGGGCATAAACAGAGCTTTCCAATGACACCCGAACCATCCTTCTACGACCACTGGTTCTCTTGCAACGATCGTGCAACACGAGTGCAAAAACCCTAAAATAAGGTAATTTCCTTACATAATTCTCTGTGCAGCGAGTGAGAGAGAGTGGAGGAGGGTGTAATAAATTTCAGTCGACCCACGGCGGTGGTGGCGAGCGGTCAGGTGGGAATCTATGCTCCTCGCACCGCTCAGCTCTCTCTCAGAGCACATGACTTGCTCGAAATTACACTCGACATCTGTCGAGGCCCGCATATGGGCACGTTTTCTTTAACTCGACATATGTTGAGCGCCGATGGTTAAGGGTTAAAGGTGAAAAGAATTACAGCGTTATATACAATGTATAACTTTAGTGTGGGCAGTGCAATGCTTTCGACCCTATATAGCCAGAGTACATTTCGAAATAATCACTGACCATCATAGCTTACAGTGGCTCAGAAAGATGAAGACAGAAGACGGATTATTTGTTAGATGGAACAGGATTCTGGAGGAATATTCATTAGATGTAAAGCATCGACTGCCACTAAATGTTTCTAGTCTCTCAGTGGGGATCGAACCATCGAAACATTTAGTGGCTCACGTGTATTTGTGATATATTCTCAATATTTGTAACTCTCATGCTTTGTGGGTTAGAATTAAATTAAATCAATTTCAACCCGAGTTGCGTCGGGACACTCAAAAATCCGTGTATGGTATTCTGGAAATATGGATCCTACAACTAGGTTTGAATTGAAATATATTCGCCTAGTGGGTTTCCCTTCTCCCTAACATAAATAGGATAGAATGCTGAGTGTCTTTTAGACTGCAGTGGTGTAATTGATTAAAGCGTCGGCTATCGTTCTGATGGTCGATGGTTCGATCCCCACTGAGAGACTAGAAACATATATATATATATATATTATATATATATATATAACTATATGCTGTATATGAAATATTTCAACCCGAATATATATATATATATGCGTATGAGAAATAGGAATTTCTAAAGTCGTTTGATACAAATTTGACCTAATAATACGTCCCAGATACTGTATTAGTGCACTTAATATTAGTGTTCTTCCCAGAGTATAGTTCAAGGGGCATTTTCCCTTAGGAGTCTTACATATTCATAACAAGCACAACATTTGTCCAGCTCTACAAAGCAATTTCACTTAATGGATTTCCAGGTTATAGTGCACCATATATATACTGTAGTTAGTTCTAATATGGCCAGATCCACGCATAAATATTAGTAGCACACACACACACACGCATACATAAACATGCAAACCTGGCTTCTCTATAAAGAGTACAACACTTCTATTACTTTATTTACATACACAAACAATTATTAATAATAATATTTAAATAAACGTTAATAGTAAGGGCACAATCAAAATACAGATAATTAGTTAGGGCACAATATTGATTGTAAAATTTCCATGATCTTAAGGCTAACCTGGAACTGTTAGTACCAAAAGCAATGAGTTACATGTGTCCAGTAAAACAACAGGATATATTGCAATATATTCCTATATGATGAACTAGAACTTATACTATATTATATATATTTAATGCTCTTCCTTTAAGAAGGCAGACTATCTTGGTCGACAAACACACACACACACACACACACACACACACACACACACACACACACAATCACGTATAAGCATCAGTGTGTTTATTCGTACACATGACAATTATTATGCATGCTTACAAATAATTGTTTCGTGTTTATGCCTCATTATATATATTCTGCAGAAATGTATCCTAACTTAAACTGGTCTCATTATAAGTATGCCATAAATGTAAGCACACTTAACACTGTCAGTTCACTCTTGTTTTACAAATAGCATATATGCTGTACATAATACATATATGCTGTACATAATACATATATGCTGTACATAATACATATATGCTGTACATAATACATATATGCTGTACATAATACATATATGCTGTACATAATACATATATGCTGTACATAATACATATATGCTGTACATAATACATACCGTCAATGCAATATATGCCCTTAAACCAACCAATGCTTTTACATGTACACATATTGTACATGAGAACGTGACCACACACACACACACACACTCAATGACTCGCACACAAACACACATCCTCTCGGGCAGACACTCACACACACTCAATGACTCGCACACAAACACACATACTCTCGTGCACATACACACTCAATGACTCGAACACAAACACACATACTCTCGTGCACATACACTCAATGACTCGCACACAAACACACATACTCTCGTGCACATACACACTCAATGACTCGAACACAAACACACATACTCTCGTGCACATACACACTCAATGACTCGCACACAAACACACATACTCTCGTGCACATACACACTCCATGACTCGAACACAAACACACATACTCTCGTGCACATACACACTCAATGACTCGCACACAAACACACATACTCTCGGGCATATACACACTCAGGGTCATTACAAAGCAAACTCAGAATAGAGATTATAAAAAAATATCTAGCAACTAATGATGATGTATGGTTGAAAATTATGGTACGTATCAAACGGTTGGCCAATTATCTTTTTTCATCCACAAATGGGATCACGCAAAGTTTTGGAAGAAAGTAAAAAACCTTACACGATTTGTACTTAGTAATGACCGTTCTTGTGTGCCCTTTTTTCGAACCAATTCACATCTGAATACGTACACAAACACACACACACACTCTCACTCAAATGTTCTCACTCATACACATGACACACTCTCTCTCTCTCTCTCTTGGAGTCGGGGGTGGGGAGATAGCCTTTTACTTTGCTGTCCTTACCTTCCACTTTGTAGCAAATTACATAATTAAGTCCGGACCTCCTACTAGCGATCGCAAGGTCTGTGCAGCTTGTGCATTATGAAACTCTCTCTTTCTCTCTCTTTCTCCCCGTTACTGCTGTTGCTCAATGACAATTAGTATTTCTTATTATACTGGAGTCTGTTGTTTGTTTGCTATAGTCCTGCCTCAGTGATGGCATTATTACTATAATATAAGGATGAAGGTTGGGACATAAACATGACATAAAGCATTAATACTGTTATTATTGTCAGCATAGTATTAGTAGAACCGATTCAATACGCTTGTTTTATATATTTGCGAGTGATGACTATTGTTCTTAATATTGTCAGGTAGATTATGAACTTTCAATCAATAAACACTAATATTATATTATTTGCGGTAACTAGCATTCCATAATATTATATTATTTGCGGTAATTAGCATTCCATAAATGAATCCTCTTAGTATTATGATGTACTTCAATAATTTACTCTTACCATTCAATGACTGTGTTCAGCTTAGGAAGTATCTGCATGGATCATAAGCTCAAATTATAAATGTTTAAAGGAAGAAAAGCGTCCAGAAATGGTTAAGTTGTTCTAGTGGTTCTTAACATTCATTAATATTTATATTATCTATTGATATATATTATCTATTGATATATGTATATATTTTGTTAATCTATATTTGTCTTGCATATTTAATCCTAATGTAGAATTTTATTTAACAATGTGCACTTAAATTAAATTCCTAATGTGTCCATATTGTGGCTTACAGTACAACTAATGATATCTTCCATAAATGTGTCCATATTGTGGCTTACAGTACAACTAATGATATCTTCCCAAAATGTGTCCATATTGTGGCTTACAGTACAACTAATGATATCTTCCCTAAATGTATCCATATTGTGGCTTACAGTACAACTAATGATATCTTCCATAAATGTGTCCATATTGTGGCTTACAGTACAACTAATGATATCTTCCATAAATGTGTCCATATTGTGGCTTACAGTACAACTAATGATATCTTCCATAAATGTGTCCATATTGTGGCTTACAGTACAACTAATGATATCTTCCATAAATGTGTCCATATTGTGGTTTACAGTACAACTAATGATATCTTCCATAAATGTTGTTATAACATAATGAAACAAATTGTTATGTGCTACAATACAAAATGAAACACAGAGATAATAAGTGTGTGTGTCTGTCTGTGGGTGTCTGTGTGTGTATATGTGTGTGTGTATGGGTGTGAGGGTGTGTGTGTGTCTGGTTGTGGGTGTGGTCGTGTGTCTGTGTGTGTGCCTGTGAGGTAAAATTATTTACAAAGAGAATATATATAACTAATAAATGGATAAGTACACGCAAACTATACATATCTTGAACGTGGTGTGGAAGCATGTAGTGGCAACTTGTTTTTATGGAGCAAACTGAACAAAATGAGGACACATAAACCTTAAAGACTAATTTATTCCCATTTACGTGTTATTTATATGACAATAAAACTGCGTACCTCACGGCATCATATTAAATATTCGGTCTATGCCGCGTTCCTTACTGCCGATGCTAACTAACATTTCAGTTGTTTATTCTTTGTTTTGAAATCACCAGGTATAAACAGGTTATCATTGATTGAACTATTTCCTACTTAGTTATTCCCTGACTTACCTTTCGCTCGATAAGCTTACTGATAACAATTGTATGCTTAAAGTAAACACTGGAATGAACTTTGGTAGGCGACTGTACAATCATGATACTCCTATCCCAATCCTTATTACCAGATTTTAAATGTATTAGAAAGAAACAGCTGATATAAAAGCTGAAAAAACTGAAGTGATGTTTGAAAGTTTCTTGTTCATCAGTTAGAACTCTTAAAACATGTTCAAGTTTTTTGCATATATTTTCCCTCTAATTTTAAGCAAAACAACATTTCCATCAGTAAGAGATCAAATATGTGCTGTTCAAGGGTGCAAAGGAAGTATAAACAATACAGTACGATATAAAGGGGAAAACAGTACGAGGCAGATACTTTGTCATCAATATCCGGATACATAATACCCTCTTCGCTTTTTACCATGGAACCTGATCACATTTAGCTTAGTACAGAGTCGTCTAAATTCTGGTCTATGATAATTAGTTGAAACCACTTTGTGAAAGCGTAAGATTATTTACTTATGCCCATTAATAAGAGGTGTGTATGTCAACTACGTTAACTAATAACGTTCATATTGCATATTACATATATTACATATAGTGTATATAATATACTAGTACTCGAATTGAGAGTAACTGTGCATTATATAGTATAGTGTGTGAGCGTATTCGCTTGGGTAGTTTATTGCCTGATGTTTTGGTCACAGTGAGGCATAATTATGTTCTTAATGTGTGCGTGTGTGTGTGTGTGTGTGTGTGTGTGTGTGTGTGTGTGTACTTTTTACATTTACTTTTCATGTGTATTGATTAACTCAACCAACCAACTCAACTTCTGAGTGCTAAACTATGTTTGTGTGTCTGTGTGTGTATTTGTGAGTGTGTGTGTTTTATATATCGTTGTTCACTTGTATGTGTTTTTGGGTTTACGTGGTCTCACTATTTTGTATGTGTGTTGATATGCAATTGGGTATTTAATTGTGTGTGTTTATGTGTCCACTTGTGCATCCTCTGTGTTCTTGTGCGTGTATGTCTATTGTCTATGCTTACATCAAAGAGAGAGAGATTACGTGCCTGACGTTTTCACGTTTGCTCAAGAGGAGTGTGTGTGTGTGTTTCAGTAAAGCCTGCTTTAGTAAATTTGTGTTCGTATGTATGTTTATATGTGTGTCACTGTGTGTGAGTTTGGGTTTTTAGTGTTTGTGCGTGCATGTGTTTTTACACTCAGATGCCATTGTCTCTAGCCTACTCGTTATATTTTTGGGCTCCCTATATATGTTTGGGCTCCCTATATATTTTGGGGCTCCCTATATATTTTGGGGCTCCCTATATATTTTTGGGCTCCCTATATATGTTTGGGCTCCCTATATATGTTTGGGCTCCCTATATATTTTTGGGCTCCCTATATATTTTTGGGCTCCCTATATATTTTTGGGCTCCCTATATATTTGTGGGCTCCCTATATATTTTTGGGCTCCCTATATATGTTTGGGCTCCCTATATATTTTTGGGCTCCCTATATATTTTTGGGCTCCCTATATATTTTTGGGCTCCCTATATATTTTTGGGCTCCCTATATATTTTTGGGCTCCCTATATATTTTGTATGCAAATATTATTATCTGAATTGATTTTTGGATGAAACTTGCTGGTCAATAAATAACTTATATAGTTTTGTATTTGATGTATATAATATATAGGCTATTAATGAATTAGTTTACAGCGACATACTTCCAACATTAGGAACAGTTGAAGTACACAGATATTTATGACTGGTCTAAAGACAATGGTAACAGAGTGTTCTTTCGTTCATGTGTGTGTGTGTGTGTGTGTGTGTGTGTGTGAATGTGATTATTGTGTATCCACTAGGGTTGCCTGCCTGTAATAAAGAAGATCGGATTTCGTATTGTCCTAGAATATATATATATATATATATATATATATATATATATATATATATATATATATATATGTTACGCCCCAAACCTGTTAACCGCCAAGTCATAAAGTTTATTAAATGGTAAAATACTATTCTTGATGAAGCTATGCGGCTAGTCTAGGGAACACTGCAGTGTTAACATGTAAGGGACACAACACACTCGACTATTGTCGAGAGTAGTGACAATAATAAATAAATGGATTAAGAAAATTAAAACAGATAAGACATTTCAGTTTCATTTATAAACAAATGAACCAACAATAAATTAATTTAAGACGACTTGGTCAAAATAAGTATATATTTGTATATTAAACAGTATGTATGAACGAAATTAAGCCTTATTGATAATAAGTAAATAGTTAACGAAAAATAAAGGTTTTCTTCACAACAGTAATAGTATAGTAACAATACACTTAATCCTAAACACATAACTTTAATAACTATTAGAAACCTGACAGAAGGAGCGAGGTGTTATACAGTTCGTGATGCAAGGGATGATTTCCGATATTCTAACCTTATACCACCTTCACACTCCGGGTTAAGAGATTCCGTTGTCACTGCTAGATGAGTACTCCCTTCCAAATGTTAAAAGCAGCAAAGTAAATTCCGATTAATTCAGAAGCTTCTCTGATCAGGAGAAGCGCTTCGAACAAGAGGGCTGGTGATGCAGAAATTACCGTTAGCTGATAATTGATTTTAATAATTCGGTACACTCGTGTATAAAGGCCAAAATCCTATGAATACCCAAATTAATATAGAAATTAGGAAGATAATACTATTTGAACCTTAACAATACAAACTTCCGTCAGGTGAATTAATGTACAGGTCCTATCAATCGTTTCTGTAAATTTTAATAAGGGGAAGTTCATAATTATACAGTCCCTATCAAAGTAGTTTATATACAGTCCCTGTCAAAGTAGTTTAAGTAAATTTAGGTTGATAGATTTCTATGAAGGGCAGGGACTATACAATATATATATATATATATATATATATACATATATATATATATATATATATATAAGCTTCATTTACCTAATTTAGTTAATGGGTGCTTAATACGCATGAACAAAATTTGTTGTTATCAAATCGTCAAATACAGGTGCCTGAGTTTTGTTTGGTGTGGTGTCTGGTCATATAGTTTCATGACAACTTTTGTCAACCGCTGTTCATCACGGCTATTATGGCTAAGTCAGTATCTGTCAATATCATCTTAATAAATAGTGAATAGCGATAACCAGCTATGAATGCTTCCAGCAATAACAATATACTAATGTTCTTCTCACTTTTTTATAATGAAGCTGTGCATTTATTGTGAGGCGAATTGATCTGTGACCGCTTGTATAGTACATGAGAGAGAGAGAGAGTGTGTCTCGACCACCTCCACCTCCTCTCGGGGATTACGACGTCTGGCAATAGATAGATAGAATAGTATAGTGAACTGAAGAATTATTCTACTATGACATTAACAGTTTTGCAATGAATAGACGAGGTTGTATGAGGAACTATATTGGTAACAAGATAGCCAGTGTAATAACAATAATATGAAGGATAATTGTTATAATATGTTATGTTTAATATTAACAAGCACACAAGGAAGTAGCGAGCCCTGATGAAAATATATCACGAAGTTGTGATATGACATAATTCAAGCATTAGTAAGGAAACTAAATCCCTTTAATACCATAACGATTTAATAATGTCTGTATTCCTTTTTCTGGGAAACATTAACCGAATGTTATCCTTCAATATAGCCTATCTGTTGTTCATTAGACTCATACTGTCTCTTCCTAAGCTAAAAGCATCGTCTAACAAAGTCAACATAATCAAATATGCTTTTAAATACAGTATATAAACAATATTTAATAAAAGTCATTATACGGAACGAGTTAACCAATGTCTTAATCATGCCATATTTCAATTAGCTGGTATTCGCGCACATTGCGCACAGTAGGCTCCTGACCTTTGACCAGTGAGGACGTACCCAGTGACCGCTAGTGACATACCTGTTTATCCCCTAGTGAGGTGAACATTCCTAGTGATGGCTTGTGCTGATGAGATTGTCACCTCTTCCCATGTTCTCCAGCTTTGTCTTGCTTTGCAAGAGAGGCTGGAGAATGTTGAGCTCGAGGTCCAATCTCTCAAGGACGAGAACTTAGCATTGAAGATGGCATTTGAGGAAAACAAAAATGCCACTGGTGTAGGAAACCCGGACTCTTCCTGGAAGGTGGCATCTTCAAGAGGAATGAAATTAACCTTCCAGAAGCAGTATGTGACGGTTAAAAACAAGTATAGCACCCTGGATGACGAGTGTGATGGCAGTGAAGGGGGAAAGGAGGAAGGAGATGACCCGTCTTACAGCGGGGCAGTGAGAGGAGAGGGGAGGAAATCTGCAGCTACTTCTGCTGCTACTACTTCTGCTACAGGCCGTCAACAGAAAACAGCTAAGTCTATTTTAATTGTAGGGGATTCAATGGTTAAATACCTTGGTAGGGCTACTAACACACATGTTGGTAAAGTTGTCTGTCTGCCTGGTGCCGGAGTCGAGAAGGTGGCAGAAAAGCTAGATGGTGTCATGGAAGCGAGTGGAGAGGACCCCATCATCTTCCTCAACGCAGGGAGCAACGACATTTGGAAATGTAGGACTGAGGAGTTGCTCACCACGTACCAGGAAATGTTGGAGAGGATCAAGGAGAAGGGTGGAGTTCCTGTGGTACACAGTATCCTACCAAGAAGAGGGGTAAGGAAGGAATGGTCCTCCAGGGCTATTGGTGTAAATAGCCGGCTGGAGAAGTATTGCAAGGCAAATACTATTCCATTCCTGGATAACTGGACCCTCTTCTACGGTAAGGATGGATGAACTGTATGCCCAGGATGGAGTACATCTCTCTCGACTAGGAGTTTCGACCTTAGCCAGCTCACTCGACAAGTTTGTTGCGGGGTTTTGTTAATAAACCATAGGTGTGTAAGTAAAATAGAATCCCAGCCACATGAAATTGATAGTAATAACGAACATTCTGATAGCGTAGCTTTTCCGTCTAGGTCCAGTAGTTCAACAGGTAAAAATAAATTAGTTAAAAACAATAGAAAAATAGTTGCAAATACAAGTAATAGTTTGAGGGTTTATTATACAAATTGCAGGAGTTTATGTAACTAAATGAACGAACTTAGAGCACTGGTTAGCAAAGAAAATATAGACATAATAGCGCTAACTGAAACATGGATTAATACAGAAACCAGGCATTTTTTAGCAGAGTTTGATATACCGGGATATAGTTTGTTAAAATATGACCGAACAAGTAGGAGGGGCGGCGGTATAGCAGTGTTTGTCAGGAGTTCATTAAAAAGCTGTACTAAATCAGGTATTAGAGTAAATAATGAAAATGAAAGTGTTTGGGTAGAGGTTAACGAAGGTAGTGAGACCATAGTTATTGGAGTTATGTATAGACCGCCAAATATGAGTAGAAATGACGGAACATCATTATGGGAGGAAATTAAAATAGCATCAAGGCTTAGCAACGTGTGCATTATGGGGGATTTTAATTTCCCTAATATAGATTGGCAGCAACAAATAGGCGACTCTGATTCAAAGGAGTTTATTGAGGTAGTACAAGATAGTTTTTTATCTCAATTCATAGATACGCCGACTAGAGGTGATAATATTCTCGATTTAGTTTTCAGTAACAATGAACATATGATAAATAGTGTAGAAATCGGGGACCACCTAGGAAATAGTGATCACAATTCTGTGTATTTTAATATACAATGGAAAGGTAATACCAGAGAGAATACAACATTAATACCGGACTTCAGAAAAGCCAATTATGGTGGGTTAAGAGAAGCCCTGTTAGCGGACCCTATGGTCAAAAAATTAAGTCGATCCAGGTGTCCAAATGAGTGTATCCTTTCTCAGGCACCTGTCATCTTAAGTCAGGAAGAGACTTCAAACTTGGTAGATACATACGATAATTTTATCAAGTCAGTATTCAATGCGCAAAATAAATATATCCCCAAAAGAAAATTTAGATCAACACAGAACCAACCCAAATGGATGAATAATAGACTATTAGATCTTCTAGTAAAAAAGAGAGGAATATATAGAAAAATTAAAAAAGGCGAAATTCACCTACTTGCTTACTATCAGAATCTATCACGACAGGTAAAAAAGGATATTAGTAAAGAAAAAAGAAATTATGAAATTAAGGTTGCCAATGACTCAAAAAATAATCCTAAAGCTTTTTACCAACTATATAAATCCAAGGTTAGAGATGTAATTGGTCCCCTTAAAACTTCGATAGGAGAAATGACAGAACATGATTTAGAAATGTGCAGTACATTAAATAGTCAATTTCTTTCCGTTTTCACTAATGAAAATTTGGCACAGTTTCCAGAAGTCCGTAAGGTATATAGCGATAGTATAGATAATAGGTTAAGTACGGTTACTATAAGTAGAAATGATGTGCTTAAGGAAATTGACAGACTGAAACCTCATAAATCGCCTGGTCCTGATGAGGTATATGCTAGAGTATTAAAAGAATGCAGAGATGAGTTAAGTTACCCATTAACATTTCTATTTAACAAGTTATTAGAAACAGGTATAGTTCCAGAAGCTTGGAAGCTTGCAAATGTAGTTCCGATCTTCAAAAAAGGTGATAAATCAATAGCATCCAATTACCGTCCCATTAGTCTCACTTCAATCATAGGAAAGCTACTAGAGTCAATTATTGCTAGGAAAATGAGAAACCACTTAGAAACATTTAACTTAATCAATTCTTCTCAGCATGGATTCACTCAGGGACGGTCTTGCCTTACTAATTTGCTTAGTTTTTTCTCAGAGGTATATGAAGCAGTAGATAATGACAAGTCATATGATATTATATATTTAGATTTCAGTAAAGCTTTCGACAGAGTCCCTCATGAGAGATTGATGAGAAAGGTTGAGGCACATGGAATAGGTGGGGCGTTGTTAGGATGGATTAGGTCATGGCTAATTGGTAGGAAGCAGAGAGTCAGCATAAATGGTACCAAGTCAGAGTGGGGAGCAGTCAAAAGTGGTGTCCCCCAGGGATCTGTATTAGGTCCCCTGTTGTTTCTTATATACATAAATGACCTAGATTTAGGTATAACTAGTAGGATAAGTAAATTCGCAGACGATACTAAAATAGGGAGATCAATTGATTCAGATAGCGATATAGAGTGCCTCCAAAGGGATCTAGATACCTTACATGAATGGTCAGTAAATTGGCAGATGAAGTTTAACATTGACAAATGCAAGGTATTAAAGATAGGGAAGATGCAAACAAATGTTAAATATAAACTAGCTAATTTAGAATTAGAAAATTCAGACTGTGAGAAAGATCTAGGTGTGTTTGTTAGCAATGATTTGAAGCCTAGAAAACAGTGTATAAGCGTTCGTAATAAGGCAAACAGGATGCTCGGGTTCATATCTAGGAGTGTGAGTAACAGAACTGCTGATGTTATCTTAAAACTTTACTTGTCATTAGTGAGACCCCATATGGATTATGCTGTCCAATTTTGGTGTCCTTATTACAGAATGGACATAGATTCATTGGAGAGAGTACAGCGTAGAATGACAAAAATGATCCATAATATTAGCAATTTTTCGTATGAAGAAAGGTTGAAGAAATTAGGTTTACATTCGTTAGAGAGACGCAGAGTTAGAGGGGATATGATAGAGGTGTTCAAGTGGGTTAGTGGGATTAACAAAGGGGACATGACAAATGTACTAAAGCTCAGTGATAGCGAAAGAACTCGTACCAATGGTTTCAAATTAGATAAATTTCGTTTCAGAAAAGATATAGGCAAATATTGGTTTGGTAACAGAGTTGTAGATGGGTGGAATGGACTACCAAGTGCTATAGTGGGATCTAAAACTGTAGGGAGCTTTAAGATAAAATTGGATAAGCATATGGACGAGAAGGGTTGGGTGTGAAGGGGGATCAGCCGGGTTGGGCCAATCAGCGCTCTGCAGACCCCCATAATCCTGCGTTAATCTCTAACCGTTTTGGTAAGATGATCCTCAGGGTATTAGAGTGTGAAGCCTATAATTGGTCTTTGTAATTGAATGGGGGTTGTGTGGGACAGGGATCTGCCTTGCTTAGGCCAATCGGCTTTCTGCAGACTCCCATTTTCTTATGTTCTTATGTTCTTATTGGAGATATATATTGTATATCCATCTTTGTTTATATCTTTAATATATATTTCGTAGAGAGATGCGCTTCACTAGGGATGTCCTCATTGTTAATGTTGTTTATGTTGGATAATATAATGTAGTTTCCTAAGCCTCACATATGAGTGCTGGACAATCAGCGGGTGGCAATGAATGCCAGAAATTGTTTAGTTTTCAACACAATTGTGTAGGACTTATTATAAAACACAAAACCAAATGTACAGCACTATAATATTCGGTTGATAAGGGGAGATGGGTCGTTTTTCTAGATCCACTTCTCCCTCATGTTTAGTACCATAGTTTTCATATTTTAAGAACATAAGAACATAAGAAAATGAGAGTCTGCAGAAAGCCGATTGGCCTAAGCAAGGCAGATCCCTGTCCCACACAACCCCAATTACAAAGCCCAATTATAGGCTCAACACTCTAATACCCTGAGGATCATCTTACCAAACCGGTTAGAGATTAACGCAGGATTACGGGGGTCTGCAGAGCGCTGATTGGCCCAACCCGGCTGATCCCCCTTCACACCCAACCCTTCTCGTCCATATGCTTATCCAATTTTTTCTTAAAGCTCCCTATCGTTCTTGATCCCACTATATCACTTGGTAGCCTATTCCACCCATCTACAACTCTGTTACCAAACCAATATTTGCCTATATCTTTTCTGAAACGAAATTTATCTAATTTGAAACCATTGGTACGAGTTCTTTCGCTATCACTGAGCTTTAGTACATTTGTCATGTCCCCTTTGTTAATCCCACTAACCCACTTGAACACCTCTATCATATCCCCTCTAACTCTGCGTCTCTCTAACGAATGTAAACCTAATTTCTTCAACCTTTCTTCATACGGAAAATTTCTAATATTATGGATCATTTTTGTCATTCTACGCTGAATTCTCTCCAATGAATCTATGTCCATTCTGTAATAAGGACACCAAAATTGGACAGCATAATCCATATGGGGTCTCCCTAATGACAAGTAAAGTTTTAAGATAACATCAGCAGTTCTGTTACTCACACTCCTAGAGATGAACCCGAGAATCCTGTTTGCCTTATTACGAACGCTTATACACTGTTTTCTAGGCTTCAAATCATTGCTAACAAACACACCTAGATCTTTCTCGCAGTCTGAATTTTCTAATTCTAAATTAGCTAGTTTATATTTAACATATGTTTGCATCTTCCCTATCTTTAATACCTTGCATTTGTCAATGTTAAACTTCATCTGCCAATTTACTGACCATTCATGTAAGGTATCTAGATCCCTTTGGAGGCACTCTATATCGCTATCTGAATCAATTGATCTCCCCATTTTAGTATCGTCTGCGAATTTACTTATCCTACTAGTTATACCTAAATCTAGGTCATTTATGTATATAAGAAACAACAGGGGACCTAATACCGATCCCTGGGGGACACCACTTTTGACTGCTCCCCACTCTGACTTGGTACCATTTATGCTGACTCTTTGTTTCGTACCAATTAGCCTTGACCTAATCCATCCCAACAACGACCCTCCTATTCCATGTGCCTCAACCTTTCTCATCAATCTCTCATGAGGGACTCTGTCGAAAGCTTTACTGAAATCTAAATATATAATATCATATGACTTGTCACTATCTACAGCTTCATATACCTCTGAGAAAAAGCTAAGCAAATTAGTAAGGCACGAACGTCCCTGAGTGAATCCATGCTGAGAAGAATTTATTAAGTTAAATTTTACTAAGTGGCTTCTAATTTTCCTAGCAATAATAGACTCTAGCAACTTTCCTATGATTGATGTGAGACTAATGGGACGGTAATTGGATGCTATCGATTTATCACCTTTTTTGAAGATCGGAACTACATTTGCAAGCTTCCAAGCTTCTGGAACTAAACCTGTTTCTAATGACTTGTTAAATATAAATGCTAATGGAATACTTAACTCATCTCTGCATTCTTTTAATACTCTAGCATATACCTCGTCAGGACCAGGCGATTTTTGAGGTTTCAGTCTGTCAATTTCCTTAAGCACATCATTTCTACTTATACTAACTGTACTTAACATATTTTCTATACTATCACTATATACCATATTGACTTCTGGAATCTGTGCCAAATTTTCATTAGTGAAAACTGAAAGAAACTGACTATTTAATGTACTGCACATTTCTAAATCATTTTCTGTTATTTCTCCTATTGAAGTTTTAGTATAACTAAATAAGTTGGTCACCAATTATTTTGCAATATTTGAACACGCATATGGATTTTATATGCTCTAAACATAATATGAAAATGTGTTTTAAGATGTTTGTTCCAATAGTTTGTCAATATTAAGACTTGTCGCCCCATTTTCTTGCTATTTAGGTGTCGATATTGGTTGTCCTGGTGAACTATAGTGAGCCTGTAATTTTGGAAGAACCCTAACCGAAAATTGTACAAATTACTCTAGAAGGGGGATCTAATGGATTTGTGTTTTCTGTTTGATGGAGGTCTAGGGAGAACACTAGACAAAATTACTAAGAAAGTTACCCCCCCCCCCCTTATATGTAGCCTCAACTTCTAGATGGAATATGAAGAATTATTGATATTTAAAATACACATTTTACAGAGGATTAAATCAACTTTAGTATAACATAATTGAGGGTTCCAAATGCATTATTCATATAAACATGATTATATTCAGAAACATAGTGAAATAGTCTGAATTATCCCGCAAAACTAATGCAATATTGAGAGACACTCAAGACATGTTAATATGAAATGCGATTCAATAAAAATAAATACATATTATAAAAGATAGAAACTTCGATAGCCCTGTTCACTAAGACGTAATGTAAATATACGTATATCTTGTCCGATCGCCCTTTAACCCGTGCAGTACTGATGACATTTGGTTCATTATATTCCTTTCTTTAAACCTAGTGTATGTTTGATCGAATTATTCATCTATTTAGTGGCGTTATTTTGGGATCTGAAGCGCTTTGTAGGGATATAAATACCTTGGACATCTCTAATGGTCTCATTAAATATTTCTGTGCGTAAACAAATATCCTGGGCTGAATGATTTGCGCATAAATCAATCATTTGATTACCTGCTATCCTTACTCCTCCATTCTCGTGAGATTGGGGTCACATTTCTCTAAACACACAAGCCAGGTGTTCCTGTAATGTTTGGAATGGTTTTAATCTGAAATTAAGAACTAGAGTCGAGTTTATTATTTATTCATTTTTCCATTATAGATTGAATCGTATTTCATCATGGTCACTATGACGAAGGCTTCCTCCGATAACTAAATTACTAATTAGATTTTCTTTATTACTGAAGACGCAATAGAGTATTGAAATGTCGGGTGAACGAAGGAAATTTAACCCTCCCGAAAATATCCCAGCCGGCGCGGGGATTCGAACCGTGGTTAGTGACCTCAGTAGGTCTGGTCACCCCAGGTTCGCGCGCTAACCCACTCTGCCACCTCGGACGTTAATAGGTTAGTAACCTTAGTTCTCCTTGAAAGAACCAGGTTGATAGTCTCGTGGATATCATCACGTGATGGGTTTCTTAGACTTCACCATCATGACTATTTTACACTAACCCAAACGTCAACTCGGGTAGCAGAGTATTTGGGTGGCAGGATTTTTGCGAGGGCATTACAAGTATATTATTACTTCTAGTTGGCTCAGTTACATGTTGGGTCAAGAACCAGTCTTGTACTAATTATAGACATTCATTGGATTCCATGTCTCCTGTATTATCTCCCTAATTTATTCTGCTAAATTTGAAATATCCTACAAAACAAACTTTACTAGACGGCAATTTCATTCCAAAGAATGTTAGCATCTATTCTACTTAGATTTGGTGGTCTGTATATGAGGCCAATTACAACACGGTCATGGCTGTCCTTGATTTCTAACCATACACTATAATTTGTCCTTTCTAATTTTATATCTGACCTAGTGCAGCAGTTTATCGAATTGGAGACATAAATGACTACACCTCTGCTTTTTCTCCCTTGACGATCTACGTTATACATAGTAAATCTGTATATTTGATACTCTGCAAATAAATATCGAGTTTCGGTGTTCATCCACGTTTCTGTGACCGTGATACTATCAATATTTTCAGTATCAACTATTGTTTTCAATTAATCTCTTTTATTCCGTAAACTTCTGATATTTGTGTGAGTTTCTTACCAACATCTTTGTTCAATACCGCAATATCCTCGTGTCTAGTATGATGACCTGTATTGTTTCACCTTAGATTAAAACTACAGTAGGTCATATAGGCATACCATCGGTTAATTCGTTATTGTTATTGTTACCTTCAGTATTTCTGGTATAATTACAATCCTGAGCTGGAAATATCATTCTAGTCCTATCTGATGAACCGGTACGACAATTAACGCTATCTAGGCACTTTATATTATATGTGTAGGCTATAAATTTAGCGAAACCCCACGACCAACCTATCTATTGGCCTAGCTAAATTTGCCACCCCTAGCCTAGAAAGATGAACCCCGTCCTGTGCATACAATTGGTTCTCACTATAGAATCATTGCAGTATTTTTCCAGCCGACAATTTATACCAATTGCCCTAGAAAACCATTCCTTCCTGACCCCTCTCCTTGGCAAGATACTGTGTACCACAGGTAATGCCTCCCTTCCTCTTAACTTTATCTAACACCTCCCTGTATTGCCCAAAGCAGTTCTTCAGTCCTACCTTTACATACGGTACATCATTGCTCCCTGTACTGAGACAGATAATGGGACTTTCTCCAATATGCTTCATGATGTAATTTTTTTAACACCTTCCCAACCCCGGCACCAGGCAGACAGATAAGCTTCCTAACATTAATACAGGTAGACCTACCTAGGTATCGGACCAATGAGTTGCCAACAATTAAGAAGGACTTACCTTTCCTTGTTGATGACATGGTGGCAGCTGCGGCAGAGATAGAGCACTCCTGTCGCAGAAGCAGTCTCAGTTGCAGGTACTCCTAGGGCAGCAGCAATTGTAGCTGTCCTGGGGGTGTAGCAGTTGCAGCGTTTCCTGAAGTACCGGCGACAGATGCACCGGCGACAGGTGCTCTTTCAGACCCACCCTTGTCCTGACTAGCCCCACCTTCACATTCATCTTGCAAGAAAGCGAATGTGTTACTCACTCTCACTCCTACAGTACTACATTGCTTTATGAGAGTGATCTTCCCATCCTGGTTCCCAGCGACCTTCCATGAATATAAAGACTTGGAATCAAAAATTTCCCTGGGCCCCTTATTCGACTTGAACAAATCCTCTGTACTGAGTCACAAAGCAATATTTTCATCTCTTAGCAAGTTAACTTCCCTCTGACAGTTAACGTTATCCACCCTTACAGTTCGAACCACCTTCCTTAGTTCAGCCATCTCTTTCCTTACCTGGAGGATGAGTTGGTGAAGGTCAGGTGATGCTTCGTTCTCCAAACCTGCCATGACAATTTGTCCCAAGATTAACTAGAAAGCAAAACTAAACACACAATTTAACTAACAGTTTCTCAATAAGATAAACCTCTCGTAACACTTGCCACCACACTAATGGATAACAGAGTCGATCACTAAAGTAAGTAGCAGGTAAAACGTCGTAATTCTAGGGAGGCTGGGCAATGACTACCAGATAGTAGATTCCTTCTACCAACTTATCCCAAATGTTAAGATGTTTTGTGACCTCAATAAGCTTTTGAAAACAAACAAAAATTATGTGGGTAACCGAATTCTGCGCCACCCTGTATATGGCAGCACGTCACAGAGGTATGGAAGATCAATACATGGGGCAGGATTTAACAAGGGGGAGGGAGGTGGAGATGGGAGAGGGGCGGAGTTTAACAGGGCGCAGGTCTTAACAAATACAGAGTTGACGAATCATCATTCCTGAACATTATCTAGTAATTCTTTCCTAGGAACATTTCTGGACTAATTTGCACTGATAACGGTGACTCCGGTTGCATGATCTAATGTTACATAATATATATAAACATTCCTAAGTGAATACTGCCGCATTAGTATTGCCGATACAATAGATTACAGTGAATTAATGTGGCAGCATAGAATACTAGGAATAAGGCTATCTAGTATACTTACTTGGTGGTATTGCCATAGTTTCACAATAACTCAGATGACGTCATATCCACAATGCGCAATGTAATTGGTTGCAGTTTCTGACCAATGACAGTGCATGGTATTACAAAGAACGGAACACAACTAACGCGTTGTAGCTTCATTAGAGCAGCAACCCTTACAGGCTGATGTGGTGTCAGTGATGTGAGCCAGTTCAACAGTTAGACCGTCCCTTGGTGGGACTCCCATTGTAGCCGAGCTGGTGAGTAGAACAAACCTTTAGAATATCCGAGGGTGCATTTCTCTCCTGTGTTCTGGCTATTAGTAGACGATGTTATTCAGATTAACAAGGGTATATGGGAGTCAGAGGGTTAATTGAGATAGTCTTTACTCATACAATTCCCACCAATCCTTCCTAAACTGCATATAATCGTCTAATGATGGCCAGAATAAACGGTCTAAATGTGTCATCATCTTCAAAGGGTTAACGATCACAAGCCGACTTAACCATCAACATTGATTGTTTCTGTTATCATCTATTGGTCGTAGTTTGTGTGTATATACAATACAGTCAAAAGACCGTAATAATGCATAAGGTTTGGGAGTTGTAACTTATGGTCTTTTACTGTTAACCCCTTGAAGATTATGACGTTTTTTGACAGTTTACTGGTTACCATTAAACAATTTTGTTCAGCTTACGAAGGATCTGCGGACATCAACACTCTCTCCCAATTAGTTCTCAGACTTCCCTTTACCCTTCCTTATCTGAATAAAATCATCTAATAATAGCCAGAATATAGTATGAACACGCATCATAATCATCAAGGGGTACATTTTGCGTATGTCTACATTACATATACCGGTATATCATGGAGGATCATCTGTAGCCTTTCCTAAAACTGATCTTTCTGTATGGTGTGGGATAATTTTCCGGCCGAAGATAAATTAAATCCCTGTGTTGCTGTTCTATCGAAAGTTACATGAACAATGTGAAACTACTTTCTTTGTATCCTAAAAGTACCAAGTTTTGATAAATAACAATACATTGTCCACTATAATATCTTCGTTAATGCTGAGTAAATAAGCAGAGGACATTGCAGTTTACGGTCAGCTAAACAGAAACTAACTATAGTCAAGTTTTAATTTGCTGTAGTTACTCCTTATAGTTGGTTTATTTCCCAGTTGAAGGTAATATGTAATGTAGTCATCTTGATTACTCTGCTATTATGAATATATTGTAGCGAAATATGTTGTTAATTAAGACTATTGGCAGAGTTACGGCACAAGCACAGAGCTTAATTCATATTACACCATTGGATATCCAGAAATGAGGAACTGCTAACGGATTTAATGTAAACGACGTTTAATACCAACACTTTTGCTGAACTTCATCATTAACCCCTTCAGCATGATGTTTACCTTTACCTTTGTTTACCTTTGATTCTGGCTACAAGTAGACGATTCTACGCACATAAAGTAAGTCATCTGAGGGCTTTTGAGCTTGTATGTACCCCGTTGGGAACCATAGGAATATAGAAAACTGAAGACAATTATATAATAGTAACCAGAATATGAACAAACAATACCTCATCGTGCTAAATAGGTCACTCTCTTAAGTATCCTCCTTATTATTATCTTATTAACTATTTAAGTTTAATCCTAGTTGTGTTGTCGTCGTTACATCTACGTACGTTATCCTACTTTATTGTACTGATAGGCATGATCATCGTTGCTTTAATTTATTGATAGCTGTCGTATATTCGCTTTACATTGCTTCAATATATTCGTTTTGGTTTATGCGGGCAGGAAATTAACTGTTCCCCATGTATATTACTTTTTTTTTTTTTTTTTTTTTTTTTTTTCCAACTTAATTCCTCTCGGCATAGGCTGAGAGCCTTAACATTCACTGCTTTACAATGAACAGTGAAGCCCGTGAGGTCTTGTTCCAGTCTAGGGAGTGAGACATGTAAAGCACGTAGAGTACAACGAGCACCTGCCATCTTGCCTTCACATGAGGCACGGTGCTCACTCATGGCCCGAAACGACCCCATCTCTGAAGCCACCTCGTTCCCGTGCTTCACTGTCTCACCCCCTACACTCGGACTCTCACTTTTACACACACACAATGCCACCTGTTGAGCAGATAACTCACCTGCTATCATGCTATAAATATATAGTCAAATATGTAACTAATTGTGAATACCTTGCCATTAATATAATACAGGGACATACCATTTCCCATTAACGATATATTTATCATCTGTTAATGGAGTATATTATTCGCTAGGTTACAAACCTAGTGAGTAAATAAAGATATTCCTACTTTTAACACTTTGCTTTTGGCGTTTTAAGGTATGTATTTCAGCTTGTTCCTTAGGCTAATAAATACGCCTTCCCAGACTTCACTCCAACCGTATAAATGGCCACCCTGACCCCATTCCAGCTCAATTTTGACATTTTTCAATAGATGAATTTTCCGGCCGCAGGCCAATATTTTTAAAGTAGCAGGTTCGCTATCGCTCGTCCAGAAACAATTCAAAACCTGACTCGGCAGAAGCGTCTTATTAACGCAAAATTAATGGGGTAAACAGTCTTAAAATATCCAAACTAATGAAGGAAAACGGGGAAATATAAAAATGGACCTCCTCGGACATAATATCGTTAATCCGTTTCCCTTAGTGAAAATTCTTTCCACCAGATTTTATTAATAATGTATGGTAGTGCTAATAAGTCATGTATCAGCGGTCATTACGTTTGGCTCGCTCTGTGTTGTATTAATGTCCGTCAGATGTTGAATAGGGTGGGTAAGTGTAGGAACATTTGTTTACATCTCATTCGAAATGAAACAATCGTCTTTAGATATAGCCGATAACAATTATTGGGAAAAATATACTTGTTGAAACATCATATATTTGGTCGACTGTACAAGACATTTTCCTTAAGGTTGTGTAGGATGTACAAAATTATAGCTATTGTGTAAAATCTATCTATTTATCTATTGCCATATGCCTTACTCCCCTTAATGGAAGTGTCCATACACAAAATGCCCCTAAGCGGACTTATCCCCTGTAAGAGGGACAACCATTGCCAGTTTACTGAAGGACTTACAGGATTGACCACTCAATTTAGGGTCCGTCCGACTCAGAGGCCTTTTATGTATTTTTTTAGCATTATTTGTCTACAGTGGTGTGCGGCTAATCCATCAACTAACCTGCTTCACCCTAAGGTGGCAGTACAGATTTGTATAAGGCTTACTCCCCTAAACAAGTTGCCGACCAAGGCTGACGAGTCCCATCCACCCTGTGTAATATCAGTATAGAACATATTATTAATATGATTATAACTTCTGTCAACAGCTCTACCTATCCGCGTGATGTCGGTATATGACCCAAACACTATCTGTATTGTTCATTTTCTGTTGTACATCAACTGTTTTCTCTTGGCTTCTTGTACTGGATATATTCTTAGTTATTTACTGTAGCGTTAATTATACCAATATCATTTAAGTTATTTACCGTTACCGTATACTGTATATCCCAATATATTATAAGTTGTTTACCGTTACCATACAGATTACGGATATATAGTTTGTTATTCTCTTTCCGTAAATATTACCTAAATATAATTAGTTATTCACCGTTACCTTTAGTGATATGGATATATTGTTAGTGATATACCGTTACCGTTAATATACAGACACATTATTATTTACCGTTACCGTTAATATACACGGATATATTATTAGTTATTCACCGTTAATGTATATATATACAAAATTAATTATTTACCGTTACCGTAGTTTTACCGATATGAATTATTTATTTACCGTTACCCTTAATGATACGGATATATCATAAGTTGTTTACTGTTACCGTTAATTATACGGATATATGATTAGTTATTAACCGATATCGTTAATTATACGGATATAAGAGATATTTACCCCTTCCATTAATGTTACCGATATGCGATATATAATGAGTTATTTACCGCTGCCGTATTTTAACCAGTGTATTATTAGTTGTTTAGCATTAATTCTACGGAGATATTATTATTATATTAACCCTTCTGTTAATGTTACCGATATATAAATATTGATTTACCGTTACCCTTAATGATACGAAAATAATGTTAGTTATTTATCGATACCGTCAATTATATGTACATAATATTCGTTAGTTACCATTACCGTTAATCTTATATATATATATATATATATATATATATTATTTATTCACCTGTTACAGTCTATTATACAGATATATTATTAGTTATTCACCATTACTATAAATTATACAGATATATTATTAGTTATTCACCTGTTACCGTCTAGTATACAGATATATTATTAGTTAATCACCGATACCGTTATTATACAGATATATTATTAGTTATTCACCTGTTACCGTCTATTATACAGATATATTATTAGTTATTCACCTGTTACCGTCTATTATACAGATATATTATTAGTTATTCACCTGTTACCGTCTATTATACAAATATAGTATCAGTTATGCACCTGTTACCGTCTATTATACAGATATATTATTAGTTATTCACCTGTTACCGTCTATTATACAGATATATTATTAGTTATTCACCTGTTACCGTCTATTATACAGATATATTATTAGTTATTCACCTGTTACCGTCTATTATACAGATATATTATTAGTTATTCACCTGTTACCGTCTATTATACAGATATATTATTAGTTATTCACCGGTTACCGTCTATTATACAGATATATTATTAGTTATTCACCTGTTTCCGTCTATTATACAGATATATTATTAGTTATTCACCTGTTACCGTCTATTATACAGATATATTATTGGATAAAAAACACCATCTGAGGAAGAGTACTTTATTGACAACGTTTCGCAGATAGCTTCATCAGGGTGACCTGATGAAGCTATCTGCGAAACGTTGTCAATAAAGTACTCTTCCTCAGATGGTGTTTTTTATCCATTCGGTCTACTTTTCAAGTACCACTCAATAGATATTATTATTTATTCGCTGTTGCCGTTAATTATACAGATATATCATTAGTTAATCGCAGTTACCATTAATTATACAGATATATCATTAGTTAATCGCAGTTACCATTAATTATACAGATATATCATTAGTTAATCGCCGTTACCATTAATTATACAGATATATCATTAGGTAATCGCCGTTACCATTAATTATACAGATAAATTATTATTTATTCGCCGTTACCGTTAATTATACAGATATATCATTAGTTAATCGCCGTTACCATTAATTATACAGATAAATTATTATTTATTCGCCGTTACCGTTAATTATACAGATATATCATTAGTTAATCGCCGTTACCATTAATTATACAGATAAATTATTATTTATTCACCGTTACCGTTAATTATACAGATATATCATTAGTTAATCGCCGTTACCGTTAATTATACAGATATATCATTAGTTAATCGCCGTTACCGTTAATTATAGATATATTATTATGTATTCACCGTTACCATTAATTATACAGATATATTATTATTTATTGGCCGTTACTGTTAATCTCAAAGATATAGTATTAGTTATTTACTGTTACTGGTAATTTAAGGAAATATTGTTGTTCCCAATATAGTATAACTGTATTCACCGTGTTCACCGTTATTCACGAAAATGTATTAACGTCATTACATTATTGCCTCTACCAGATATTGGGCTTCTTTGGTAATGGCTACCGTTATTCTACGACGCAAATGGGACGAAAAGTCTTATAATCGCCAAACTAATAGGTGGACATTAATTATAATCACGCCAAACTTAAGGAACGAAACTTGGGAATTATAAAAGAGGTGAGCTTGGGAATATATGTAAGTGCAATATCATAACAATGTAAAACACACCAATGCTAGCTATATTTATGAAAACAAAAATCAGTTTAAGAAGGATCAGTGGTAGTTAAATGGGTTATACTGTATTTCCACTAGAAGGATCAGTGGTAGTTAAATGGGTTATACTGTATTTCCACAGGGGGGATTTGTTCTGAACCCCTTTCTCCTTCATGTTTAGCCCCATATTTCGCCCTATTAGTTTGGAGATTGTATACACTTTCGACCCATTCATTTAAATTTGTAAACCATACGTGTCACTTAGGTGTCGATTTTTTTCCTGGCGAGCGAAAGAGAGCCTGTAATTTAAAGGTAATCGGCCTTCGGCCAGGACATTTTTCTACCCAAAAATGTACACATTTATAATGAAATGGGGTCTAGGGGGTTAAATTATAAGCTTGAGGGAGGTCTAGGGAACAAACTATAAACCTCCCCTTAAACCCATTCGCTACCGGGGATATATGTTATCTTAGTTTAGCTATATTCAGAAGATTGTATGCAGCTTAGGAATGATCTTTGGTTTGTTAATAGGTTTAACTGAGATGGTCTGTAATCTCTTCATGACTGCACCTTCCTCCTAAGCTCAATACAACCGCTTAATAGTTGTATGTAATAGTTGTATGTTTGTATGTATATACGGTTACGTTTAATAGTTGTATGTAATAGATGTATGTTTGTATGTATATACGGTTACGTTTAATAGTTGTATGTAATAGATGTATGTTTGTATGTATATACTGTTACGTTTAATAGTTGTATGTAATAGATGTATGTTTGTATGTATATACGGTTACGTTTAATAGTTGTATGTAATAGATGTATGTTTGTATGTATATACGGTTACGTTTAATAGTTGTATGTAATAGATGTATGTTTGTATGTATATACGGTTACGTTTAATAGTTGTATGTAATAGATGTATGTTTGTATGTATATACGGTTACGTTTAATAGTTGTATGTAATAGATGTATGTTTGTATGTATATACGGTTACGTTTAATAGTTGTATGTAATAGATGTATGTTTGTATGTATATACGGTTACGTTTAATAGTTGTATGTAATAGATGTATGTATATACAGTTACGTTTAATAGTTGTATGTAATAGATGTATGTTTGTATGTATATACGGTTACGTTTAATAGTTGTATGTAATAGATGTATGTTTGTATGTATATACGGTTACGTTTAATAGTTGTATGTAATAGATGTATGTTTGTATGTATATACGGTTACGTTTAATAGTTGTATGTAATAGATGTATGTTTGTATGTATATACTGTTACGTTTAATAGTTGTATGTAATAGATGTAAGTTTGTATGTATATACTGTTACGTTTGATGTATGTTTGTATGTATATACTGTTACGTTTTTATCAGCACCAGGTTCCAAGTTGAATAATATTAATCATGAATATTCTAGATGGTCAGATTTATGGATAAGAGTGAAATACTGAATCCGACACGTAAAAACAAATAAAAACAAAATAAGAAGGTAGCAAGATAAACATGAAATAAGAAGGTAGCAAGATAAACATGAAATAAGAAGGTAGCAAGATAAACATGAAATAAGAAGGTAGCAAGATAAACATGAAATAAGAAGGTAGCAAGATAAACATGAAATCAATTTCTATAATGTAATAAACAAAACTGAAGATATAACCTATTTACAACAAAACAAATATTAAAGTTAGTGTTACTGGAAAGCGAGAATGATATATAATCGAGGTTCACTGTGACTATTAATGGTGATTGTGACGAGAGATCAAACAGAAATAAACACTTATAGTTACTACTTGTTACACGTGGTGAGAGTAAGAAGCACAGTTGATGTTGTCCTGTCGTAGGACTGGAGTGAACTGCTTAACAAATTACTAACTTAACTAAGATTGACTT